>JAAGEH010000393.1:33604509-33634001 GCA_011751065.1 Lasiurus cinereus | reverse complement strand
GAAAGAAAGAAAGAAAGAAAGAAAGAAAGAAAGAAAGAAAGAAAGAAAGAAAGAAAGAAAGAAAGAAAGAAAGAGTCTGAAAGGTTGGATTAAGAAAGGAAACATATTGTAGACCAAGAATGTCAAAATCGTGGCCCACGGGCTGCATGGAGCCCACAATGAATATTTTTGAGACCCAGTCAATATAATGATATGTAAGAAATGTTTTAATAAAATTTTTGTAACTTAATTTTTACAATATCCTGTTATGCATAATATATAATAATAAAAGGGTAATATGCTAATTTTAGACCAGACCTCTTCTGGACATCATTCTGAACGTCCTTCCTGATGAAGGGGCCAGAGGAAAGCCAGCCCAGGTGCCAAAGGGAAGCTGGTGTTGGCAGCTGGGGGAAGAAAAGCCTACTCTTGCAAGAATTTTTGTGCATAAAGCCTCTACTTATTAATAAAGAACTATAACATTTGTTAATAACTGATTACTATAATCGTGTTGCTTTCATTTCCCTTATGCCTTATGCACAGGCACACCATTTCTCTCTACTAATACGAGTAGTGAATATTTTAATAGCCAATTGCCACATCATTAGTCTTGGACCGACTTGTTCGGTGTGTGTGACAGAAAATATTTCACTTTCGGAGAACATGAAAAACAGGTTTATTTGTGTTACACTTATTAATTTGTGTAGTTATTCAGTGTCTGGTAAATTAATATTCAAGAAAAAAATATTAATTTTTATTAAAATGTTCTGTTATTTTATGTTAATGATTACTCATTTATTTCAGCCCTTTGTATTCAACATGTGTCTCTTGAAATAAACCTATGTTTCTATAAAAATTGAAGCTTTTGTGTTTTTACAGCCTACATAAACTTAAACCTATTTATTTAGCCCGTGTTAGCCTCTGAGTTTGACATGCTTGTTGTAGACAGTTTGTTGGCCCCTAAGAAGTGCCTTCTAACTTCAAACTCCTTAAGTAAGACTTGGCTTGTGCTTCCCTCTGGTCTCATCTCCAGCTACTTCCCCATCTCCTACTGTGCCTGTTCTACAGCGCCACTGAAGAACTTGCTGTTCCTCAAAGAAATCAGCTGTTTCAGTTTCTGATCCTCCATTTGTGTTTCCCTTTGCCTGGAACGTTTTTTGGCCCTGGCAAGTTTATCTCATCCAAATAATCATGCTGTTTAAAGATAATTCTTTGTTTAAGGAACTCAACTGCTGGTGTGTTTATTGTGATTAGCTATCGTGTTTCAGCTCATCATCTGTAATAGTATTTTCCTTTTCAAGGATGCCACAGCATGCTTTATGTGCCAGCCTCCCCTGGATTCCAAGGCCATCAGTATCTCGGAGCCGTGGCTGTGTAGTGACATTAAATAGGTATAAAGGCTTTCAGAAAACACCCTTGCTTCCCCTCTCCACGAGATAACACATTAACACATGGACTTTATTAATGATATGTGCATTCAACAGACTTGGGCCTCAATCCAGATTCTTATAAATATGACCTTGATAAGCTAAGACAGTTTATTTCTCCAGGTCTCTGTTTCTACATTGAGCGTGTAACCACTACATAAGGGTGTTAGAAAGAGACTCCCTGAGCTCTCTTTGGTTTCAAAAAAAAAAAAATTCTAGATTAATTTAATTACTCCGTAACTACATTGTCATTTAAATACGCAAATAATACTGATTAAAAGATGTTCCCCTTGAACTCTAGCCAATTTAGCTCAGTGGATAGAGCATCGGCCCTCAGATAGAGGGTCCCAGGTTTGATTCTGGTCAAGGGCACATACCTCAGTTGCAGCCCTGATCACGGCCCTGTTCCAGGTGCATATGGGGGGCAACCGATTGATGTGTCTCTCTCACATTGATGTTTCTCTCTCTCTGTGTTCATTCTCTCTGAAAATCAATGGGAAAATATACTCGGCTAAGAATTAACCTCCCAAAAATTCCTCTTGTATCTTGGAATTCTTTCTTCTAATTCTTTGCACTGCTGCAAGTTATCATTTATTTAATTATTGCTTTGTTGATTAACATCATGGTTGCTTCTAATTTCTCTTATTATACACAGTGTTAGAGTCAATATATTGGTAAGAAGTTGTATTTATTCTAATGTACCTCTGCTTTTCTTAGAGCAAAAAGTCTGTGTTCTGGACTTTGTCCTCAAACACAAATCAACTAAGAAGAATTAAAATAAAGGTCTCCAGCATATGCAGATAAAAGTCCTTTAACGTGGGAGCTAGAGAACAGTGTCAAAGTGTTTTCTTTCACTTGAATGCCATAAGAAATCTAACAGCTGCAACCTGGAGGAAGTGAACATCAGCTGTGGGCAGCAGTCCCTTGGAAAAGGATGTCAGGGCTATCATGTATGGTGCTGACTCCTTTGAGGTCTGGACCAAGGTTGAGTACTAAAAGGAGCTTAGAGAGTGAGGCAAATCCTTAAGACAGCCCTGGAGCCTCCCAGCTCTTGGCTTGCTGAATCACTAGAGCCAAAAAGCCAGGAGACACCAGGAATTTATATTTCACTCCTTATATAGCGCTATGGATCTTGCAAAAAAAAATCCATATTTAATCATCATCAGAGAAGGAAAGAAACTGGAAGCTTCTCTCTTCTGTGAGGAGGGAGGTTGCTGAGGAATGTCAGTGAGCATCCTAACCTGAAGAAATAACACTATTGAAACAGAAGCCCTGGACCAGTGAAAGGTAGCAATATAGAACAAATTAGCAACAAAGAAAAACAAGAAAACCAGTCTTATTTAAAGGATCAAGCTAGTAAAAATTGGTAAATTGACTTCAAATGCAACAGGAACCCCTGTACAGTGAACACTATTAAATACCAATGTGGTGCTCAGGGTTTTTATAGTGAACATCTCCTATGGTCCTCACAAGTGCTCTAAAGGGAATGTTTTTCTTTATTATTTTCATTATTATTGTTGACTCTATTACAGATGTCCCCATTTCCCCCCTCTTTGCCTCCCTCCTTCCAATCCCCACCCCCTCCTTCCCTCTGGCCATCACCACACTGCTGTCTGTGTCTATGGGTTATGCATATATGTTCTTTGGCTAATCTTAAAGGGATATTTTTACATGACTTCATTGGATATATGAAAACATAGAGATTGAAAGAGGTCTATTTCTCCTCCTCCCTCCCTCTATCCCTTTATCTTTCCAACCCTTCCTCCCTTTCACAAATATTTGTTCAGAATCTATGAAGTACCAGATACTGTTCTTGGCACTGTGGATATAGAGGTAACACAGGAAGTGTTACAATAAAAGAAACAAAAGAGTAAAGTATGAATGAATATGTAAACAAGAAAGAATATTATATTGCAATAAATTTAATGTGGAGATTTAAAATGAAGTAATAATGAAGGAACATCCTTGTGGTGATGGAAATGCTCTACATGTTGATTGTAGTAGCTCCACAATTGTATGTAAATTCTATCTCAACAAACTTGGCCTTTAAAAAATAGAATCTACACTAATAAAAGAGAAACACACAAATTGAGTGTACCTCCACTACACCCAAAGCCAACTCCACCAGCCAATCAGGAGCAAGTATACAAATTAACCCAACCAAGATGGCGGTGGCCATGGGGCTGGAGTGAGCAGGAGGCTTGGGTTGCCCCAGTGATGGAGGAAGCCAAGCTTCCCACCTGCCCTGGTCGGCCCTGGCCTCCGCTCAAGGCTACAAAATTTCAATTACAGAAGATAAACAAATCCAGATACTTGCTTCCAGCTGGCCCTGGCCTCCGCTCAAAGAGGTGCTGAAAAAAAAAAAAAAAGGAAAGAAAACAAGGAGGGGCTGGGAGCTTGGGTTGCCAGGGGGTGATCAGGCCAGGATGGGATGGCAGTTGTGGGAGATCAGGCTGGTGGGGGATAGGGCCATTGTGGGTAAGCAGACCAGCAGGGTGGCCAGTTGGGGGTGAGCAGGCAGTCAGTGGGGTGATCAGGATATCAGGGGGCAGTTTGGAGTGAGCAGGCCAGCAGGAGGGCAGTTGGGGGTAAGCAGGCCAGTGGGGAGGGAAGGTAGGAGCAAGCAGGCCAGCAGGGGAGGGCAGTTAGGGGTGAAAAGGCTGACAGGAGGACATTTGGGAGAGAGCGGGATGGCAGTAGGGCTTGATCCCCAGTAGGGAGTGCAGGAGGCAGTCAATCAATGATTCTCTTCCCCATTGATGTTTCTTTCTTTTTTTATCTTTATTGTTAAAATTATTACCTAGGTCTTCCTTTTTCCCCCATTAACTTCTTCCAGCCCACTCCCACCACCCCAGTCATCATTAATGCTTCTATCTCTCTCTCCCTCTCCCTTTCTCTCTAAAATCAATAAAAATATATTTTAAAAAATAAAATAAAGTGAGAAAAAGAATGATGGGAGGTTACTTCAGATTAGGCAACAAAGGCCTCTCTGAGAACGTAGTAATTAAGTTGAAATATGACTACCAGAAAAAAAATGAAGGGAAAGATAATTCTCAGAAAAAGGAAACAGTAATTGCAAAATCCTTACTATGGAAATGAACTTGGCATGTTCAAGTTAGAGCAGGGAGGGTGAGGTTGGAAATGTGGATAGGAACCAGAGAATGTGGGATTTAGCAACTAAGATCAAAAGGTTGATGGTATTTTGGTGTCCCAGGATAATCTGGGTTTTTAGTAAGGGAGTTCCAAATTCTGATTTATACTTTTAAAAATAATCACTCAGTGCTCGCTTCAGCAGCACATATACTAAAACCGAAATGATACTGAGTAGATTAGCATGGCCCCTGCGCAAGGATGACATGCAAATTCTAAAACATTCCATTTTTTAAGAAAAAGAAGAAGAAAAATCACCCAGGCTGCTATGAAGAAAATGACTTGTAAGAAGCACGAGTATAAGGAGGAAACCAGGAGGCTATTGTAATAGTTCAAACAAGAGATTATAGTGTCATGAACTAAGGTGGAAGCATAAAGATAGAAAGAGGCAGATACTCTGTTGTCCCCCCTTATTCACAGGGGATACATTCCAAGGCTGTCCCCCACAGATAGTACTGAACTCTATATATACTATATTTTATTCCTGTATATACATACTTATAGTAGTTTAATTTATAAATTAAACACAATAAGAGATTAATAATTAATAATAATAAGGTAGAATAATTATAACAGTATACTATAATAAATGTTATGTGAATGTGGTAGCGCTCTCTCTCTCTCTCTCTTTCTCTCTTATAACTGATCTGCTAAACAAGATGACTTCTAAGTGACTCAAACGTGGGCAGCATATACAGGGTGCATACGCTGGACAAAGGGATGATTCATGTCCCAGGATGGATGGAGAGCAGCAGTGAGAGATTTCATCACACTGCTCAGAATGGTCTGCAACTTAAAACTTAAGAGTTGTTGCAGTTTTAGAATTTTCTATTTAATATTTTTTGGATCATGTTGACTACAGGTAACTGAAATCTCAAAAAGTGAAAACAAGGATAGGGGGAACTACTGTAATACAATTTAATGGTATTAGTGAAACAAGTAAGTCCCAGCCTCAGTGGCTTAACACAGTAGCAATTTATTTCAAGTTCCTCACTGCTGTGCATCTCTCTATCTGGTCAAATACAGAATGAGACTCCTTCTACCTTTTGACTATACTCTAAGGCCACAAAAGTATTCCTCATTCAGTCATCAGATGGCAAATAGGTGACCACATGTGGGAGATTCCATGGGTCAATGGTCTGAAAATGATATGCATCAAGTTAACCCATACACTACCCTGTTTCCCCAAAAATAAGATATCCCCCCAAAATAAGACCTACTTCCATTTTCACCTCTCACTGTAATATAAGGCATTTCCCTGAAAATAAGATCTCTCCGATAATAAGGCCTCCCCCGAACAAAAGGCCTCCCTGGAATATAAGGCCCCCGAAGCTACCATAAGGCATCTGACTCCTGATTGAAAGAGACTTTGCACTGCCTGAACAGCTCCAGATGCGCTGCAGCCAATCAGTGAGCTGGTTTGTGATGACAACTACTACCTTACCATATACAAGTAATAAATTTCTCTCTCTCTCTCTCTCTCTCTCTCTCTCTCTCTCTCTCTTTTTGTCCAACAATAAATGTGTACCGTATTCTTCTTCATGGAAAAATAAGACATTCCCTGAAAATAAGACCTAGCGCATCTTTGGGAGCAAAAATTAATATAAGACACTGTCTTATTTTTGAGGAAACAGGGTAATAACTAGTCACATACTATATGCACCTAACTGCAATGGAGGTAGAGAAATGTAGTTTATGATTGTGTCCAGGTAGAAAGGGAACCTGGTTTGGTAATTATCTAACAATCTCTGCCACCATTTTGTTTTTGAGGTAGAGACCACTGAACATAGAACTGGATTGAATAAAATTGATGAAAGGAAGAGAGGAATCAAGAACGAAGTCTCGGCCCTGGTCAGTATAGCTCAGTTGGTTGAATGTTGTCCCATGTACCATAAGGTCATTGGTCAGGGCATGTTCCAGGTTGCAGGCTTGCTCCCTGGTAGGGGTGTGTGCAGGAAGCAACTGATCGATGTTTCTCTCTCACATCAATGTTTCTCCCTCTCCTTTCCTCTCTCTAAAAATCAATAAAAACATTTTTTTAAAAAAGAATGAAGTCTCAGACTTTTCTCACTAGTGACACTTGGTAACAGTGTAGAAAGAAGACCTATGCTTGATTCCTATCCTTCCCATAGCATAGCTCCATCTTTTGTACTGAAAGAAGGAATGATGAGTGGAAGGAGATACAAAGCAATATGAAGACTTAATCAGAGGTATAGGGAACAGTTTGATTGGAATGAATGCATAAACAAGTTTGGAAGGCAGCTCATAGACCAGTTGGGGAGGTCTGTGTTGTAAGGAGGTGGGGTGGGGGAGAGAGAAGATAGTAATTAAATTTATCATTGTTCTCTTCTCCTCCTCTTCCTCTTTTGCCTCCTTGTAGGAAGTTACCCTTTGTGGGGTGTGTGTGTGTGTGTGTGTGTGTTTTGGTTTTTGTTGTTTTAAATATATTTTTATTGATTTCAGAGAGAAGAAGGGAGAGGGAGAGAGAGATAGAAACATCAATGATGAGGCAGAATCATTGATTGGCTGCCTCCTGTCTACTGAGGATTGATCCTAAAACCTGGACATGTGCCCTACCAAGAATTAAACCCTGATTTCCTGGTTCATCGGTCAATGCTCAACCACTGGGCCATGCTAGGGTCACTGAAGGAGGAATGCACAAGGCCACAAGGGGTAAAGAATTCTGAATTTATTGTTACATCTGCTAGCAGAAGGGCTGAGACCAAAATGGCATCAGTGGGGCAGAGTAGGGGGGAGCGGATACTTATGTCTCTTGTAAAAATCAGTTAGAGTAACCGGTCAAACCAGGTGCAGGTGGGGGCCAGGTGTTGGTGGTCCACTGGAAACTGGGTGAGGTAGTTCACTGGAAACTGAAGGCCGTTAGTCATGGAACCTATAATGAGAATAACAGGAAAATTGCTGAAGGGACAAGAGCCCCACACAGGCCATAATGCAAGGATGTGTCTAACATTCCAGCTTCTCTCTCTCTCTTTATTTTTTCTCCTGTAAGCTGAGGCTCCTACAGGCTGAGGTTCCTGCAAACTGGGGTTGATGAGGAAGGCTCGTCTCATTTTTCTGTAATTTCTTTATGCTTAGGTGGGGTGAGGAGTTATCCCTAATTAGTCAGTAATTGAGGGAGGGGATGATCTCTAGTGTAGGTCAGGAATAGCATCATTTCCCCTATGGATCTATTGGTAATTGCTTGAATGTGGTTTTGGAGAAAAAGGAAAGAGCTCTTAGGATGCATGGGCCAAAGATGAGTGCTAGGAAGAGCATTCAGAGGGGTCCAACTAGAGGCAGAAGCCAGGAGATCCAGTTAAGATTCCATAGCCAGATGCCCCAGAATTCTGAAAGATGTTGTTGGACTTTTGAGGCCCTGTCAGCTAGTTTCTTGGCCCTATCCCTTACTATGCAAGACTGGTTGATGTAAAAACAGCATTCTTCCTCTAGGAATAGGTATAGTCCCCCTTTCTCAGTTGTGAGAAGGTCAAGTCCTCTTTGATTTTGGAGGGCAACTGCTGCCAGTGAATCTATCTGGTCCTGGACTGTGACGATACTTTGGAAAATCCCCTCTAAGCTATCAGCAAAGTCCTTGTTTAGGCTCTGATAGTGAGAAGGGAGGTTGCCAGTCCCCCTAACCCAGTGACTAGGTCTGTAACTATTCCTAGACCGGCAAAAAGGAGGACAGCAATGCCCTTCTTGGTCTGAGTGTAAGTGGTAAGAGGAACCTTGATTTTCCAATGATGACCAAAAGGTAAACAACCAGCATTTTTTAGAACACTATCACTTTAAAAGCAAACAAACGAATTTTCAACAAAACACATGACATTATATTAACAGTTCCAAATCTACTTTACAGATTATCTGTAACAAAAGCTAAAATCAGGTGAACTTAAAACTTATTGAAATAGATGTTTAGCATTTAACCCAGCAATGCTCCAAAGCTTTTAAGCTACCAAAGACTTTGGAAAGTTATGTGTAGGCATATGAGGCTGGAGAAAAGTCAGAGAGGGGCAGGGAGCAGGCCCTGCAGCCTGTTCTGGGACTGCAATTTCCAGGCCTCCAAATCCTTGAGTTTAAAACTGCCACATTTTAAATAAACAACATAAACTGATGAACAAAAATAGATCCAGAAAAAGAGAAACATCAGTCAGAATGTCAAACCTCAGAGAAGGTAGGGGACAGAGGGATTAAGGGGAAGAGATCAACCAAAGGACTTATATGCATGCATATAAGCCTAATCAATGGACACAGACAGCAGGAGGTGGGGACATGAATGGTAGGTGGGGGTAATGGGGGAATAAGGACACATATGTAATACCTTAATCAATAAATTTTTTTTTAAACTGCCACATTTTTCCTTAGAGATAACATGCTAAAGTTTGGGTGGTAATGAGGTCAGCTTCTGATAGTATCAGGACTATTAAGTAAGTGTTTGCAGTTTTGCAATAAAAACGATGTTCTTTGGGAAGAGGCAGGGGTGTTTAGTAAGAAACAGTGTAGAAGTGAGGTGACTAATGACTGTGTGATTAGTGTGTCAACCCCCATAACAGAGACTGAGGAGGCAACAAGAGTCTCAGCGAATTCAGGGAGGGTAGAGTAAATGGCCCAATGTCAATTAAAAAGGAGATTGGCTTACCTGCCACCACAATCATTATCTAAAACTCTGTCCTGGTGATGTAAGACTGTGGGGCCTTGTCAGCTTCAGTCCTCTGTGGCCAGTCCCAGGAGGTCTGGGAGCTCCACACTATTTCCAGAGGGCAGCCTTGCTGAATTGGCTGATGTCCAGCATAGAGGGGCAGTCTGATTAGTTGAGCTGCCATTGCTTACTGCTCTCCAAGTAGCAAATTTGGGTGACTGAAGCCAGAGCAATGACTCTCCTTCCCTGTGGAACCTTCCCAGGTTTCAGCCCCGAATGATAGGGTCACTGAAGGAGAAATGCACGAGGCCAAAGGGGTAAAAAATTATAAATTCATTATTTTATCTGGAAAACAAGGTGAGCTGATCCCCCAAATGGCATTAGCACCCAGGGACAGGGAGTTAGAGATTTTAAAGGACTCTAGGCAGGCTTTTTCTGGGCAGAGAATTCTCTGGGTGGGCCTAGAACCTGGGAAGGTACAGGGGGAAGGATAATGGTCTTAGCAAGTGGAATGGATCTAAGTGAAAGGGAATGTCGGTTATGAGGTGGTCTAAAGGTCAGTTCCCAGGGAAGGGGGTGTCGATTCAATGATTTGATCAGACCTAACAAGCCACCACTGGCTGGGACATCCTTTGCTTTAATGTCCACCACGCTCACTTCTTTCTATGAATCAGAACAGATTAAGTATTGCTAACATTAATGAACAACCCCAAAATATTAGTGACTTAAAACAATAAAGATTTATATTTTATTTATGCTACATAACATCAAGATCAATCAGGGATTCAGGTGATGGAACAGCCACCATCTCAAATGTTTCCTTCCATGCTCAGAGGGGGAGAGAGTTCTCAAATGCTCACCTCTGAGATAACATGTATAATTTCTCCTCACATTTTATTATCCAGAAATAATCACAGGATCCCACAAAACTACAGAGGGCCAGGGAATACAATACTATGTGCTGTCAGGAATATTGTAATTCTACTGACATATTTGTAATTCATTGAGCTCCACCCTTTTTTTTTCTTTCCTTCTTCTCTTGCCTTTTCTTTCTCTTTCCAATATTGCAAAATTAATAAATGATATAATTTATGTTTTGGTTTTCATACTGTTTGCATTTTCCCACAATGTCTTGTTATTCAAATCTAGTCTTTAAGGATAATGTGATCTCTTTCCTCTCTTCCTTTCTCACATCTGTGCCCATCCACCTGACATTTTTTCAATACGTTATTTATTTATTTCTTTATCCTCACCCAAGGATATTTTTCCATTGATTTTTAGGAAGAATGGAAGAGAGGGAAAAACAGAAAGAAACATCACTGTGAGAGAAACACATTGATTGGTTGCCTCCTGCATGAGCCCTTACCAGGACCCAAGCCAGGGAGGAGCCTGAAACCAAGGTACGTGCTTTTAATCAGAATTGAATCTAGAACTCTTTGGACCAGAGGCCGATGCTGTATCCATTGAGCCAAACTGGCTAGGACTCCATATATTTTCTCTGTCAGCAGAGACAGAGCATGTAAGTCAGATGGAAAAGGATAAAAATCCATATCATCTCACTCATAGTGGAATATAAAATGAAAAGAAACAAAAGATCCCGGCCGGCATTGCTCAGTGGTTGAGCATCAGCCTATGAACCAGAGGATCACAGTTCGATTCCCAGTCAGAGCACAGGCTTGATTCCCAGTAGGGGGCATGCAGGAGGCAGCCTATCAATGCTTCTCTCTCATCATTGATGTTTCTATTTCTCTTCTTCTCCCTAAAAATCAATAACAATGTATACATATTTTAAAAGTAACAAAAGAACTAACAAAGCAAAACAAAAACAATCTCATAGATTCAGACAACAGAATTGTGGTTACCAGAGGGAGTGAATGGGGGAAATTGGGTAAAGGGAGTCAAATATATAATAATGAATGGAAACTAGACTTTTGTTGGTAAGCACACAATAGAGTATACACATATAAAATCATAATATTGTACATCTGATATTTATATGTGATTAACCAATGTGACCTCAGTAAAAAATTAAATAAAAATTTAAAAAAGAATTTATAATGTCTTCTTCTTTTGTCCTCTGACAGATGTCTGAAATCCTACTTTAGAGTCTTAGTTGGTTTGTTGTTGTTTTTAATATTTTTATTCATTTCAGAGAGGAAGGGAGAGGGAGAGAGAAACGGAAACATCAATGATGAGAGAATCATTGATCAGTTGCCTCCTGCACGCCCCCTACTGGAGATCAATCCCACCACCCGGGCATGTGCCCTTGACCAAAAAGGAACCTGGGATGCTCCATCCACTGAGCCAGACCTGTCAGGGCTAGAGTCTCAGTTTTTTAAGGGAGTTTGTGTAATAGTGATGTCACTAAATCACTGTGCCAGCTTAGGAGATCTCAAGCTTGTTCAGTGGAATTTCAGCCCAAACCAGATGTGTAGTTCTTCTCACTTTGTCTTTAGATATCTAGTGGATGCTCAGGCTTCTTTAAGAAAGCAACCAAAAAGGGAACTGCCTCTGAAAAAAAAAAAAAAAAGCAGTCTTGCTGAGTTTTCTTCACTGACATATGAAGAATAAGTCACTGCACAACCTACCCAAGAGATATGGCTGAGCGGGTGGCTGCATTCATCCATGAGGGCAGAGCATTTGACTGGTAGAGACTTCTGAGCCCTTGAAAGGAACTTTTATCCAGTATATCTTTTCTCTGATCCTCAGACACTTCATCAGTGGTATGTATTGGGAGTTGGGCAGAGGTGCCCACTTACCTTAGGCCAGTGGTCGGCAAACTCATTAGTCAACAGAGCCAAATATCAACAGTACAACAATTGAAATTTCTTTTGAGAGCCAAATTTTTTAAACTTAAACTTCTTCTAACTCCACTCCTTCAAAATAGATTCTCCCAGGCCATGGTATTTTGCGGAAGAGCCACACTCAAGGGGCAAAGAGCCGCACGAGGCTCGCGAGCTGCAGTTTACAGACCACAGCCTTCGGCAACTTACAAGATAGGTTCATAGGCAACACTCCCTCTGCCACTCCTCTTTTTTCCTTCTTTTTTTAAAAAATATTTTTTATTGGTTTCAGAGAAGAAGGGAGAGGGAGAAAGAAATAGAAATTTCAATGATGAGAGAGAATCCTTGATCATCTATTGGATATCGAGCCCACAACCCCAGCGTGTGCCCTTGACAGAATCGAACCTAGGACCCTTCAGTCCGCAGGTCAATGCTCTATCCACTGAGCCAAACAAGCCAGGGCTCTTCTTTCCTTCTTATTCTCCCCTGGTTCCCCCTCACACCTATTGTATCTTTTCCATATAAAAACTTCATTTTCTTTTCTTCTATAATAGAATTGAACACCCTCTTGTGGACAAAAGAAGTAGCCACATACTAAACCTGACAAGCTCAGGGGAGGCCAGCATGGCAGGCCCTACAGAGACCAAAAGTACCCACATAGAATGATCTGAACATAAATATTCCTAACTAAAAATGAGGGTCTTCATATCCTAGGCCTGTAGCTTCCTGGGCAAAGGTCAGTTTTACCTTAAGTGAGCCTGTCCATTGTCTTTTTGCATCTAGATTAACATACATTTGAATTGTCAAAATAATCTCCTTTATCAGACCTCTTAAGGCACAAACAGACACCAGGGCATGAGACCACAGAATCCCTCATTGTTATCTTGTTTTCTGAATACCATCTCTATGTGCTAACATATTATTAGCTATCCTGTACTCACCAGTATAAAAGAAGTATGTGTCCCTCCCCTTTACTTTTTATCCAATTCCAGAGATTTCCCCACTTTGCTTTCTCTTGCTCCCTTAATATACCACCAATGGAATTAATGTAACCTTCCTTATGTCTCCACCTTTGATTCTAATGTATAAAATAATCTGCAAAACTATCATTTTTTTTTGAACATTGTCTCAATTCATTGAGATTTTGCTTCCTGGGAATTTGCTAAAGGTTTGGACATTTCTTAAGTAGAAAACCTCAAAACTAGAGCCTACATCATTGGGTACTGTTTTCTATTGCTGGATGGTAGGAAGGATGGGGTTTCCAAACATTGTACAAAGGTAAGAGAACATACTTGCCCACTGCATGGAGAGTTAGGAAAAGGAAAAAGAAATCCTCCACCCTGGATTGGGTTAATTCATCAAAACCATCATTGAATGTTCTTTTTATAGAGGTTGAACATTCGCACCCCACTCTACCTGGCACTTCCTTAAAATGCAAATGAACAAAGGGGGGTATCTGCTATTATCTGTTATTTGACCTAAGTAAAGATTAATTTCCAGCCCTTTCCTGAGAGTAATTTTTTATAAATGAGAACTAGGGAAATTAGGTACTTTGAAGAGATGCAGAGAGGAAGGCATGACCAGAGATTGTGCCAGGCAAAGAATGGGAAGGCTGTGAGGGTTTTGCTGTAGCCTTGCGCAAGTCAAGTTATATTTACTTCCCAAACCACAAACTTAAAATACTCATGTAATTCTGTTTTCCAGAGCAATAATATCAGTTTGTTCCTTCCAACTATTTATTCATCCTGTAATTGCTGACCATGTCTGTCTTCTCCATGGTCACACCTATCTGGTCTAGACTATATCTATCTTGCACCAAACTTAAAACTTTCTAACCCTATCAGTGAACCAGGATAATACAATGCTCTCCTCTCTCACTTGTCGTGGGCCCTAAATAGAGATTTTGAATCCTAATAACTTTATGCATACCTCAGTGAGCATTCAGTAAGTTCTGTACCCTCAGCTTAAACTCCCACAACTTCTTTTCTGAGGAGAGATGAGACCAGGCCAAGCCTTCGATGTTCAATGCAGTGATGCCTAAGAGATTTAAGGAATTTCTGGACCAGAACATTGTTGTTGTTTTTTTTCAAAGGATTCCAATATCACTGGAGGAACTAAGAAAGTATAAAAGAAATGAATGTAATGGAAGCAAATGGGAGGCAATTTGGCAGCAAGGTAGCAAAGAATGACCTTCAAGAAATAGAATCAAAAGCTGCCAACAACAGGAAATGACATTTACAGCAGAGCAGTGCATATAGCACCAGAAATGTTATCAAAAGATCCTGCACAAAAAGAAAACAAAATTTGGGATACTTTAAGGTATGACAACTTTGATAATTACACTAAGTAGCAAAGAATGACCTTCAAGAAAGAGAAGCAGTTGAAACCCGTTTAGCTCAGTAGATAGAGCGTTGGCCTGCAGACTGAAAGGTCCCAGGTTTAATTCTGCTCAAGGGCTTGTACCTTGGTTGCGGGCACATCTCCAGTGTAGGGCGTGCAGGAGGCAGCTGATCGATGTCTCTCTCATCGATGTTTCTAACTCTCTATCCCTCTCCCTTCCTCTCTATAAAAAATCAATAAAATATATTTTAAAGAGAGAGAGAGAGAAAGAGAGAAGCAAAAGCTGCCAAGAAATTGACTATCAATCAACAGAAAATGACATTCGCAGCAGAGCAGTTTTATCAAAAGACCCTGCACAAAAAGAAAACAAAATTTGGGATACTTTATGGTATGACAACTTTGATAATTATTACCTACTATTTTGATCATCTTCAAACTTAGAATGATATGGAGAAACTAGGACCATATTTTTCTTAACTTTATGACTATTCACCCATTCACCTTTTCCCAAAAACTTCAAGGATTTGTGGCCTGGAGAAATTAGTGTTAGACTAGCTGCTGGAATGTCCTAAAGCTCTGAAACAAAATTACTTTTCTGGAACTAATGTATTTTCCTGTTAACTACAATAAACCAAGGACTGCAATAGACCTTACCCAAGGAGAAAGCAGACAGAGGATAAGGGAATTTTACATCACTGGGAATAGTTTAGGACTTGCCAAATTGTGCACACTTTTTCTTTTAAATTTTCTATACAAGCCTGGCAATGTTTAGGGAAAATTGAAGTAACATTATCAGGGTCAAGTTCATGATCAGTGCTTCATCCCAAACCCCATACTTCGTAATTACTTACTATAAATACTAAGACATTCAGGGTTTTTCTTAAAATTTCTACTAAAGTTTTTTCTTATTATTAATGGCTGCTGACTCTGCACCAAGTTACCCAAATGTCCTACCAGGAAAGTGTCTGTGACAGACAGAATTAATTAATAAAAATGTAGATGATTACTGTATCTTTAGCTGTAGTTGCCAATGCAAATGAGTCAGAGGGTTTGCTTCAGACACTGAGTTAATTGTGAAACTCTGCAGCGGGAAATGCCATTGGAGAGTGCTTGCTGACCTCACAGTTGCAAAAACTATTTAAAAAGATGTGGAAACCAGATGTTTCAGTTGCATTGCAGCCTCTGCACTGAGAATTTATCCTGAGGAGTCCCTAATAGGCTATTATTTCTCTACAGCTGAGATATGATCATCCTAATTTACTTATTTGTCTTGCTGTGGGAAGAGGCACACGGATGGGGATTCAAGAATGGAATTTTTCATAACTCCATATGGCTTGGTAAGAAATTGTACTTATTGAACTTCTGGTTGAGAATGTCACTTCTTTGAATTCGTAGAGAAGTGAATCAAAGAATAGATTTTTCTGTTCTGGTTAAGTCTGGTGTTTTCAAAGAAAATGCTTAGGAAAAGAAAACTTTTAGAATGTCTCTACCCTTTTTAAAATAGTGTTCCTGCCTTCTAAGATTTAAAAATAACTTTTTATAAAGTTACTCAGTAGGAAATAGAGGTTAATATTTATATTCTATATGAAAATATATTTAAAAGTTAAAGTTTTCAAAGCAGATGTGGTGGTTTAGTGGGAAATGTTTCTTTAACAAAAAACATCAATGTATTGTTCTGTTTTTATTTCAATGCATTTGCAATCAGATTTTATAGCAGGTAATTGTAACAAAATCATAACAGGTAAATCAGAAAATACAATAACTTTATAATCATTGCTCCATGTACTCTGACCTGTAGTGTATATCTTACTTTTTCCAAATACTTTTTTGACTAGTTTGACAAAGTCAATGTATTTCTGAATACATTCATACCACTCTGGTTCCTTTTGTTTGAGCTATTCATGTACGTTTCTGCTCTTTTTGTTACAAGGAACATTCCTTTTGCTGCTTTGTTTTGTTAAATGTTAGTGAGGAATTAATTGGACCTAACTGTGAATATAAACAATAAACAAACAAAAAAAGTTAAATACTGAAAACCCAAGATACCCTTTATAGTATTCTGAACAATGCTTTAATTCTCATGATGCAAATTAATATTGCTTTATATTCATTATTGTGTTTGATAGTGAAAATATTTTTGAATTCTTAAGAAGAAAATTGAGAGATTCTTGTATAAAATAAAGAAATAAAGAGAAAGCAAAATTAACCTCAAGCAAGAGCGTGGTTTTATGCTTGCTAAGCAGTGCACAGTTGTAGAATATTTCAGCATGTTTCTTCCTGGTAATAGTAACTGCAGCCATGCGGATTTCATTAAAAAGCTTGATTTGCAATGCACAGCCTTGCCGCCTCTTTTTTCAGCTTGAGCCAGTGAACTAGCTTCATGCTGAACAGTGAGATCCATTTGGCAAAGCTGGGGTCTGGAATTTACCAGAGGAATGAACACATCGCTGTTTATTTTCACTGCACACAATCAAACTAAGGAGATAGCCACAGATTTGTTAGACAGGAAAAAGATGGTCATGAAGCGAGTAAGAATTAAACCCATATGGATGAACTTCAAAATACTGTAAAACTCTCTAATGCTCAAATAATTTGAAGTTGTTGTCATTAGTGTTTTTAAAAGTGGTTTCATATTTTACAAAAATATAAACCTGCACAATGAAATTCTGTCCTGGTGGTAGAGAGAAGCAAAGCCAAATGTTTGTTAGTAATGCTGTAGATTTGAGGCTTGGGGTAATTGCACATTGCTCCATATGGGGAAAGTTATTGGCCAGTCAGCCTAGCACGAATTGTTTACAGTTGGTTAGTCCATAGAGCATGAGAAACTATTTAAGGAGGAGGGAGAGTTGGATTAGAAGGAAGGACTCACCTAGCAACAACAAGGCACTTGAAACCCTTGGAATCAGTACCACACCAGTAAAATGAGGAAACAGAAGACCCCTAAGGCTGGTTTTTAACTCTGGTATCATAATGGGGACTGTCTGTACTTGCATTGCCCATTAGTGTCTAAGTTGCTTAGGAGTAGACTTGATCCTCTGCACCTAGCCAACTACCTCATGGTGTATGCTCAAAACAACCAGATTGGAAACCAATGAAAGTTTCGTTAATGAGACTTTGCCATATGAAGGATAGTGGAATAGGTGAGTTTCAAAGGGGAAAACGACTTTTGTGTTCCTTGTGTTCTCTGATCTATACTACTAAGTATCAAGTTGACTGAGGTCTTCAGTAATGAGTTTTTACCATATAATGTATAAAAGAATCCCTTGGCCCTAGCCAGCTTGGCTCAGTGGATAGAGCATCAGCCTACTGACTGAAGGGTCCCAGGTTCGATTCCAGCCCAGGGCACATGCCTGGGTTTCGGGCTCCATCCCCAGTGGGGAAGAGCTGGGGTACAGGAGGCAGTGGGTTGATGATTCTCTCTCATCATTGATGTTTCTGTCTCTCTCTCCTTCTCCCTTCCTCTCTGAAATCGATAAAGATATGTTTGAGAAAATGCCACACAGCATTCCTGTTGAACTGTGGCAGTGTCAATTTCAGCCTGGGGAGGACTGCTGGCTTCATTTCATGTCATGGCATGCCAAGATATATGTGTTCTCATTGGCAATGGTTTGATGGTGACTAATTGCCCAGATTAGGGTACAAGGACTGACCCATAATCTGACAATCTACATAGAACTATTAGAGCTATGGTATAATTATTGCCCTGAGAATCTTTTCTCATTGTTTCCATGGCAAAATGCACTCCAAACTCAAAACAATCCTTTTAAATACTGATCTACTGGAAGATAACTCATGTGTGATTTAACACTACCGAAAATACGTTGGGAACAAAAATGAGCTAAGAAAGGACAAAACAGTTAAAGAACTTAAGAATCAGTAATTAGATATGCTCAGGATTTTCTCTGTTGCATTTGAATCTAGTTATCTTCTCTTTAATGAAATATTTGTTTCCTTTGGATTCCTTTCAACTTTCCCTCTGTTTTTTATTTGTTTACTCAACTCTCAGTTATATTGTATTAGTCATTTTCCCCAAATGGATATTGTGGCTTATTTTTCTCCATCATTGCAAGCTGACATAATGGATCAATTTTCATGGTTTCTTTGCCTTCACCTTTTTTTTCTCCTATTAGTTATCTTTCCAAGTTTTTATGTAATTTAAAGCCAAAAAAAAAAAAAAAGTCAAAATTTGATCACCTTTGGTAGTGTAGAAATGCAATGTTGTACTGAAACCCTTTTAGGCTGTCAGTTCAGAAATTAAATTTAGCCTCAAGTTTCTCTCTATGTCCCCAGGTTTCCCTAAAATTCCCCCTCATTCATATTTTTCCCCAAAGCTTTCTAATAATGAAAATGTAGCTACCCAACGCCTTTGACCCAAGGAACCCTTTGGCAGGAACAATAGCTGATGTAACCATCCGTCTGAGGTCACAAAATTTCCCTTGTTCTGCAAGAAGTCAAGCAGTGCATTTACGACTTTTTGTGATTTCATAGAACAAGCAGCAGGCGTATATCACAGAGAAGCTCGGTCGGGCAAATACAAGCTCACCTACACAGAAGCAAAGGCGGTATGTGAATATGAAGGCGGCCGTCTCGCTACCTACAAGCAACTAGAGGCAGCCAGAAAAATTGGTAACTGATTTGACAATTATTTTTTTTCTTGTTCACCACTGGGAAAAAATATCCACCTTTCCTGTAACCCCTTAATAAGACTTGTTTCTCACCCCTGCTGATAGTTCTCTAAGTCCTCATGATATCTCTCATCTCTGTCCCACTGCTTTTCCCATCTTCTCTGCCTACAACCAGGTAGTGGAAAGATCCTAATACTAGTAACTTATTTGAGGTTACAACCCACTGTGGATTAATAAATAAAAGTCAAAAGAAAATGAAGGCATCTCGAATTCTTCAGAAATGTAAAGCCATTGCGATTCATCTTAATATTCCTCTATCTCTTCCTGACTTTTGGGTATGGATTCCCTCATGTGTTGAGCAATGTTACTATGTTGAGTCTTACAAAAAATTTACTTGGTAGAACAAATACTGAATTTAGTGGCTTTTTTCAAAATGTTTCAATTTTTTTCTTTTTTCTTTTTTTTCAACATTAAGTGGGAGAATGCATTTGTATTTCAGGATCCCAACCTGTGAGAAAAAGGAGGATAAGCAAGTTATAAGATGACAGGAGAAAGGAACTGGGAAGATGATGTCAGGAGACCTAGTGGGAAAAAAAACAGTAATTAACTAGTGTTTTGTTTTGTTTTTTTCTTTCTTTATTTAGAAAAGTGGGGGAGGCTGCTACCATCTCTCCTGGGCTTTCAGGAGAATACAAAAGACCATCCTACTTGAACTCTTCTCCATTGAAGAAAGCCCTTTGCTGATAGAAAAGTACCTGGCAAAGCTTATGCTGGCAAAAATACGGGTGTTCTCCATAATCCCCCAAGTCTCCCCAGATAACTGTTCATTCTGTTCCCATAGGACTGAGTGTGACAGTGCCTGGGATGATGGATACAAAGCCAGAGTCATTACTAGTTGCCCTGAACTTCAAGTAAATTTGTTCTTGGATGCCATTGGCAAGTCTTTAAACAGCCTCTGAAGTTGAGCAAGAAAAACAGGACTGAGGCTTTGTTTGAAATTTATGAGCGCTTTTATCCTTCTTTACATTTTAAAAAATATTAGCAATATCTTGATTAATCCTGAAATAGAAATGACAAACTATGATTTGGAAAAAAAAAAGTTTTCAGGACTGATGCTACTTTCAGAAATTATCTCATTGTACTGGATAGGTCATTGGTGAAAAGAAGCCAGCTCTGAACATGCAATGTTTTCAGATTCATGGGGTTAAGATTTCAAGTTCACCTTCATCTTTCTTTATTTTTAAGTAATATATCATTTCTTACTAAAAGTCAGATGTTATATTTTTATGTTTCAATTTTATTTTTTTTAAGAAAACGATTTTTCTCCTTTTACATGAACTGAATTTGAGGAGCTAAGAAACTGTCAGTGCTGCAAGGGACCATCTTTGTAAAGATGATGTTCTCT
Source organism: Lasiurus cinereus (assembly GCA_011751065.1). Classification (NCBI taxonomy): domain Eukaryota; kingdom Metazoa; phylum Chordata; class Mammalia; order Chiroptera; family Vespertilionidae; genus Lasiurus; species Lasiurus cinereus. The sequence goes on along the minus strand of JAAGEH010000393.1, from coordinate 33,613,653 downwards.
CAGCTGAACCAGTTTACCTGTTAAGTATAAAACCTTTTCATTCTCTTGCAGGATTTCATGTCTGTGCTGCTGGGTGGATGGCCAAGGGCAGAGTTGGATACCCCATTGTGAAGCCAGGGCCCCACTGTGGATTTGGAAAAGTTGGTGTTATTGATTACGGAATTCGTCTCAATAGGAGTGAAAGATGGGATGCCTATTGCTACAATCCACATGGTTTGTTAAAAATAATAATTTTGTACTTTGCAAAAACAGTTAGATGTTACTACAATGTTGTTAAAATGAAATAGCTTATTTTTCCAAAGATAAATCAGTTTAGTGATAGTAACTAATAACTGTCATTCATAGAGTGATTATGTTGTGTCAATCTGCACTGTCACTCAATATTCACCACCCTACAAGGAGCTATTTTTATACCCATTTTAGAAATCAGGAAACTGAGAGTTAAGAATTTAAGCAACTTACCCAAAATTATGTAGCCAATAATTAGTAGGCAGGTGAATTTAGGTCTTGTTTTGTGCCATGGAACTTCTTGGCCACAAAGAAGGGGCGGAGGAGGAGGAGTGGGGAGGGGAGGGGAGAAGCAGGTTATGAACTCACACTTAATTAACTAAAACAATAAAATGGTATTACCAAATGTTAACTGTTCAAAGTTATCCCTTGCTAGAATGGGGAAAAATAAACAGAATAAACAGGCTTCCTAATATGTTTTTGTGCCTCAATTCTTAGACTTCCAAACTAAGCAACTCTCACTCTGTAGTTTGTTTCAATAGTTACATATAAAGTATACTAGTTATTATTATATAGTATATTTTTATTCCTATTCTTATTCCATGGTGGGTTGTAGCTAGGAAAACTTTAAAGAGCAAAATAAACTCTATATAATTACTATAAAGACTTACTCTTTGTTCATATTCTTGGAGGAAAAAAATACACCTTTCCTTTTGGATGTAATTACTCCAGGATAATATTACAAAGTGTTAAAATGTGTTACAAAGTCTTTTCTGCATTTATTATCATAAACATCCTCAAGTGGTGTCCCATTTTGTATCTACCTTAAAAGGAAGTCTATAACACAGAAGAGAATGACAATGAAGTTTCAGAATATTATTATAGAATTTATTATTTAATGATGTTAACTATTGTTCTCATGCTTTTAACTAATCTATATCTCAATATAATGTGTATTTCATGTAGAAAATAATTTTGCCTAGAGCTATCATCTATTCCCACTTGAGAATAAATGAATAAATGCAGTGCATTTTATAGAACTATAATTTCTAAATTACTTTAAGATACTTTAAGCCTATCCAGTACTACACTATATTTAATCCTATATGTAGTCATTGTTAATAATTCATAAACCTTCTTTTCCTTCTCTCTCTTCCTCTCTTTTTTTTTCTTCAATATATTTATATAGGTAACTTTCTTTTAATTCTCAAGAGTAACTTTTATTCCCAAATAATATTCTTTAATTCTTCTTTTGCTTAATAAATTTGAGGTTCTCTGAGCATCTGTTCCAGTGTTTTTGTAAGTCAAAGTCTAGGGGAAATGACGAAGTGCTAATGGAAAGGTTCTTATAATATTTTATTGCCCTTCTGTAAAAATATTACTTTAATTACAAATTTTATAAGCTTCTTGTACTTCTCATAGAAGCTGAATACTTTTTACTCTGTAAATATACGTACAGAATCCTGAATTCAATGATATGCTGATTATTTAAAATATGGTTAACTACATGGCAAATGAGGACTGCCTCAACTAGGACTGGGAGAAGAAAGCTCATTGAAAAATAATTGGCATAAAAAATTATAACAATCAGAAAAAAATAAGATAATTATTGTTAATTACTCAATATCACCAAATTACAACTGATTGAATTCAGAAGAATAGGGTCATTAAGAAATGTTTAGAAGTAAACTTGCTCATTCAAGCTCTGAATGTATGACCGGATGTTGACTGCTTTTTATATGAACATTTTTTTAAAAATAATTCTTTATTGTTGAAAGTATTACATAGGTCCCCTTTTTCCCCCACTGACCCCATCCAGCCCATTCACGCTGCCTGCCCCAGGCCTTCACCACCCTATTATCTGTGTATAAGAACACTTTTAAAATATATTTTATTGATTCTTCACAGAGAGGGAGAGAGAGTTAGAAACATTGATGAGAGAGAAACATCGATGATGTTGCTTGCCTTCTACACCCCCCCCAACTGGGGATGTGCCCACAACCAAGGTACATGCCCTTGACCGGAACTGAACCCGGGACCCTTCAGTCCACAGGCCAATGCTCTATCCACTGAGCCAAACCGGTTTCAGCATATAGGAACACTTTTAAACCAATTAAATCCTCAGGGACCTAATCAACTTTGTGAATCTGTCCTTTTCTAAATAAAAAGAAATGAGGCAATAACTATATATGTAACATAAAATATACAGGTGAATAAATATAGCTAAATAGACAACTAAAATAATCCAACATTTGAATTTTTATCCTAATCTAAAGATATATACAACAAAGAAAGGGCGCTATGATGCAGAGTTACTCCAAACGCTGGCAATGTACATACTTATGAACACATATAAACTATGTATTGTATAAATCGTAATAATACAATAAGAATAACTTACGTTTTGTATAACATCCTTTTTTTAATCTTATTTGTTGGGTATGAACATATCGCTTTTTAAAAAATATACTTCTTTATTGATTTAAGAGAGGAAGGGAGAAGGAGAGAAAGATAGAAATATCATTGATTGGCTCCCTCCTGCATGGCACCTACAGGGGATCGAGCCCACAACCCAGGCATATGTCCTTGGCTGGAACTGAACCCAGAACCCTTCAGTCCACAGGCCAATGCTCTATCCACTGAGCCAAACCAGCTAGAGCTGTATAACGTCCTTAAGTTATCATCTATATTTTATCCTCAGAATAATCCTGTGTGGGAAGTAATAGGAAAGGCATGAATACATTCAATTACCAATGAAGAAACAAGTATAGGATGGTCACAGAGTGATCGAACCAGATCTAGGACCTTCCTTTTTTAAAATATATATTGTTATTGATTTCAGAGAGGAAGGGAGAGGGAGAGACATAGAAACATCATTAATAAGAGAGAATCATTCTACTGCCTCCCATCTGCCTCTATACTTGGGGATTGAGCCCAAACCTTGAAGTCCTGGTTCACTGATCGATGCTCAACCACTGAGCCATGCCAGCCAGACTCTGACCTCCCGAACCTTTCTAAGGTCCTGTTCTGCCTTAGAGATAAGCTTCCTTAACTTCAATGGCAGTAAGAATTCTAACAAGATTTTTAAAAAATAGTTATTTTAATGGAGAATATTCTTGGAAAAAACCTGTAATTGATAAAGTGAAAAATATGTTCACATGCTACCCAGAGTCAGCACTAGCACCACCACTCAGATTATTTTTAAGTTTCCAGGTTTGGTTTGGTCTTTCAAGATACTGGATACTTACTTGATATGGAATTAAAATTAATCAGGGCCCCTCCATACCTTTCTCTCTAAGTCCTACTGTAAGTGATTGGTTCTGGAAGTTGTTGTTCTTATAACAGGTTATGTGACACAACATAAATCTATAAAATGAAAAAAAAAACTTATACATAAAAATCTTCACAAAATCCTCATATAAGATTAAGGTGTTAGTTTAAAACCAGGAAAAAGAGTATAGGAAGATTATAAATTATTCCTTTCAGCTGGAATAGAGTGACCTCCCAAGGTCTTTTGTAATCTTGAAATTCTATGATTTCCCAAACAGAATATATTGGACTCATTATTCTACATATTCTACTTCCTAAAGACACAGTGCTGACACCACAAGACAAAAACATCTGACTGGGCTGCTTATGCATTTCTCAAAACATATGGAAGGGTTCACGTAATATTTGTGCATTCTATGCTTAAAAAATATAAATAAAAAGACATCCCCCCAAAAATGTAACCAAAGATACAATTAATTAACTATTTTTTGCTATCTTACTTTTTAAATTCACAAGTGTCTGCTTATTTTAGAGAATTGAACAACTATTGATGAAAAATACATTTATTCTTTTGCTACAGGAATACATTATATAATATAGATGCTGTATGTTAAGTCATTTCTTTACTTTTTCATAAAGGTTATAAATAAATGAACACTTCGATGTGAATATCATTTTAAAGTAGGAATAATTTTTTCTAACGTTTTCTTATCTTTCTGCTCCCCTCACTCCCTCCCACACCCCATTTCAGCAAAAGAATGTGGTGGAATCTTTACAGATCCAAAGAGAATTTTTAAATCTCCAGGCTTCCCAAATGAGTATGATGATAACCAAATCTGCTACTGGCATATTAGACTCAAGTATGGTCAGCGTATTCACCTGAGTTTTTTGGACTTTGACCTTGAAGATGACCCATCTTGTTTGGCTGACTATGTTGAAATATATGACAGTTACGATGATATCCATGGCTTTGTGGGAAGGTACGTGTTGTTTTCCCATATGGAAAGTTAAAGGAACACTCAATATTTTGTTTGATGTTTCTTTAATTTTTCCCCAACTGTATCTACAATATTGATTTTCCAGTGTTCCTACACTCTTACAATACCATATCTTTTTTTAACAAAGATTTTTCTTAGCATGTTAAGTCATGCCAATTGCTACTTATTATTAAAATAGTGATAGCTGCCTTTTGATTATTGTTAAGTTGTAACAATTATTTAAACAGTCTATTTATGAAGACCTCAAGATTGACTAACAACATGAGGGAGAAAGATGTGAGATAAGAAATTTGTCGGGGTTTTTAAGTGTTCTAATTTTTGTCAACTTTTAAAAATAATTATAAATTCAGTAATGGGTGCCCTTCTTCTGTATACAAAGCAATGGGCTAAGTATTGTGGGTTTACGGTAAATAAGCTAAGCATAGCCCCTGCTTTCATACAAGTTAGCTAAACCTACAAAGCGCAACTTCTTAAAAATAGTTTTCTTTGCCATAAAAAACAAGTGCTCTTTTTCCGAAATATTTCTTTCTCCCTTGGTTTTCAACATGCTGGGATATAATTTTTTGTGTGTTCTCTCCTTAAATCTTTAATGCAGTTTACATTTTCAGAGCCTTACAAAATATTTCAATTTAGAATGTGCAGTTAGGTATTTTATATATTCAGGTCAGCATTTAATAATGTGTATTTTAGACTATCCATTATCAATTGAATATCAATTCTCCATTATCCATGACTATATATAAAATATATATACTATTTTTTAAAGTTCTTCAACAGGCTATAAATTTATATTGTGTAATTTACCTTTATAATAGACCCTCCTCCCCCCTCTGGAATAAATTACACTTTCAAAAACTGCCAAAACTCAACGTTTATATAATGTGCAAGGGAGTTCCTTTTAAGATATGATACATATAAAAATGAACCCCTCTTATATCTATAAGGTCCAAGTAATTTTTCCATCTTTAAATCTGTCTACTCCAGAATTCAAAATATAATACTACCAACTATACATCCATTGACTTTCAATTGTGAGGAAAGTAATTGTGAGACAAATTTTTAATTTTTTCAAAAAGATTCAAATTGTCTACTACACAAATAGTTTTGTAAGTGCACAGAGTAGAAATGCTATATATCCTTTCTTAAGAATCTCATTAATAGCCGAAACTGGTTGGCTCAGTGAATAGAGCATTGGCCTGCGGACTGAAAGGCTCCAGGTTTGATTCCGGTCAAGGGCATGTATCTTGGTTGTGGGCACATCCCCAGTGGTGGGTGTGCAGGAGGCGGCTGATTGATGTTTCTCTCTCATCAATGTTTCTAACTCTCTATCCCTCTCCCTTCCTCTCTGTAAAAACAACAATAAAATATATTTTAAAAATAATAATAATAATCTCATTAATAGTTTGAGAAGTTTACTTCAAATAATGTACATTGTTCTCCCTTACAAATTCAAATTTTAAAAAAGCAATAAGACATCATAAAATAACAGGAAAATACACTATTACCTGAGGGAAATAAAGCACTTTAGTTATCAGTAGGAGCTTATTCCAATAGATCTATAATGTTCATTTAAGTGAATTCTCTTTAAAACTCCCTTTCAGATATTGTGGAGATGAGCTTCCAGAAGACATCATTAGTACAGGTAAGATCTCTAAATTAAGGAACAAAACTATGATTTGTTTTCTCTCAGTGTCACTAAAAGTGAAAGACCCAGTAGTCATCACTGTTTCCTTTTTTAAAGTTGAGAGACCTGCTTGCTGGCTTATAAATTCCAAGTATTTATGTATACCTAAAGAAAGATCTGTGCCAACTTCTTACACTAAAAACGTGTAGACTCTTGTTATTGTGGGAAATACAGGCTGAGATAGTCTTGAGTCTGCAAATCTTGCATTTGCCATGGCTTATTATTTCCATAAAATATACTAAAAGGCCAAGATTTTTCATTGACAAAGGATTAAAATAATTTATAAAGTTGTTAAAAATACCATCTATCACTGAAAAATGTTTACCTTATTTATTGCATTTTTATCTTAGTAAAGCATTTCCCAAAGAGAGTTGGAAAGAATACATTGTGAAATGTTTTTAATAGGTGTTACATGAGAAAGAGCTCTTAGGTCAGGTGAATTTGGGTAACACTGAGTTAAATAATGTTAAACAGGTTTCTTTATTTGAAGATGTCAGAGACTTTTTAATATGTTAATTATGCATAGCAGACCTCAATCGGGCTAGCTATGGTAGGTAACCTTTTCCAAATCTTTTTTCTCCAGCAAATTATTTTGTGTGTAATAGTCCTTAAGCTCAGATGCTGCTATCTAAATTATTCCCACACCCTAGCCTTTGAATACCCACAATTCTCATTTATTTGTCATTATTACAAGACATGGAACTACTTATTCAATTCTTGAATGAATAATGCTTAAAACTTATTAATTCATTACTCTGTGAAAATTTCCCTAAGATTAGTAAAATATTAAACCTTTTGTTTATCTCTATTTTTTTCTTGAGGATGTATTTTATTTAACAGAAAATTAAAAGATATCATATGAGCTGTAGGAGGTAGTTGGGAGATGAGAACTCTATTTTTAGAGAGAGAGAGAGAGGGAGTCAAAAGGAAGACCTGAAACTTGCCATTTTTGTCTGCTAAATTAAAGGAGAGTAAAATCTTTCTTCTTTTGCATCCTCTTTCTCCCCAGGAAACGTCATGACCTTGAAGTTTCTAAGTGATGCTTCAGTAACTGCAGGAGGTTTCCAAATCAAATATGTTACAGTGGATCCTCTATCGAAATCCAGTCAAGGAAAAAATACAACTACTACTTCTACTGGAAATAAAAACATTTTAGTTGGAAGATTTAGCCATTTATAAAACAAAACAGGACATTTAGTATTTATGTTTGTATCTTTTGGAACCCCTTGGATCTCACTTTTATATTATTATTATTGTTATTAACATTTATTTATTACTTTTCTAGATGTAAATGTTATGCCTGATAATTTTGAGAAAATTGGAAAATACAGAAATTTTTAAAAGATAAAATCTCTCATAATCCCACTGCATGAAAATAACAGGTGTTAACATTTATATATTTTTCTTTTAGTCATTTTTTTTATTTGTGATATCTGTATATATGTTCCTATATGTATTTGTATTTGAAGTTTTGGAATTCTCTATATCACTATATCTTGATTTTTTTAAAACTATATTTCTTTATTGATTTTAAAGAGGAAGGGAGAAGGAGAGATAGAAACATCAATGATGAGAGAGAATCATTGATTGACTGCCTACTGCACACCTCTCACTGGGGTTCGAGCCTACAACCCAGGCATGTGCCCCTAGCCAAAATTGAACCTGGGACCCTTCAGTCTGCAGGCTGATGCTCTATCCACTGAGCCAAGCCAGCTAGGGCTTGATTTTTCTTTTAAACCTTGAACTATCTGACTTAAGTATTTTTCCATAAAATTGAGTATTATGCAAAAACATGGTTTTGAACAGCCGTAAAATGTTCCATATGATTTTTTCATACTTTATTTAAGCCTGTCTCTATTGTGGGAATTTTAGATTGTCTTCATAAACATTGCTTCAATAAATATCTTTGAACATATGCATTTGTACAGCTCTAATCATTTGGGAGAGGGTCCTAGAAGTGGAATTACTGGGTCAGAGATTAATTATTTTTTTAATATTTTATAATATATTTTTTAAATTTATCTTTATTGTTGGAAGTTTTACAGATGCCCTCCTTTTTACCCCCATTCCCCTTCCTCCCCATTCCTAATCCCTTTCCAGGCCTTTATCCCACTATTGTGTGTCCATGGGTTTATTCATATATGCACATATGTTCTTTGGTTGATTTCTTTCCTCATCCCCATTCACTCTGATATTCCACAGTCTGTTGCATTATTCCATGTCTCTGGATCTATTTTGTTTGTCAGTTTATTTTTTATTTTATTTTTTTTATATTTTATTTTTTCTTGTTAAAATTCCAGCACTGTCACTTCTAGTTGGTGACTTTTTTTAAATTAAATCTTTTTTATTCAGATTATTACATTTGTTTCTCTTTTTTTCCCTCCATAGCTCCCCTCCACCCAGTTCCCACCCTTCCCTCTATCTTTACCTCCCTCCCATTGACCTCATCGATAGGTGTATGATTTTTGTCCAGTCTCTCCCTGTACAACCTTCACCCCTTTCTCCCTGAGAATTATCAGTCCTCTCCCTTTCTGTGCTCCTGATTCTATTATATGCACCAGTTTATTCTGTTGATCAAATTTTTTTTGAGTTTTTCTTATTTTACTTTTTTGTGTTTTTTTTTTATTATTAATTTTTATACATATCTCCCCATTGCCCCCCCTCCCGCCCAGGCATACCCCAACCCCCCAGTGTCTATGTTCATTGGTTATGATTATACGCATAGATACAAGTCCTTTGATTGATCTCTTATCTAACTCACCTAACTTTAATCTTCCTGCTGTAATTTCACAGTCTGTTCAAAGCTTTACGGTCTCTGTATCTATCCTTTTGTTCATCAGTTTATAATGTTCTTTATTATCCACAAATGAGTGCGATCATGTGATGCTTCTCCTTCATTGACTGGCTTATTTCACTTAGCATAAGGCTCTCCAGTTCCAACCAGGTTGCTGCAAATGGTAAGAA
>JAAGEH010000393.1:33582570-33599509 GCA_011751065.1 Lasiurus cinereus | reverse complement strand
CTCTCTCTCTCTCTCTCTCTCTCTCTCTCTCTCTCTCTCTCTCTCTCTCAGTGCCTCTAGACTACTGCCCCTTGGCTCCCCTGCATTCCCAGACCATATGAATCTGGGTCCCCAAGGTTTCTCCCCAAACTGGGGTTTAGTGGAGTTAGAAGTGACACAGTTGGGAGGGTCTGTCTCCTGCCCACTCATAAAAGCCAGCGGCACAATCAGCAGTCTGTCCTCTTCACGAAGTGTCGTGCACGCCATCAGCCTTCTGATCTTTTGTGACTCCCCTAAATTTCCGTGCACTTCTCCCTTTTCACAGTCCGAACTCTCCCCGTATGAGTTTTGGCTGGATCTGGGGTTTAGTGTCATTGGAAAAGGGGTTCAATGCCATTGAGAGTCTCCGTCTCCCTCCCGCCAGAGAAAGCCAGCCAGGTACTCCAGCACCCGCTCTCTCCACGCATGCGTCTCCATACCTCAGCTTTTTGCAGCTCCTCTGGGTCTCTGTGAGCCCCTCTCTGTCCTTCTAGTTGTAGAATTCCCACTCATTCAGCTTTCCTGTGGTTCTGGATGATGTCCGTTCTGTCTTTTAGTTGTAGTTTTGAAATTGTTGTGCGAGGCAGCAGTGTAGGTGTTTACCTACGCCGTCATCTTGGATTCTCCCTTGTCACTCAAGATTAATTAAAATGAAATTTTCTGTTTTGATAAGCAAAAATGACATAAAATTGTGGTTTTATTGCCAGAGGATAGCGTGGGTGAAATTCCTCCATTGCCAGTGGGAGTGGGGTACTTGCGATATCTTGAGAAAAAGAATTATCCAAAATGCACTCAGGAGAATGAATGATTTTTATTTGTGTGAAATTATATTCCTCAGTTTGCGAAGTCCCATTTCTCTTAATGTAGGCCTGGAAAATGTGCAGCTGGGGCTTCAATAAAGCTAGAAGTAAAGCCAGTGTTCAGAGAGCCTCTCTTCCATGGTGGAATTGAGTGCAATGTAACATCAGGCTAAAGCCCATTAGTTCATTGTGTGGAATCCACATCCTGTGGGCCACCTGGGTGAGTGCAGAGTGTACAAGCCCCTCAAGCCAGGAGCACCAGAGGGTCAAGAGGTCGAACTCCCTTTGTTCAGGAGCTTATGTACAGTGGTACCTCAAGATACGAGTTTAATTCATTCCGTAACCTTGCTCGTATATCAAGTTGCTTGTATCTCAAAGCAAGTTTCCCCATTGAAATAAATTGAAATGCCTTTAATCCGTTCCAGCCTTCAAAACGCCACCCCAGTTGTTCTTGTTACGTGTTTTTGAATAAGAAAAATGTATTTATAAATGACAAATATTGTATAAAAACATAATAAAAGAGAATATAAAGGAATAAACTGGTTTTATAAAGTGTATTTACCTACTCATTACACTCTTAATGCTACACTTTATCCCTAAACTGAATGTAACTTAACTAATCTTCACTGAACTTAATTGCTACTGGTCTTTGCATTTTTGGCCGATTTCAAAAAAAAAACGTGTCGAACAGCTCCGATGCACGACCAGTAGCAACTTTTTCGGGGTGTTTCTTTTCCACGAAGTGTGACACCCTTTCCCACATTCCTAAGATCTACTTTATCTCACTTGTAGAGATCTCCTCCACCTCTGGCTCCTCCTCGAAACCAATTTCTTGGAGAACCTCCGCATGTTGCTGAGACTGCAACTCTTGTAACTCCTCCGTGGTGAGTTCCAGAGAGTACTCCTCGACGAGCTCATTCACGTCTCTCTCATCCACCTCCAGGCCCATGGATTTTCCCAGACACACTATCTCCTCCTCCACTGGCACCTCGGGTTTGAATCCTTCGAAGGTCCTTTCGGCTACAGCCTCAGGCCACAGCTTCTTCCATGCAGAGGTCAAAGTCCTCCTTGTAACACCCAGCCAGGCTTGATCAACAATTCTGAGGCATATCACGATATTAAAGTGGTTCTTCCAGAACTCTCGAAAAGTGAGGTTTGTGTTCTCCATCACCTCAAAGCAGTGCCGGAACAGGTGCTTGATGTACAACTTTTTAAAATTAGAAATCACCTCCTGATCCATGGGCTGCAGGATAGGAGTAGTATTGGGAGGTAGGTAGACAACCTTTATAAACTTGAACTCTTCGAGGAGTTCATCTTCGAGGTTCCGTGGGTGAGCAAGAGCATTGTGGAGGACGAGGAGGGTTTGCATGGTTAGGTTGTTTTCCTGTAGATATTTCTTAACAGAAAGAAGGGCCAAAAACCAGGTTTACCCACTCCACAAAGAACTGCCTGGTGACCCATGCCTTCGGGTTTGCCCTCCACATAACTTGCAGTTTATCTTTTAAAATCTTATGTGACTTAAAGACTCCATGGTTTTCCGAATGGTATACGAGCAAAGGCTTGATCTTGCAGTCGCCACTCGCATTGGCGCACAGTGCTAGAGTTTAGCCTATCCTTCATGGGTTTGTGGCCTGGCATCGTCTTCTCCTCTGCCGTTATGTAGGTCCTATTCGGCATCTTCTTCCAGAAAAGCCCTGTCTTGTCACAGTTGAAGACATGTTGGGGGATTTATCCTTTGGCTTCTATCAGTTCGGAAAAAGTTTTGAGGTAATCCTCAGCTGCCTCACCATGCCTGATGATGAAGTGAATGCCGGACCTTTTCCTGAAGTTATCAAACCAGCCTCTACTGGCTTTAAATGAGTCTTTTGATGCTTCCTCCATGGAAGTACGCGGTGTCTGCTCCAGCAAATCACCATAAATCGCTCGCGCCTTCTCACATATGATGCCCTGTGTTAATGTATCTCCTTTAAGCTGCTTCTCTGTCACCCACACCATCAGTAGATTCTCCATCTTTTCATGGAGAGAGCTATGGAGCTTAGAAATTATTGTAACGCCCTTAGCTGGTGTTATACCCTTTATCGACTCCTTCTGTTTAAGCACAGTGCATATCGCTGAAGTACTTCGCCTGTATTGCCTTGCCAAGTCAGCCACTTGCACACCTTACTCATATTTTTCTATGATTTCACGCTTTAATTCAATCATCCTCTTCTGAGCACTGACCTTTCCACTCGCTTTCTTCAGACCCATGGTTATAAAAAGAAATGTGAAAAAGTATGTAAATGCACAAAAGATGCTTCGACAATGAGGTAAACAAGCACACTGACTGAGGCGTGGGAAACTATGAGATGCTCGAGTCGCGGTAAACTGGTGGGTCGTGTGCAGCCGGCTGATCTGTGCGATTACTCGTATCTCAAATGTTGCTCATATTTCAAAGCAAAAAATTACTTGCTTGATGGCTCGTATCTCAAAAAATCTCGTATGTTAGGGCACTCGTATCTCGAGGTACCACTGTATCTCAGATTTCACACTCTCACACTGGCCACACCTATTTTGGCCAATGCCAATGCTCTTCTCTCAAGTATGACTAACAGATAAACACCTTCCCATATCACCCAGACCTTGCTGGGCATGTGTTTAAATTGCAGCTTCCCCCTGCTCCTTTTCATTTATTAATATTATAATCAGGTTATTACAACATGGTATGGAGGGTAGATACAGGATAGAAGGGGACAATGGGAGAGGAGGGAGGTATCGGAGACATCTGTAATATCTTTAACAATAAAGACTTTTTAAAAAAACAGATTATTACAATGATATTAGTTTGAATTTGCAGTGTGATTGATGGTTGATTCACATATATATTTTTATACAATTTTATTTCTTTTATGAATTATTTTTCTATGCCTTTCACCCATTTTTTTAAACCTGTGTCATTTTTTTTCTTACTGACTTGTCTATTAGGTATATGATTTCATATCTGTCGTACATGTTGCAGTGTAATTTTGTTGGTAGTTTCATTTTTGTAATGCTGTTAATGCATTAAAAGTTAAATTTTAGTTGTTTTCATACATATTGCTACAATCTCTTATCTTTATGTTTAGCATGAATATTCCCATTACAAATTGTCGAATGAACTCAAAAAGAATTAAGAGGCTTTCCTAGAATATAAATGACAGAGATTTAGTCAAGGATCTTAGAGTTTGCAAACTAGAAACACAGCTAAGCAAAACCTTAGGTGTATATTGAAGGAGAAAGGAAAGCTGAGGGTTGGTTCTTATAGTATACTAGAGGCCCAGTGCAGAAAATTTGTGCGTGGTGGTGGCAGGGTGTCCTTCAGCCCAACCTGCACCCTCTCCAATCTGGGACCCCTTGAGGGATGTCCTTGGGCAGTAGGACATCCTTCTTATAATCCAGGACTGCTGGCTCCCAACTGCTCACCTGCCTGCCTTTCTGATTGCCCCTAACTGATTCTACCTGCCAGCCTGATCACCCCCTAACCACTCCCCTGCCAGCCTGATCACCCCCTGACCACTCTGCCTGCCAGCATGATCACCCCCTAACTGCTCCCCTGCCAACCATTTTTACCCCTAACTTCCCTCCCCTCCAGACCTGGTCACCCCTAACTACCCTCACCTGCAGGCCTGGTCCTCTGCAACTGCTCTCCCATTCAGGCCTGGGTCTCCCCAAAACTGCCCTTCCCTGTAGGCCTGGCGGCCCCTAACTTCCTCCTCTGGTGGCCTGGTCACCCTTAATTGCTCTCCCCTGCAGGCTTGATCACCCACAAGTGCCCTCCCTTGCAGGCCTGGTCCCTCCCAACTGCCCTCCCCTGCTGGCCATCTCGTGGTGGCCATCTTGTGTCCACAGGGGGGCAGTCATCATGTGTGTTGGAGTAATGGTCAATCTGCATATTACTCTTTTATTAGATAGGATAGAGGCCTGCTTCATGGGTGGGGACCAGCTGGTTTGCCCTGAAGGGTGTCCCAGATCAGGGTGGGAGTTCCCTTGGGGCATGGGGTGGGCTGGACAAGGGGCCTGTGGTGATTTGCAGGCCAGCCCTCCCCCTGGCAATCCAAGCAGAGGTCCTGGTATCTGGGATTTCTTTATCTTCTACAATTGAAACTTTGTAGCCTGGAGCAGAGCTAAGCATTCTGCTTGCTCTGTGGCAGCAGCCATTTCTGTTGGAATTTATTTATCATCTATAATCAAAACTTTGTAGCCTTAAGTGGAGACTTGGGCTGGCCAGGGTGTGTGGAAAGTTTGGCTTCCTCCATCGCCGGGGCAACTCAAACCTCCCTCCTGCTCTCTCTATGGCCATAGCCATCTTGGTTGGGTTAATTTGCACACTGGCTCCTGATTGGCTGGTGGGCATGGCTTGTGGGTATAGCAGAGGTATGGTCAATTTGCATATTACTCTTTTATTAGATAGGATAGTACAATCTTAAGAAGAATCAGTCCTGAGTTCTTAGTGTCAGGATTGGTTCAAGTTATTTTAGACAAAACAGGGGCCACATACTAAACACAACAAGCTCAGGGAAGGCCTGAATGACTGGCCCTACAAACTGAGATGGTCTGAACCTAAGATGGTCTGAACATAAAAATTCATAACTAACAATTCAAAGCAGGTAATCAGATCCAAGGCATGTAGCTTCCTTGACAAAAGTCAATGCTTGAGACTGTCTATTGTCTTTTTATATCTAAAATAACATACCTTTGGAATGTCAGAGTAATCCCTTTTTCCATATCCCCCAAGGTACACCTACAATATCAGAGCAGAGATCTCAGAACCCCTTATTGTTATCTTGTTTTCCCACATACCATTTCCATGGGCTATAAATATTAATTGTTATCTATCCTATACCCATCAATGTAGAAGTATTTGTCTCTACATTTTAGTCTCTATCCAATCTCAGAGATTTCCTGGCTTTGCTTTCTCCTAACTCCCTAATTTACCACCCATGGATTTCATGTACCCCCATTTATGTCTCCTCCTTTGATTCTAATGTATAAAATAAGCTGCAAAACTGCCATCCTCTACAGAATTCTCTCAATTCATTGAGATTTTGCTTCCTGGCAATTGTTGTCAGTGTGATTCTCAAATAAACTCATGAAAATTCTCTCCAGGTAATCTTCAGATGTCCAATAGCCTGGACAATGGTACAGTTTCTTCTTGAGGTCATTCAAATGGTCATCAAACTGGCACAGGCCTGGAAAGTTAAGAAGTCCCAGACTAGTTAAGGCAAGAAGAGAATTGTTTCCTCATGCCTCAGCCTACTTTTTTTGTGTGTGTATGTGTGTGTGTTTTTTTAAATATGATTTTATTGATTTCAAGAGCAGGGAGAGGAAGAGAGAGATAGAAACATCAATGATGAGAGAAAATCACTGGTTGGCTGCCTCTTGCACACACCCCACTGGGATCAAGCCCACAACTCAGGCATGTGCCCTTGACCGGAATCAAACCTGGGACCCTTCAGTCTGCAGGTCGATGTTTTATCCACTGAGCCAAATCAGCCAGGGTATCATCCTACTTTGTTTTAATAATTTAGCAGCATGACCATAGTGAGTTCATTTTATATCTTCACTCTATTCCTCGAAGTTCAGATATATACTCATTTATATTTTATTCTTGTTGCTTTATGGCTTTGCTTTTTTAGAAGGAAAAAGTCATAGTTGCTACTTTATGTATGAGGGTTAAAGTCATTATCCAATTAAATTTAACAAAAATGTATGTGCTAGGTACTATTCTGGACACTTGGGAAACACCCAAGAAACAAATGAACAAAAATCCCAATAAATAAACATGCTAAATTAGTAAAGCGCATGCTAGAAATTAATGTTGTATTGCTTATTAAACTAAATGGAATAAGTGTAGATTGGGGGGGAAAAGGCTATGAACTAAACCCTGGAAGAGGAAGATTAGCAGAGAAGACTGAATTAGGAGGAAAATCCTTTGTGATCCTAGAAGCCAAGTGGAAAATGTATCAAGTTAGAGGAAATGATCAACTGTGCTTGGGCAAATGAATACTGAATCCAGTAACACTGAATCTAGCAACATGAAGATCATTGGTGACTTGGATGAGCAGTTTCAAAGGGTAGAGGGCAAAGACCCAGTTGGAGTTTATTGAAGATGGATCTAGAGGATAGGATTGGAGATATTGAAGCTTCCTATCAAGGAAGTAGTAGCTTCAGGGGAACTGAGTTGAAAGAAGGCTTTCTGGTTGGGAATAAATTTAGAGAAGGGAGAAATATTACAGCACTCTCCTTGAGTCTGGGTAGTACTGAAGGTCCTTGTAGGAAGTAGATGGCACAGTCAAAAGAAAGAGACTGAAGAGACTTTTACAGAGGTACAGGCTTACTTACGGGAAGCTCCCAAAGGATGGTGAATCACTGGGTGTTCACCAAAGATGGAGATTCCCTCAAAAGGGAAAGTCAGGGACAGTAATCTAAATCCAGAGAAGGAGCTTAGGTGCTAGAAAAGGGTTGTAAACCAAAGTTGAAAAGAGCTTCTGCTAACCCCAGTCAGTGGGGACCGATTGTAGATGAATACCCCAGTTTCTGCCTCCTGCCACCTTTCTATGTCCTGGTGGTGCCTCCCCTTGTCTGTGTTCAAGTGGAAGTCAGAGAACAAGGAAACCTGGTTGATGCTATCCATAGAGATCAGCACGAGAGCAAGGAGGAAAAAGTAGAATACAGATCTAGAGGAGCAAAGGAGGAGACCTTGCTGAAACCGGTTTGGCTCAGTGGATAGAATGTCGGTCTATGGATTGAAAGGTCCCATGTTCGATTCCAGTCAAGGTCATGTACCTTGGTTGTGGGTATACCCCCAGTAGGGGGCATGCAAGAGGCAGCTGATCAATGTTTCTCTCTCATCGATGTTTTTAACTCTCTATCCCTCTGCCATCATCTAAAAAATATATTTTTTTAATTATATATATAAAAAAGGAGGAGACTTTGCACAGTAGGTGGGAGGAGGCGGGATCTAGTGCATAAGTAGAGGGACAGGCTTTACATAGGAAGAAGGGCAGTCCTTTTACAGAAGGGATTCTTAATTTTTTTGTGTGTGCCATGAACTCGTTAGTAATTAAACCTATGGACACTTCTTAGAATAATTTTTTTAATGCATAAAATACTTTGGAGTACAAAAAAAACTAATTTTATTAAAATTCAAATCACTTTAGAAATAGAACCTGTGATATCCTAATGCATATGCTTCTTTACTAATGTTATAAATAATAAACTCTAGCTGTGGCCTTAATAACTATTATAATTTCAAAATAGCAATGCATGTATTACCACATTATGAAAACTATTTCATGATATAAATATGATGTGTACTGGTGACAAAAGCATAGGTATTGTTAATGCTATGGTGGTTTACTATAGTTTTCTGTTTACATCATAGTTTAAGGAAGTGGTTGGCAAACTCATTAGTCAACAGAGAGGCACACCGTGGCTTGCGAGCCCCATGTGACTCACGAGCCGCAGTTTGCCAATCACTGGTTTAAGGGAATGCTAGATTTAAGTTAAGAATTCATGGAAATAAAGATTCCTTTATTTCATGCAAGATCGCCAATGCCTAGATTCAGTACAAAGATCTGTTAGGAGGAAGGCAGAGTGTGAGGACACAGAAGCTGACCTGCGGAGAGATACATGGAAATCTGCAGAGCAACTATTCGCACTTCTCATTGAAGAGTCAATTCATGAACCAAGAGTGAGGATGGAGAAGTAGGTGTAAACGGTTTGACAAGACAGGAAAAAGCATGAGACAATCTTCTAGAAAAGAAAGAAAATAACAAAGGAAATAGCATGTCATTCATTATCAAGTGGCATTAAGGGCCCATTTAAAGTTTGTAGGAGACTTTAATAAAAGACTGGTCAGCAAGGTAATGGTTTCCTCCAGCCATTCTCAGCTACACAAAAACAAAGACATGTTATGGAGGGAACTGGAGTCACCAACATTGGGATTCTGCCAAGTGAGTGTGGCAAAAGGATCCAAGGGAACAGAGGATGTACATAAGAAGGAAATGTAATGATAGCACATAGAAATTGGTTTGATATGAGGGAAAAGAGGACATCAAGAAAATGAGGGACAGGAGCTCCCACAGGGCCTGCGTCAGGTGCCTCTCCAAGGCCACTTGGCCTTCATGGCACCCTGAGTTTTGCCTGCTCATCCTGGGGAGGCTTCAGAATGTCCTGGAAGGGAATGCAGCCACCACGCTGGTTTTGCAACTGTAAGAGCCAATCAGCGGCCTCATGCTTCTCCAACTTGAGGAAGAAACAGCTCAGGCCTTCATGACCCACATCCTTACAGTATATATAGAATAGTGGTTCTCAACCTTTCTAGTGCTGTGACCCTTTAATACAGTTCCTCATGTTGTGGTGACCCCCAACCATACTTCATAACTGTAATTTTGCTATTGTTATGAATTATAATGTAAATACCTGTGTTTTCCAATCGTCTCAGGCAACTCCTGTGAAAGTGTCGTTCGACCCCCAAAGGGGTCGCGACCCACAGGTTGAGAACTACTGATATAGAAGCTCCAAGAGAGCTATCCACTGAGAGTTGATCCACCTAATCTGCACACATGAGTTTATCAACAAGAAAAAAAGCTCTAAGATATACAAGTTTCCAGAACCAACCCAAATGCTACTGAATCCAAGCCTCTGGAATAGTGTCAAGGACTTGAGCTTGGATGTGGAAACCACTTCATCTTGAAGGGGAGGGTGGATGTTATTGGAAGCCTGAGAATCTACAACTGTGGTAGCCAACAAGCAGCTGCAAACCCCAGAATACCGGTCCCCAATTTGCACAAACAAGCAGATTCAGAGGAGCTCTACACTCCACCACAGAAATTGCCTGGGATGAAGAGAGAGAGAGAATTACCTAACCAGACACTTGGAGAAGAGAGACCATGGGGAGACAAAGAAACAGCCCACATATGAAAGAAAAGCAGGCATCACCAGAAAACAAGTAAATGAAATGGAGGCAAGAAACATGCCAGAGAAAGAATTCAGAGAAATGATCATAAGGTGGCTGAAAGTAATGGAAGACAAATTCAACAATATGAGTAAGAACCAAGAGGAAATGAAGAAAAAACAAGAAGAAATGAAAAATGACATCACTACTGTAAAGAACTCAACAGAAAGCATCAAGAGTAGGCTAGAAGAAGCAGAGGATTGCATCAGTGAGCTAGAAGACAAGGTAGGAAAAAATACCCACTACAGCAGTTTCTAGAAAAAATAAATAAAAAGCAGGAGGAGAGTCTAAGGGAACTTTGGGACAACATGAAACAAAACAACATCTGCATAATTGGGGTACCAGAAGGAGAGGAAACTGAGCAAGGAATAGAAAACTTGTTTGAAGAAATAATGACAGAAAATATCCCTGATATAGGGAAGAAAAAACCCACACAAATCCAAGAAGCTCACAGAGGCCCAAGCAAAATGAAACCCAAAAGATCTATGCCAAGGTACCTTATAATTAAACTGGAGGACTGGTGCATGAAATTCATGCATGGGAGAAAAAGGGCTGTCTTTCTGCCCAGCCTGCTCCCTCTCCAATCTGGGACCCTTTGAGGGATGTCCAACTGCCCGTTTAGGCACGATCCTATCTGTGATCAGGCCTAAACTGGTAATTGGACATCCCTGTCACAATCTAGGACTTCTGGTTCCCAACTGCTCACCTGCCTGCTGTACTGATTACCCCTAACTGCTTCTGCCTGCCAGTCTGATCACCCCCTAACCACTCCTCTGCCAGTCTGATTGATACCTTACTGTTCCCCTGCCAGCCTGTTTGTCCCTAACTGCCCTCCGCTGTGGGCCTGGTCACCCCTAACTGCCCTCCCCTGAAGGCTTGGTCACCCCTAACTACCCTCCCCTGCAGTCCTGGGTCCCCCACAACTGCCTTCCTCTGCTGACCTGGTCACCCCTAACTGCTCTCCCTTGTAGGCCTGATCACCCCAACTGTCCTGCCTTGTGGGCCTGATCCCTGCCAACTGCCCTCCCCTGCTGGCCATCTTGTGTCCACATGGGGGCAAGATCTTTTGACCACATGGGGGCAGTCATCTTGTGTGTTGGAGTGATGGTCAATCTGCATATTACTCTTTTATTAGATATGATGGAGGCCTGGTAAACAGGTGGGGGCCAGCTGGTTTGCCCTGAAGTGTATCCCAGATTAGGGTGGGGGTTCCTTTGGGGTGTGGGGTGGCCTGGGCAAGGGGTCTGTGGTGGTTTGCAGCTGGCTACAACCCCTGGCAACCCAAGCAGAGGCCCTGGTGTCTGGAATTTACTAATCTTCTATAATTGAAACTCTGTAGCCTGGAATAGAGCCAAGCCTTCTGCTCCTCCATGGCAGCAGCCATTGAAACTTTGTTGCCTTAAGCAGAGGCCTGGGCTGGCCAGGGTGTGCAGAAAGCTTGGCTTCCTCCAACGCTGGGGCAACCCAACCCTCCCTCCTGCTCTCTCTGCGGCTGCAGCCATCTTGGCTGGGTTAATTTGCATACTCGCTCTTGATTGGCTGGTGGTTGTGGCTTGTGAGTATAGCAGAGGTATGGTCAATTTGCATATTTCTCTTTTATTAGATAGGATTGGCAAACACCCACTACAGAGTAAGAATCCGAAAAGCAGCCAGAGAGAGACAGAAAGTTACCTAAAAAGGAACTTCCATCAGACTAGCAACTGATTTCTCAACAGAAACTCATCAGGCCAGAAGGGAATGGAATGAAATATACAAAGTCATGCAAAGGAAGGGTCTGAATCCAAGAATACTCTACCCAGCAAGGCTATCAATCAAAATTGAAGATGAAATCAGAATCTTCACAGACAAAAAAGGACTAAGGAAATTTATTACCCCCAACCCAGCAATGCAAGAAATGCTAAAGCATCTGCTGTAAAAAAAAGAAATAGGAAGCAAAGAAAGAACACAAGGTTAAAGAATAATAATGGAAACAAATAAGTGCCTAACAATAATAACTTTAAATCTAAATGGATTAAATGCCCCAGGGATCAAAAGACACAGGGAAACTGATTGGATAAGAAAACACAACACACATATCTGCTGTCTACAAGAAACCCACCTCAGAAAAAAAGACACACACAGACTGAAGGTGAAGGGATGGAAAAAGGTTTCTCAGGAAAATGGAAATGAAAAAAAAAGTTAGGGTAGCAATACTTATACCTGACAAATTAGATTTCAAAATGAAGGACATAACAAGATATAAGGAAGGGAAAAATACTAAAGGGAAAAATCCAACAAGAAGAAATAACCCTGGTAAACATATATGCACCCAATACAGAAGCACCCAAATGCATAGAAAGCTCCTGGAAGCTATCAAGGGAGAGATTGACAGCAATACAATCATAGTAAGAGACTTTAATACCCCATGATCATCATTGGACCAATCCTCTAAACAAAAACCCACCAAAGAAACATCAATCTTAAATAACCAGCCCTAACCAGTTTGGCTCAGTGGATAGAGTGTCAGTCTGTGGACTTAAGAGTCCAGGGTTCGATTCTGGTCAAGGTCATGTACTTTGGTTGTGAGCACATCCCCAATAGGAGGTGTGCAGGAGGCAGCTGATCAATGTTCCTCTCTCATTGATACTTCTAACACTCTATCCTTCTTCCTTCCACTCAGTAAAAAATCAATAAAATATATTTTTTAAAATATATAAATCAGTAAATGACTCAATAGACCAGATGGAATTAATTGACATTTTCAGGACATTTCATCCCAAAGCCACAGAATATACATTCTTCTCAAGTTCACATGGGTCATTTTCAAAGATAGACCATATGTTGGGCCATAGGAAAAGTCTCTTCAAATTCAAGAAGATAGAAATTATATCAAGCATCTTATCAGATCACAGTGGCATAAAACTGGAAGTCAACTACAATAAAAAACAATTCAAAGAAATCAAACACATGGAGACTAAACAGTATGCAATTGAACAATGACTGGGTAACCAGAGAGATCAAGGAAGAAATAAAAAACATCATGGCAACAAATGACAACAAAAATACAGCAATCCAAAACCTATGGGACACAGTGAAAACAGCCTTGAGAGGGAAGTTCATAGCCCTACAAGTCTATTGTAAAAAAAATAAGGAACAATGGTAATAAATTTTCTAACCCTACAACTCAAAGAATTAGAAAGAGAGCAATAAGAAAAGCCCAGTGTAAGCAGAAGGAAGGAAATAATAAAGATCAGAGTAGAGATAAATGACATAGAGACCAAAGAAACAATGCAAAGGATCAACAAAATCAACAGTTTGTTCTTTGGAAGGATAAATAAGGTTGGTAAACCTCTAGCCAGGCTCACCAAGAAGCAAAGAGAGAAGACATAAATAAAAAAAATTAAAATAAAAAAGATGAAATAACAACAAACCTCACCGAAATACAAAGGATTGTTAAAAAATACTCTGAACAACTCTATTCCAACAAATTGGACAACCTGGAGACAATGGACATATTCCTAGAAAAATATAACCTTCCAAAACTCAATCAGGAAGAATCTAAATATCCCAATAGGCCAATAACTATGGAAGAAATTAAAAAGTCATTAAAAAGCTTCCAGCAAATAAAAGCCCAGGGCCAGACAGCTTCACAGAAGAGTTTTACCAAACATTCAAGGAAGAATTAAAACCTATCCTCCTCAGAATATTCGAAAAAATTCAAGAGGAAGGAATACTTCCAAGCTCTTTCTGTGAAGTCAGCATTAGCCTAATACCCAAACCAGATAAAGGTAACACAATGAAAGAGAATTACAGGCCAATATCCCTCATGAACATAGATGCCTAAATCCTCAACAAAATTCTAGCAAACCGTATCCAGCAGTTCATCAGAAAGATCATACACCACGACCAAGTAGGATTAATCCCAGAATGCAAGGATGGTACAATATCCTCAACTCAATAAATGTGATACATCACATGAACAAATTCAGATATAAAAATCACATAGTCATATCAATTGATGCAGAAAAAGCATTTGACTTATTGAAATACTCTTTCTTGATAAAAACTCTCAACAAAGTGGGAATAGAAAGATCATACTTCAACATAATAAAAGCTATATATGATAAACCCACAGCTAACATCATACTCAATGGGCAAAAACTAAAACCATTTCCCCTAAGAACAGGAACAAGACAGGGATGCTCACTCTCACCACTCCTGTTTGAGATACTACTGGAAGTATTCACTGTTGCAATTAGACCAAAAGAAAAATTAAAGGAATCCAGATTGGAAAAGAAGAAGTAAAGTTATCCTTATTTGCATATGACATGATATTGTATATAAAAAACTCATAAGACTCCACCAAAAAACTTACGGAGTTAATAAATAAATTCGGCAATGTAGTAGAATACAAAATTAATGCAGATAAATATGTGGCATTTCTATACACCAATAGTGAACTTACAGAAAGAGAGATTAAAAAAGCAATCCCATTTACCATCGCACCCAAAAAATTAAGATACCTAGGAATAAACTTAACTAAAAAGATAAAAGACCTATACATGGAAAATTACACGACACTGAAAAAAGAGATAGAGGAAGACGTAAACAATAGAAGAACATATCGTGCTCATGGATTGGGAGAATCAACATCATTAAAATGTCCATAGTACTTAATAGATAGATTCAAGGCATTCCCAATTAACATACCAATGGCATATTTCACAGACCTAGAAAGAACTCTCCAAAAATTCATCTGAAACCAAAAATATGACCCTGAATAGCCACAGCAATCCTGAAAAAGAAGAATAAAGTAGAGGGGATCTCAATACCAAATTTCAAGCTATATTACAAAGCCACTGTTCTCCAAACAACCTGGTACTGGCACAAGAACAGACATAGACCAATGGAATAAATAGAGAATCCAGATATCAACTCAAACCACTATGCTCAATTAATATTTGACAAAGGAGTCAGGACAGTCTCTTCAATAAATGGTGTTGGGTAAATTGGACAGATACATGAAAAAAAAAAGGAAACTGGACCACCAACTTACACCAAATACAAAAATAAACTCAAAATGGATACAGGACTTAAACATAAGATGGGAAACCTTAAAAATACTAGAGGAAGACACAGGCAGCAAAATCTCAGTTATATGCCGAAGGAACTTCTTCACTGATACTGCTCCTAGGTCAATGGAAGTTAAAGAGAAAATAAACAAATAGGACTACATCAAAATAAAAAGCTTTTGTACAGCAAATGAAACGATCAACAAAACAACAAGAAAGACCCCTGTATGGGAGAACATAATTGCAAATGTTATCACTGATAAAGGTTTAATCTCCAACATCTACAGCCAACTTATACAACTTAATAAAAGGAAGATAAATGATCCAATAAAAAAATGGGCAATGGACCTAAATAGAACCTTTTCAAAAGACAACAGAAGGAAGGCCAAGAGACACATGAAAGCATATTCAAAGTCACTAATTATCTGAGAGATGCAAATCAAAACAACAATGTGATACCATCTCACACCTGTCAGAATGGCAATCATCAACAAATCAAAAAATGACAAGTGTTAGCGAGGAAGTGGAGGAAAAGGAACCCTTGTGCACTGGTGGTGGAAATGCAGACTGGTGCAGCCACTGTGGAGAACAGCATGGAGTTTCCTCAAAAATCTAAAAATGGAACTCCCATTTGATCCAGCAATCCCACTCTTAGGGATATATCCTAAGAAACTAGAAACACCAATCAGAAAGGATTATGCATCCCTATATTCATAGCAGCACTGTTTACAATAGCTAACATTTGGAAACAGCCTATGTACTCATTAACAGATGACTGGATCAGAAAACTATGGAACATCTGTAAAATGGAATACTATGCTGCCATAAAAAGAAGGAATTCTTACCATTTGAAGCAACCTGGATGGAACTGGAGAACATTGTGCTAAGTGAAATAAGCCAGTTAATGAAAAAAAAAATACCACATGATCTCATTCATTTATGGATAATAAAGAACATTATAGAGGAGAATCCAAGATGGCGGCATAGGTAAACACCTACACTGCTGCCTCGCACAACAATTTTAAAACTACAACTAAAAGACAGAACAGACATCATCCAGAACCACAGGAAAACTGGCTGAGTGGAAGTTTTACAGCTAGAGGGAAAGAAAGGGGCTCACGGAGACCCAGAGGAGCTGCAAAAAGTTGAGGTATGGAGACGCGTGCGTGGAGAGAGTGGGTGCTGGAGTACGTGGCTGGTTTTCTCTGGCAGGAGGGAAACGGAGATTCTCAAAGGCATTGAACCCCTTATCTTACAACACTAAACCCCAGATCCAGCTGAAACTCATAAGGGGGGAGTTTGGACTGTGAAAAGGGAGAAGTGCACGGAAATTGAGGGGAGTCACAAAAGATCAAAGGCCTGGTGGCGCGCAAGGCACTGCGCACAGGACAGATTGCTGATTGTGCCGCTGGCTTTCGTGAGTGGGCGGGAGACAGACCCTCCCAACTGTGCCACTTCTGACTTCACTAAACCCCTGTTTTGGGCAAAACCCTGGGGACCTAGTCTCGTGTGGTCCTGGTGCGCAGGGGAGCCGGAAAGGCAGCAGTCTAGAGGCACTGTGGGCACTCGGGCACAAGTACCGCTCTAGCGATTACCCAGTCACATGAGACTCAGGGGCCGTGGAGGGCGGGGCTGACTGGAAGGCAAGGCGGTCCCTTAAGCCCTGAGACTCCACCCATCCCAAGCTCAACAGAGGCTTCTTCAGTTTTGCAAGTCTGGTATCATAAGGCAGAATCCAACACAGAAGTTCTCCTGGCATAGTGAAAATGCCGAGACAAAGGAAGGGATAACAAACAAAAGAAATGGAGGGGAAAAAACGACTGGATATAGAGTTCAAAACCACGCTTATAAGGTCTTTCAAGAATATGCTAGAAAAGTTGGATAAATTTAGTGAGACCCAAGAGGAGATGAAAAAGGACCAACTAGAGACACTGACTGAAATAAAAAATATTATACAGAGTCCTAACAGCAGACTAGAGGATTGCAAGAATCAAGTCAAAAATTGAAATAGAAAGAAGTGGAAAACATTCAACTGGAAAAGCAAGAAGAGAAAAGAATCCAAAAATGTGAAGATAATGTAAGGAGCCTCTGGGACA
>JAAGEH010000393.1:33267166-33577570 GCA_011751065.1 Lasiurus cinereus | reverse complement strand
TTCTTACCATTTGCAGCAACCTGGTTGGAACTGGAGAGCCTTATGCTTAGTGAAATAAGCCAGTCAATGAAGGAGAAGCATCACATGATCGCACTCATTGGGGGATAATAAAGAACATTATAAACTGATGAACAAAAGGATAGATACAGAGACAGTAAAGCTTCAAACAGACTGTGAAATTACAGCAGGAAGATTAAAGTTAGGTGAGGTAGATAAGAGACCAATCAAAGGACTTGTATGCATGCATATAAGCATAACCAATGAACATAGACACTGGGGGGTTGGGGTATGCCTGGGAGGGAGGGGGAGCAAGGGGGAAATATGTATAAAAAATTAATAAAAATTAAAAAAAAAACTTGGGTCTGTGAAAAATGCCTATTTTCTACTAACTTAAATTTTTTATTTGTTATATTTATTTGTAATCCTGAATGACCAGAATGTTCTTGGACAAGGCTGTTAAACATTCTCTCTCAAGGGCTCTTGTTTACAGTTATACTCAAAACATTTCCCAAAAGAATTCCACAGTTTCTTCTTTATATGAGTTTACTCAAGATATATTAGACATAGCTCCTATACTAATGACAATCTGAAAGTACAAGATAACAAAGGCTTTTAAATGTCATAGAAAATCAGATGTTGGAAGCATACATACGGATAAGTCATTGGCAAAACCTAGAAGGCTGAGTCTGGAAGGTTTGTTGTATTTGAAATCAACTTTTCCCACATTTTTAAGTACTTATAGCCCTAGCTGGTTTGGCTTAGTGGATAGAGCATCGGCCTTTGGACTGAAGGGTTTGATTCTGGTCAAGGGCACATGCCTGGGTTGTGGGATTGACCTCCAATAGGGGGCATGCAGATATAGCCAATCAATGATTCTCTGTCATCACTGATGTTTCTATCACTCTCTCCCTCTCCTTCATCTCTGAAATCAATAAAAATATATTTTTAAAATATATAATTAATAAACCAGTTTATTCACACATTCTAGGCAGAAATAGAAAAAAAAAATTGCTCCAGTGTATGAGTTGTTTCTTATAAAAGCAGAAAGAACAAAGTTAAGATTAAAAATGATTAGAGTTGTGATGTTTTACTTCTTTTTTAATTTTTTAAGTTACAGTTTACATTCAATATTACTTTGTATTAGTTTCAGGTATATAGCATAGTGGTTAGACAATTATATTCTTTACAAAGTGTTCCCTCTGATATTTCAAGTGTCCCTACCTGGCATCAAACATAGTTATTACAGTATTAGTGACTATATTTCCTATGCTGTATTTTATTTTATTTTTTAAACATTTGTTTATTTCTTAATCATTCTTTATTATTGAAAGTAGTACATATGTCCCCTTTGTCTCCCCATTGACCCCCTCTAGCCCACCACCTCCATCATCCCCCTCCCACTCTCTACTCCCACCTCTGCCCCAGGCCCTTACTGCCCCATTGTCTATGGCCACGGGCCTTGCACATCTATATACTAGTATATAAAAGACTAATATGCAAAGTGTCCCCTCGGGAGTTCAACTGGGAGACTGGGAATTCAATCACTGGCTATGACATGTGCTGACCACCAGGAGGTGGTATGGAATGAAGGAAGACCCAGGCCAGCAGCCAGAAGTCCCTGATCAGCCCTGATCACTGGCCAGGCCTAGGGACCCTACCTATGCGCGGATTTTGTGCACCGGGCTTCTAGTATGCATATAAGGTTCTTAGTTGATTATTTCCCACCCTCCCCCACCTTTCCTTCAAGATTCTGAACTTTGTTCCAAGCTTCATGTCTCAATCCACTCTGTTCATCAGTTTATTTTGTTACTTAGATTACACATGAGTGAGATCGTGGGATACTTGTCTTTCTCTGACTAACTTATTTTACTTACCATGATACTCTTCAGGTCCATCCATCCTATCTTAAAAAATAAGAGATTCTTCTTTTTTACTGCTGCATAGAATCTTTATTTTTTAAGAAATATATTTTTATTCATTTCAGAAAGGAAGGGAGAGCGAGATAGAAACATCAATGATGGGAGAGAATCATTGATCTGCTGCCTCCTGCAGGCCCTACACTGGGGATTGAGCCCTTCTGGGCATGTGTCCTGACCAGGAATCAAACCATGATCTCCTGATTCATAGTTCAATGCTCAACTACTGTTCTATGTGGTTGAGCCATGTCGGCCAAGCTCCTATGCTATATTTTTCATTTCCATGACTATTTTGTAACTACCATTCTGTACTTCTCAATTCCTTCACCTTTTTTCACCCAGTTTCTCAAGTACTCCCTTTCCCCCTGCCCCCCGCCATAAGTTTTTTTTTTCAATTTAAAAGTTATAGGTGGTCAAGTTTAAAAGTAATGTAGATTCCACACTTACATCATTTTTAAACTGACTGATGAACAAAATAGATCTAGAGATACAGAAGTATGGAATAGACTTTGGAATCTCAGAGGTAAGGTGAAGATGGATAGGTGGGTGGATGGGAAGAGATTAACCAAAGAATTTATATGCCTACTAGAGACCCAGTGCACGAAATCATGCTGAGGGGGAGACGGTCCCTCCTCGCCTGCAATGATTCCAGAGGCTCCCTCACCCTCTCTCCATGGGCCAAGGCATGCAGGATGCTGGAGCTCATCACCAGGGCGATGCCACCAGCATCCAGCACCCAGGCCACTATGGCACCATCATCTGTGTGACAAAGTGATGTTAATTTGCATATTACCCTTTTATTAGACAGGATAAGTATAACCTATGGACACACACAATAGTGTGGTAAAGGCCTGGGGCAAGCGGCAGGTGTAGGCTATAAGTGGTCAACAGGGAGATGTCTATAATACTTTCAACAATAAAGATTTTTTAAAGAGTGATGTAGAAGATAATGCAGTGCTAGAAAAATATTAGTACCCTATTTAAAGTGTTAATGCTATGGGGGAAAAGCAACTTGTGCTCTGTGCTTGGACAGCAGTATCTTTAGCACAGTTATATACCCATTTATCTAATCAACTGAGATTTTTTCTTTCAATTAATTTAATATTGCTGTAGTTTATCTGGTCATATGTCCTCTGATAAATGTTGTATCCACCTGATATATGCATAGTTATTACAATATTATTGACTATATTCCCTATGCTATATTTTACATACCCATGACTATTCTATAATTACCAATTTATACGTGTTTATCTTTTTTTTTTTTTAATCCTCACCTGAAGATATTTTTTCTGTTGGAGACAGTGAGATTTCATCAAGAATTCACTCTGTAGAGAACAGTAAATTCTAGAAATTCAGAATTGGAAATAGCTATGCCAATTGGTATCCTAGCCTTGTATCCTAAATTTAGAGTCCTTTTCTGCATTCTCTCATCTGGTCTATTCTTTTGGCTTTCATCACTACCAGTAATATATTAGGAGAAGAAAAAGATAGGAGGAAATGTTGCATCTCTTTGCATGGTGGTTTTCCTGTTGGACAAAGAAAATGGTATTTCTTTGCTTTCAACATCCATTTCCTATTCCTCCTCTCACCAAGCTCCTTCAGTCTCTACACAATTTGTTTTTATCTCTATCCTGCCCCTTCTACACAGACCAGCCTCAATGTCTTGAAAAGCTTTTTTTTCTCCTGGCAAGGCCAAACAGAGAGACAATTAAAAAACCTACTTGAAACTAAGCCCTGTAAAAGCTTTATAATATTTTATTTTTTAAAAAATGCATTTATTGATTTTTTTACAGAGAGGAAGAGAGAGGGATAGAAAGTTAGAAACAACAATGAGGAAGAAACATCGATCAGCTGCCTCCTACACACCTCTCACTGGGGATGTGCCCACAACCAAGATACATGCCCTTGACCAGAATCAAACTGGAACCCTTCAGTTTGCATGCCGAGCTCTATCCACTGAGCCAAACCAGTTAGGGCAAAGCTTTATAATATTTTAAATTTATTGTAGAAGTTATTTCAAGGTTTTTTTCTATTCTTTCGTTTGAGACATGTTTCTTTGACTTTTTGTTTTGTTTGCCTTCCTGTGTTTTTTTCTATGTATTAGGTAGGGCCATTACACTACCAGTCTCTGGAGAGCCCAGTGGTACAACTTTCCCAGTGTCCCCAGCCTGGTGCTCCAAGTGCACCCCTCCTCCCCCACCCAGTGTGGGCTGTGGGCACCTTCCTATTGTAGTTGACCCTTGATCACTGTTGGCACGTGAATAGGAGGGATTGACTCCCAGGCCAATCAGCTATGAGAATCGGTCATGACTACAGTGGAGGAGCCACTTTTCAGAGGCTGACCCCATGGAGTAGATCTTCAATGGGGCTCTGGTGTCCATCTGTTGCTATCGAGGTGGTTAGGTGGTGTTCTAGTTTGGGCTGAAACTGTCCACTGGGTGTTCCGGCTCTGGAACATCCCAGGAGGTGCAGGCCAAGGTCAGTTTCTGCTTGTGTTCTGCCTGGGGCCACCCAGCATGAGCTACAGAGCAATCTGCCAATGGCTGCTACCTCTGCTGGGCTTGGAGGTTCCTGAGAGAGGCCAAGCTGTGAATTGAGACCTGTTGCTGCTCATGTTGGGCCAGGGGCACCTTAGCAAGAAGTAGGTAACATGCAGAGGCCAGATGCTTCTTGTTTAGAATTTGTTAACCTTTGAAAGTTTATGAAAGTTTAAAGCTTGAGCCAACATAGGCCATTTGTGTTGAAAAACCAGTAGAAGTGGCTTGGGTGGGCCCACAAGTTCGGTGGGGTGGGATCTCAGGGAATACCAGGACTGGGGAAACAGTGTTAGTCAGAATGATGGACACTCAGATATGGCTTCAGCCTCTGTCTGCAGGGGGAGGGTCCAGCAAAGGAACAACAATTTCTATCTCAGAGAAAGCTGCCCCTCTAGTCCTCACCCCCAAACCAGACAACTCTGTTTCTATCCTTATGTACCTGGTGCTTTGTGGGCTGCTGCCCCAGTACTGGAGCTCAGTGTGAGTCTATCCACACATCAGTATGTGCACAGCTCCCTTAAGAAGAATGGCTGTGACACCAGCAGCCCTCCGTCTTATTCAGCCACAATTTCTGCTCATTTTCACATCCAGAAGTTTTGGAGACTTCTCATTCTGGCACTGGAACCCTGAGCTGGGGAGCATGCTAAAGGGCTGAAACTCTGAGCTCCTCTAGGCACACCTCCACAGCTGAGATATCCCTTCTGATTTTTAACTGCCTCTTGTGGGTATGGTTTCTTTTATAGTCCACTGCCCTCCTACCATTCTCAATCTGGCTTCTTCTTTATATCCTTATTTATACGACTTCTGTTCAGCTAGACTTCAGGCAATCTCATTGATGTAGTTCTATAATTTAGTTATAATTTTGTTGTGGTCATGGAGGAATGCAAGTACCATATTTATCTATTCCACCATCTTTACTGGAGGCCTATATCCAAAAGTTTTAAATTTTAATGAAGTCTGATTTATCATTTGTTTCTTGGTTTGTGTTTTTTATTTTGTTTGTGTTTATTTGAAAAACATTTGCTGCCCTAGCCAGGTTGGCTAAGTGGATAGAGCATTGGGCCTGCAGACTGAAGGGTCCCAAATTTGATTCTGGTCAAGGGCATGCATCTCAGTTTCAGATTCAATTGTTGGTCCCCAGGGTCTAGGGCATATGTGGGAGGGATCCTATTGATGTGTCCCTCTTACATCGATGTTTCTTTTTCTTCCCCTCTCTTCCATTCTCTCTAAAAATCAATGGAAAAATATTCTTGGGTGAGGATTAACAAAAATAAGAAAAAAACATTTGCCTATTCCAAAGTTACTAAGACTTTCTCCTATTTTCTTCCAAAAATGTTATAGATTTTATTTTGACATTTCAGGTAGTTAATGTGAGTTTAATTTCCTATGTCTTATAACTCAAAAAAAAATTTTTTTGCATCTACATATTCAATGTCCTAGCATTCATTTATTTAAACTCTGTCCTTTTTCCCACTGAATTGCATAGGCAGCTTTGAGAAATTCAATTGACCATACATGGGTGGGTATATTTCTGGACTCTATTTTGTTCCACTGATCTACAGGTCTACCTTTACACCAATACAGCATTTTCTTGATTGCTGTAGCTTTATAACAACTTTTGAAATTATAAAGTTTTGAAAATTTTTGCTTTTTTTCAAAATTGTTTTTAGTTATGCTCTTGTTTTCATTGTTATTGTTGTGCCTTTGATTTGGCCACTTTTCACTGTTTCTTTGTATGCCTTGTGCTCATTTGTTGAAATGTAGGGATTTGAAAACCAGACAGCTTGTCTAGAGATTCTGGGGCCCACTCAAACCTTTTTTGGCGATTCGTCTTCTCAGGGCTTGTGTATCTAATTTCCCAGATAAAGATGTTTACCCTGCCTTACCCTGAAAAGGGAAAGGAAGACACTCTGCAACTATGAACCAATGTGGCTCAGTCACATTGATGTCTCTCTTTCTCCCGGCTCTCTCTAAAATCAATTTAAAAATAATATTCTCTAGTGAGAAAAAAATAAAGACTAGGAGGTTTGCCCCTGCCCCATCTCAGGGGCCCATAATCTCTTTTTCCCTTTAGTGTCTGTCTGTAGTACTGCCATCTCTCTGGTGCTATAACAAGCTGTGGTGCTGGCCATTGTTCTCAGCTGCTCCCAATCTGGTATCAAACCTACAACTTTCCTTCCCATTAGCACTCTGAGTCAGGCAAGACAAAATCCAACCCTCTGAGCAGTCTTTCTTCCCTCCCAAGTAAGAAGCTGGGAGTTGAGGGGTTTCTTCTGATAGCGAGTATGGTACTGTGCTTGGGAGAGTAAGAGTTAGGATAGACAAATGGGAAAAACTTTTCTATCTGCTTACGCAGTTCTCTTCTTGGC
This sequence comes from Lasiurus cinereus, assembly GCA_011751065.1. Classification (NCBI taxonomy): domain Eukaryota; kingdom Metazoa; phylum Chordata; class Mammalia; order Chiroptera; family Vespertilionidae; genus Lasiurus; species Lasiurus cinereus. The sequence goes on along the minus strand of JAAGEH010000393.1, from coordinate 33,570,745 downwards.
TTTGCATTCACCTGGGATGCTACAATATGTTAACTGATTTCTGGAGTTCTCACAAAGACAACTGGGCACTTAGAGTGTGGTTAATTAGTGACTCCATGGGTGAACAAGGGCCTGGAACTTCTTATTTCACCATGATGTCACCCATTTTTGTTTATATTATTTAATTTTGGAAAATATTTGAAATTTGCAGAAAAGTTACAGACTACTATAATGAACTTTCACCTAAATTTACTAACAAAATATTAATATTTTTGCCACATTTGCTTTGTCTCTGTCTTCCATATAAACTTTTCTGAACCATTTGAAGTTGCAGACATCACATGTTTTACTCTCAATATTTTATTTTATTTTTATTTGAAAAATATATTTATTGATTTCAGAGAGGAAGGGAGAGGGGGAGAGAGATAGAAATATCAATGATGAGAGTGAAGCATTGATTGCCTGCCTCCTGGATGCCCCGCACTTGAGATAGAGCCCAAAACCTGGGCATATGCTCTGACTGGAAATCAAATCATGATCTCCTGGTTCATAGATTTGACACTCAACCAATAAGCCAAGATGGCTGAGCTTACTCTCAATATTTTATGTGTATCTATTTTTTTGAGAATAGAGTCGTATTTGTCATATGATGACAAGACCAAAACTCAGTATCTGGCATGTTAAGTTCATTCTTTACTATAGAAAAGGAATTTTTCATAAGACTTTTGAGATTGGTAGATTTTCTGTGGCATGCATGGATTGATATCATCAGTCAAAGTGTGGTTAGTCAGGTGAGGCTGCTGTTGATAGTTTGACACTCCAAGGCATGTTTGTTGGAGTGAGTTCATACCTGGTTGGCAGACTTTCAAAAGTGATGAGCTGATGCTGGTTAGTTGGCTTTTAAAATTGTGTTCACTGAAATGAAATGATCAATTGAACAGATTTAAGACCAGTTCTAATTGTTACCTGGTATCATGGCTTCTGAACAAGCAGGTGTTTTTTTCTACATTTAAGGGGACTCTTTTAGTCTCAATCTTCTCTTTTAGTCCTCATCCAGCCAAAGCTGAAACAGAGACTGCAAGTCCAGATCTTCACCACTGTTGTTGATTATTCTTGAATATAAGTTTTCTTTGTGGAGATTTTATTTTCAATTTGCACACTGATTATTGTGATTTTTATCTTGATTTTTATCTTTGAATCATTTGTTGAATCACTGTTCATGCAAATACCTGTGGGGAAATCTACTATTTTGGGCAATAGACATTGAACAACAGTGAGACAAACAAGTAAAACTGGAAAGGAATACACTCTCCAACTATGAACCAAGATTTCACAAGTCAGATTAATAAAATAAGGCCTATCAACTCCCTGACTTTTAGTCATTTTGTGTTTCCTTTTAGCTTAGTTATAGATGGTTTTATCTCAGCTAATGTGTTGTTGCAGGCACAGCAGAAGTTTGAGGAATGGTACAGACTCCTTGCTGGCTTGCCAAAAAAAAACCCTTAAGATATTCTATTCTTAGAACCCTGTAGGACTCAACCAATGTGAAGAAACACTTTTTATTTTTATTTTTATCATCACCTTAAGTTATGGTTTTGGATAGTGGAAAAGTATCCTGGGGAGTCATTTCCCACAAAGGGTTTTATCCTTCAGAATTTCTTTTTTTTAAGATCTGTATTTCATTGAGAGTACAGGAATTATACCCATAGAATGTCCTAAAGTCAATTAACCCTGGTCCTGGGCCAGCATTGAAGAGACTGATTTTCACATAGGAAAAATAATCCAGGAGGTGCCCAAGGGAGATGTTTAATCTCAGTGGAGTTGCAGATATAGTGCCTCTGGGTGTACTTATGAGAAGCAGTTACTGCTATAGCCCAAGAATAGTTTTATCCCCCTCTTCTAGCAAAAGAACATATTGTAAACAAAAATAACATAATTGTATATAATATATTTTGTTATATATTATTAAATAATATATTGTACATATTACATAGTTATACAATTATTAATATCTATGTTATAATCCTTTCTATATAATAAAGAGGCAATATGCAAATTAACCATCACTCTAGCACACAAGATGGCCACCCCCATGTGGTCAAAGATGGCCACCCTCAGATGGACACAAGATGGGCACCTCAAGATGTCTGGCAGGGGAGGGCAAATATGGATGATCAGGCCAGCAGGAGAGGGCAGTTAGGGGTAACCTGTCCTGCAGGGAAGGGCAGTTGGGGCAACCAGGCATGCAGGGGAGGACAGTTAGGGGTAACCAGGCCATTAGGGGAGGGCAGTTAGGGGTGACCAGGCCAGCAGGGCAGGGCAGTTAGGGACAATCAGGCTGGCAGGTGAGTAGTTAGACATCGATCAGGCTGGCAGGGAACGATTAGGGATTATCAGGCTGGCAGGCAGAAGTGGTTAGGGGCAAGGCAGGGAGGTGAGCGTTTGGGAGCCAGCAGTCCTGGCTTGTGAGAGGGATGTCCAACTGCAGTTGACTATAGCCCAAAAATGATAGTCTGGCAGTCAGACTTCACTCGAGGGGTCCAGGCTGGGCTGAGGGTCACTCCCACTCGCCGTGCACAAATTTCATGTACTGGGTCCCTAGTAGTTTCTATAAACAGTTTAGTGAGGCACTCTTATCAGTTATTATTGGGAACCTCCAAAAATCTAAGTTCCAGGCGCCAGCCAAGTGCTAACCTTACAAACTGTCCTTTCCAAGGATAGCAGTTCAAACCTGGTATGCTGATTGTGTTCTGCACAATGTTGTATCACAAAGAAAGAATATACCTCTGATAATGATAGCAAAATATCAGTTACAGCCCTTGCCAGGTAGCTCATTGGGTTAGAGCATCATCCCAATACACCAAGGTTGCAGATTTGATTTCCAGTCAGGTATATACAAGAAGCAATCAATGTATGCATAAATAAGTAGAACAACAAATCAATGTCTCTCTCTCTCTCTCTCTCAAATCAGTTCTAAACATCTAGAGATTGAATATTTGTATGTATACACACACATATGTATGTTATAGTTGAAACATTGAGTTGTTAGAAAACTTGAGTGATTCTATTAAAACAAGTTAAATAAAGTTTATTTCTTCTCAAGTCTGACACAATTACTGTATATATTCAAATTTGTCTTATCTTTTTTCAAACAATCTGACATTGTCACTTTTACTGTAACACAAACTATTTTTCCTGTTTTTTTTCTTTTTTTAAAAAATATTTTTTTATTGATTTCAGAGAGGAATGGAGAGAGTAAAAGAGATAGGAACATCAATGATGAGAGAGAATCATTGATCAGCTGCCTTCTGCATGCCCCCTGCTGGGGATTGAGCCCACAACTGGGCATGTACCCTTGACCAAAAATCGAAACCAGTACTCTTTAGTCCATAGCCTGATGCTCTATCCATTGACCCAAACTAACCAGTGCCTTATTTATTTTTTAAAGCTACTTAGCAATGTTAAGCCACATATTAGATATTTTCTATACTGGCAAATTCACATTTTAATTAAGTTATTTTTTTTATTAAATTCCCTAAGTCAGATGTTAGCCCATTTATAAAAGGGAAGATAAGGCTGCTTTTACTTAATGAATGTAACCCAGACTAGTGTTAGAAAGTTTCCAAAAGTCTAGTTAGTAATTTTATCTATGTTAACAATTTTGAATCTTTTTCTACTTTTAAAAGAAAGGTTTATATAGTTGCTTTATGAAGTGTATTTTCTTTTTTTATTTAAAAATTTTTCATAGCTGAATTATTAAAATCTCTTTCATGGAGGGAGAAACCAAGATGCGGCATAGGTGAACACCTAAGCTGCTTCCTCACACAACAATTTCAAAACTACAACTAAAAGACGGAACGGACATTATCCAGAACCACAGGAAAGCTGGCTGAGTGGAAATTCTATAACTAGAAGGAAAGAGAGGGGCTCATGAAGACTCAGAGGAGCGGCAAAAAGCTGAGGTACGGAGAGGCACTCTGGAGAGAGTGGGCAGCGGACTACTTGGCTGGCTTCCTCTGGCAGGAGGGAGACGAGACTCTCAACTACACTGAACCCCTTGTCCTATGGCACTGAACACCAGGTCCAGGTGAGACTCATATGGGGGGGAGTCTGGACAGTGAAAAGGGAGGAGTGCCGGAAATTTAGGGGAGCATTAAAAGGGCAGAGGTCTGGAGGCCCACACGCCACTGTACCCAGAAGAAGGACTGCTGAGTGTGCCGCTGACTTTCTCAAGTGGGCGAGAGACAGAGCCTCCCAACAGTGACACTTCTAACTCCACTGAACCCCAATTTCGGGCGAGACCCTGGGGACCCAGACTCATATGAGTCCAGGAGCGCAAGGGATTCAGAAAGGCAGCAGTCGAAAGGTATGCACGCACGTGCGCACAGGATGGCTACAGCGATAACCAAGAGTCACTTGAGACCCAGGGGCCCCATAGGGCAGGGCTGACTAAAAGCCAAGGAGCTCTGAGACTCCACCCATCCAAGCTCAACAGAGCGGCTTTTGCAGTTTTGTAAGTCTTATATCATAAGGCTGACTCCAACAAAGAAGTCCTCCTGGCACAGTGAAAATGCTGAGACAAAGGAACAGATCACAAACAAAAGAAATGGAGGCAAACAAACGTCTGGATATAGAGTTCAAAATCACGGTTATAAGGTTTTTTAAGAATTTCCTAGAAAATATGTATAAATTTAGTGAGACACAAGAGGGGGTGAAAAAGAACCAACTAGAAATTAAACATATATTGACTGAAATAAAAAATATTATACAGAAACCTAACAGCAGACTAGAGGATTTCAAGAATCAAGTCAAAGATTTGAAATACAAAGAAGCAAAAAACACTCTACTGGAAAATAAAAAAGAATCCAAAAACGTGAAGATAGTCTAAGGAGCCTCTGGGACAACTTCAAGCATACCAACATCAGAATTATGGGGGTGCCAGAAGAAGAGAGAGAACAAGATCCTCAAAACCTATTTGAAGAAATAATGACTGAAAACTTCCCCCTCCTGGTGAAAGATAGAGACTTACAAGTCCAGGAAGCGCACAGAACCCCAAATAAAAAGAATACAAAGAGGACCACACCAAGACACATCATAATTAAAATACCAAGAGCAAAAGACAAAGGGAGAATATTAAAAGCAGCAAGAGAAAAACAGTTAATTACCTATAGGGGAGCACCCATATGATTGTCAGATGATTTCTCAACAGAAACTATGCAGACCAGATGGGAGTGGCAAGAAATATTCAACGTGATGAATAACAAGAACCTACAACCAAGATTACTCTACCTAGCAAAGCTATCATTCAGAATTGATGGGCAGTTAAAGAGCTTCACAGATAAGAAAAAACTAAAGGAGTTCATCAATACCAAACCAGTATTATATGAAATGCTGAAAGGTACTCTTTTAGAAGAGGAAGAAGAAAACGGTAAAGGTAAAAATTATGAACAACAAATACATATCTATCAGCAAGTGAATCTAAAAATCAAATGAATTGAAAATCTGATGAACAGAACAAACTGGTAAATATAATAGAATTAGGGGCATAGAAAGGGAGTGGACTGATAATTTTCAGGGGGAAAGAGGTGAGCGGGGTGCAGGGAGAGTCTGGACAAAAATTATACACCTATGGATGAGGTCAATGGGGAGAGGTAAGGGCAGAGGGTGGGGTGAGAACCAGGTGGAGGGGACAGATGGGGTAAAAGAGGAACAATTGTAATAATCTGAACAATAAAGGTTTATTAAAAATTTTTAAAAATAAAATAAATAAATATACATATTTCTTTCATGCCTTGCTGACCTGAAACATTTTTCCCTTCGGTGGGATTTATAATTTAATTAAATTAATTAGTATAGCTCTGTGGTCCAGAATAATTAGTACTATCTCTAAGAGACTTGGATTGTATAGCAAAATTTTGTCTCTGTAAGGATTAGCAAATTCTTTAATTATAGAATACAAGCCATATTCTATAATTGGATCTTCTTTATTTTGAAACAGTTTTTCTGCTTTCCTTTGCTTCTCTTGACATTGCTATTTGAAGAATATATGCCAATATTTTTGTTTTTGTTTTTTACTTTTTCTTTTCCTTCAATATGGATTTTTCTGATTCTTTCCCCATAGATTTAGGTTCTGAACTTTGGCCAGCACACCAAAGAAGTGATATTGTTTCCCCAGTGAATCACATCCCAGAATCTCGGTGATATCAGTTTGTAACAATTTGGGAGATTTTCATAGATGTTTCCACTGTAAAGTTACCATTTATCTCTTCTTGTTTGATAAGTGTCTTATGGGGAGATATATATTTTGTGACTGTGTTCCCCATCAGACTTTTGTTCAGTGGTTTTTCCACCTACTGATTTAGCATCTATTGAGTTCTTGAGTCAATTATTACTATCAAGGTTTTAAAATGGTGATTTCCTAACTCTCGCTTTCCTTTTACTCATTTGTATTTTTAGTATCAATAGAGGTTCATGGATTTTCTTTAACTCAATGATTTATAATCCAATCTTTCAGATTCAGTCAGTGAAAGCCCTTCAAACTGGCTCCTGAGTTCTTTTAATATGTTCCCATCATTTTAAAGCACTTGTTTACTTCCTGGCACAAAAATATATTATAAGCTTTTCTTATACTTTCTCAGCCCCAGCCCTGGAATTAGTAATTTCTCTAAGCAAGTCTGTTCCTTTTAATAAAACTTTCTCTCCTCATTAAACATATTTTGAATATCACTATATATTATTACATAGATAGCTGCATAGTATTATTCAGTATAGATGTACCACAATCTATTTAACATGTCCTCATTAATTGTTTCTAATCTTTTTTTCACAAACAATTCTACAATGAACAAAAGTCTTGTCAAAATAATATAATTGGAGCTACTTTCAAATGGAGCTGCCAAAAGTGCAGGGGCAGGCCAGAAGGGATCAATGGGGGAAGAAAGGGGGACATAGGTAATACTTTCAACAATAAAGATTAAAAAATAGAATAAAATAAAATGGAGCTGCCAGAGGAATTGCCCTGCATGTCCTTTGTCTCAAATGTTAAAACAGGGAAAAATAAACTTGGTACTAGGCCTATAGCAACAATGTGACCCAAAAAACTGGTTGCAAAGATAACAAGAAAGCAGATATTATGACAACTAGACAGATGACTACCAGACTGAAAATTAAAAATATCTTTTAGAATTAGTGTCACTATATTATGTCATCTGCCCAGTAGAAATGCCTTTCTTCTAATGAAGTAATTGTTCCCCTTTCCTTTCTCCTAAATACCCTTTGCCTCTGTCTCCTAAAGGAACATTATATGGGCTTCTGCCTGAATTAAGGATTCCTGAATAAATGCTTTTGCCTCTCACCCCAAAAGGCTTTTGTATTTTTATTTATTTATTTTTTTCTTTTAAAATATATTTTTTATTTATTTCAAAGCATAAGGAGGAGGGAGGGAGGGATAGAAACATCAATGATGAGAAAGAATCATTGATCAGCTGCCTCCTGCACGCCCCTACTGGGGATTGAGCCCCAACGTAGGTACGTGCCCTTGACCCAAATAGAACCCAGGAGCCTTCAGTCCTCAGGCCAGTGCTTTAACCACTGAGCCAAACCAGCAAGGGCACCTTTGTATTTTTTTTTTTAATATATTTTATTGATTTTTTACAGAGTGGAAAGGAGCGGGATAGAGAGCTATCCTCCTGCACGCCCCCTACTGGGAATGTGCCGCAACCAAGATACATGCCCTTGACCAGAATCGAACCTGGGACCTTTCAGTCCCCAGGCCAACGCTCTAACCACTGAGCAAACCGGTTTCGGCCTGTACTTTTTTTAAACATATTTTATTGATTTTTTACAGAGAGGAAGAGAAATAGAGATTTAGAAACATCGATGAGAAGGAAACATCAGCTGCCTCCTGCACACCTCCTACTGGAGATGTGCCCACAACCAAGGTACATGCCCTTGACTGGAATCGAACATGGGACTTCAGTCTGCAGGCTGATGCTCTATCCACTGAGGCAAACTGGTAAGGGCATACTTTTGTATTTTTAAGTTAACATTCTCCATAATTTATTTTGCATGTGAATAAGTATATTTGTAGAAGGGAAATTTTTGATCAAAGTCTTTGAGAATTTTTAATTTTAATAAATTAAAATTAAATTGTCCTTTCTAGAGGCTGTATTTATATTTCCATCAGTATCATATGACAGCAGACAATCAAGCTTAAAAATTTCTTTTAATATATTTTTTTTTATTTCAGAGAGGAAGGGAGAGGGAGAGAGACAGAAATATTAATGATGAGAGAATCATTGGTTGCTTCCTGCACGCCCCCTACTGGAGATTGAGCCTGCAACCTGGGCATGTACCCATGAACAGAATCCAACCCAGGACCCTTCAGTTCACAGAGCAACACTATATCCACTGAGCCAAACTGGCTAGGGCCCAAGCTTATATATTTAGGCCAAAATTCTGTTTTATCAATAGCACATTTAGAAGATTTAAAATTTTCAATTGCATTAGTTTACTAGAATAGGCAGTTACAAATTTTTTTTCTTAACCCATTGACCAAGAAAAATAAGGCATATAATCCTGCTCATGAGGAGGCATAGTGATGAATTCAAACTGGACTAATTTTCTAAATTTTTTATTACATTCTTTTTCCACAAGGGCCTTAAGCATAATAATTAGTCACTTTTGCTTTTGGCTCCTCAAGGCTGTCAGTTTAAATTATGTCTCTAGGTGTGCTCCCTCCTTGAAGCACACCCCCGCCTTTCCTTTTTCCCTTTCTCCCCCAACTTCTCCCCACCTTTCTGCCCCAGGCACTTAAAAGAAAAAGAAATTGTGTTTCTAGTTTCTGAGCTTCTAAAATATTTTGTTTTCTCTCCATGTTTTGAGATGTAAACAAAGGATTTCTACTATACATAAGTGGGTTCTTTCAAAAATGGATATTTGTATTCTAATTACAAATAAAAGTAATAGTTAAGAGCTATCCTTCAATGTTAAAGAAAACTTGTACCTTGAGCACAATAGGAATCTCAAACTTTGGAACTGAATCAACTCACTCAGGGTACATACTAAAATTTCAGATTGCCCTGGAACTTCTGGTTCAGTAGATCTGACAGGTATAGCACAGATACTTGCATATAAAGGTCCCTTGTGAATCAATGTGATACAATCATACAGGAACCAAACTTTCAGAAATATTACATTGTCCTTGTGTGGTTTTGTTGGTTGGGCATCGTCCTGATTCAATTCCTCGGTTGTGGTGTCAATCCCTGGTAGGGGTGTGCTGGAGTCTTGAGAGTGCCCCTCTCACATTGATGTTTCTCTTTTTCCCTCTAAAAAATGAGGGAAATATAATATTAAATTATTGCTGATTGGCTATATTTTTATGCAGACATTTAAAAATTGTGTAAAACAATTTAATATATATTTTTTAATCCTCACCCGAGGAGTGATGATATTTTTTCCATCAATTTTTAGAGAGAGAGTAGAAGGGAGAGGGGAGAAGAGAGAAACATGGATGTGAGAGAGACACATCAATTGGTTGCCTCCTGCACACGCTCCAACCAGGGGGAGGGATAGAGCCTGCAACCAAAACAGAATCGTTCCCTGACCAGAATCGAATCCAAGACCCTTCAGTCCATGGGCTGACGCTTTAACCACTGAGCAAAACAGGCTAGTGCTAATTGCATTTATTGAATTTTGATGTTGGTGTATTTCTTCTCATTTTACTGATGAAGACATGGTGAAGCTAAGTATTTTTCTGAAAGATCTCAGGTTTCACAGTGGCAGAGTCAGTATTTGACATCTCATCTATCTGACTTCAAAGCTGGGTTCATTACATTAATGTTAGTAACTTGGGTTACAGATGGATACTTTATCTTATTGAATGAATAACTATAGGAGTCCTTTAAGTAGTGCACTTCCATTGGAATATATATATATATATATTGATTTCAGAGAGGAAGAGGGAGAGATAGAAATATCAATGATGAGAAAGAATCATTGATAGACTGCCTCCTATATGCCCCACACTGGGGTTTGACCCCACAACTTGAGCATATGCCCTGACCAGGAATCAAACTGTGACCTTCTGATTCATAGGTTGATGTTTTACCACTGAGCTACGCCAGCTGAGCTCCATTGGACTTTTTATATTGAATTTTCTTGGAATGTTCAAGAGTAGATCTACCATGAAAAGTATACCACCATACTGCTTTACGCAGAGTAGAGCTCATTAAATGTTGATACATAAATGCAGCTTAAATAGATTAGTTTTGGACTTATACATGACTACATTAAAGTTCTCTACTCTTTAAGCTTCACATGCTTATTTGTAAATATGGGAAAAGTGCTTTTTCACCTAAACCACTGTAAGGAGTAAAGGAGATAATGTATATAAAGCACCTAGCACTCAATAAAAAGTAGTTTTATAAAGAACAATGTTACAACACTGAAATGCTACATTTAAAGTATAAATTGGGATTCTAGGTAGATAGTGGGTGGACAGAGAATTATTAGATAGGAAGATTCAATAGGACCATGCAGGGCAAGGAGGAGAAAGTAGTCATTTAGAAGCATAGATTATAGACTTGATATTTGCTGTGTGATATTTGCTATGTGGTTAAAGACAAGAATAGGGAATTAAGAAAGGAGTATTGGAGTGTAAGTCTTTTACCTCTGAAGATGTTCTGAGGAGAAAAAGAAATAAAATATTATTTTATTTTATTTTTATTATTTTATTTTAACATATTTTATTGATTTTTTACAGAGAGAAAGGGAGAGGGATAGAAAGTCAGAAACATCGATCTGAGAGAGACATCAATCAGCCGCCTCCTGCACGCCCCATACTGGAGTTGTGCAGCAAGCAAGGTACATGCCCCGGACCGGAATCGAACCTGGGACCTTTCAGTCTGCAGGCCGACGCTCTATCCACTGAGCCAAACCGGTCTCGGCAGAAATAAAATATTTGAAAGGCAAAGAAGATAGAAACTGTGTTTTAGTTGAACAATTACATGAAAAGATAGATGAATTAATACATGAATAAATTAATTCAAAACATATTTGAGGCCAGATACTATCAATTTATTTATTTATTTATATTTTTAAAATACATTTTTTATTGATTTCAGAGAGGAAGGGGGATGGAGAGAAATAGAAAAGAAACATCAATGATGAGAGAGAATCATTGATTTGCTGCCTCCTATACACCGCCCACTGGGGATCGAGCTTGCAACCCCAGCATGTGCCTTGACCGAAAATCGAACCATGACCTCCAGGTTCATAGGTCGACCTTCAACCACTGAGCCATGCCAGCTGAGCCAGATACTATCAATTTCTTGTTCAGTCAAGCAGGTCCATAGCGGCAGTTCCAGAATTTCTCTAAAAGTGAAATTTGAGAGTAGCAATTTGATCGAAAGGATGCATGAAGGGTCTGGGTGGGGAAGGGGATTTGTCTGACTGAAATTTCTTAGCACTTTAGATCAGATTCAGAAAATAACAAAGAATAGGGAAGGGCACTGATTGAGATTGTGGTTAGTCCTAATTCCCTTCAGGCTCATCTTCAACTCAGCCACAGTAGAGGTGTGTAGCTAAACAATAGCAAATTAATGAGATACTCCTTTTAACAGATGTACAAAGAGCTACTTCAGATAGAGGTGAAATAATTTCTTTTCCATGGGGGGATACTAGAGGTAAAGATTTTATAAAAAGATGTGATTTTAGTTGACTCACTTCTCACACTTGAAAAACTGAATTAATGTTCTAAACAATAACAAAAGAAGGGAGCAACAGCCCTGACCAGTTTGGCTCAGTTATTAGAACAGTAGCCCACGGACTGAAGGGTCTCAGGTTCAATTCAGTAAAGGGCACGTTCAGGAGGCAACCAGTCAGTGGATGTGTCTCTCTCACGCTGATATTTTTCTTGGTCTCTTTTCCATCTTTCCACTCTCTCTGAAAATCAATAGGAAAAATATCCTTAGGTGAGGATTAACGAAAAAAAATTTTTAAAAAAAGAAGAAGAAGAAACAAGGGAACAATATAGACTTTCAAAGAAACAGAAAAGTTAGAGACCCTGGCAGACTGTTCAGAACCTGGCTTTACTGGAGGGAAGGCAGGAAATAAGGGTGGTTATGTGCAGGCTCCCTCATTGCAAACGTACAGTTTAAGTGCTGCAGCAGCACCCAGGGAACGTCCATAGCTTGGCTCATAAGTACTTGTATGCCTCCTTCCCTCTCTTCCTTCCTATTTTTTTTCATTTAAGAAACATGTTATATATTCTGCTTGGCTTGGCAGACACTTTGCTGGGTACAGATAACAGAGAAGAGCAAAACAGCCCAGAACTAAACAAGGCATTCGGTGTGCCTGTTGGCCTTGAGTCTGACATGTTTGTGTGTAGGTGTAGCTCACAGTTGTACTGTGTGTGTGTGAGTGGAGGCTCAAGCCTGATACCTGGAACTATAAGGCCAGAGCCAGAGCGCAAGGATCTGTTGCTGCTGGGCCTTAAGGTGCCTGCTTTAAAGTGAATATCACCCTGGCTGGGTAGCTTAGTTGGTTAGAGCATGATTCCCGTATGCCAAGGTTATGGGTTTGGTCCCTAGCAGGGCACATACAAAACTCAATCAATGAATGCGTAAATGGAACAGCAAATCTATGTTTTCTCTCTCACTCTATGAAATAAAATTAATAAAAGAAAAGTTAAAATGAATATTAATCCTGTGTGCTGTGGAGAGTGTTCAGACAGAGGCTATAGAGAGGGGAGCAACAGGCCTAGCTGGTTTGGCTCAGTGGATAGAGCGTTGGCCTGCAGACTGAAGGGTCCCAGATTCGATTCCAGCCAAGGGCACCTGCCCGGGTTGCAGACTCGATCCCAGTCGGGGTGGGAGTGGGGGTGGGGATGGGAGTTGGGGAATGGAGGATGGGTGGAGGCGGGCAGGCGTGCAGACATGCAGGAGGCAGCTGATGGATGATTCTCTCATCATTGATGTTTCTCTCTCTCCCTTTCCTTTCCTCTATATATACAAGGGAAGCAACATATTAATAGTTAAGAATTTATTTTCATTAAGGATTTACTGCCAAGACCCCACCCTTGAACACCTGGGGACTAAAAGAATGCAGATCCTTGGGAGATACCTAAATCTACTGAATCACAATGTCTAAGGGAAGGGCGGGACCCAGAAATCAGCAGTTTAATCAGGAATATCTTCAGGCCATTGTTATGTTCAGTTAAAACTTGAGAACTTTGGGCCTCACACCTTTTCTTTTCTTTTTAAACATATTTTTATTAATTTCAGAGAGGGAGAGGGAAGAGATAGAAACATCTATGATGAGAGGGAATCATTGATCAGCTGCCTCCTGCATGCCCTCTAACTGGGGATGGAGCCCGCAACCCGCTCGTGACCTTCACCTTGATGTGAATCCAACTCAGGACCCTTGGGTTTGCAGGCCAATGCTCTATCCACGGGGCAAAACCAGCTAGGGCAACCTTTTCTTACTTCACTTTTACCTGAAGTAGGTACCTTTATTACCCCGATTTTACGGAGGAGGAAACTGAGACATAGGGTTAGGAACTGGCTAACGTCACACTGAATTAGGGTTGGCGTCTATACAAATCTAGCCCGGCTCTCCGTCTTAAACATTGAGGTGCAGTTATCTCCTCTTGCTAAAGGATTTCAGGCTAGTAACTCAACAAGCGTTAAACGCGGAGTTGGGAAACAATCTGAAGGCGCGTTCTACTTAATCTGGCGAATGGAGAGATCCATTAACATTTTAAGTCCCTTCCTGGTTAAATTTAGGCCAGAACACCTCCAGCCCCCGGGTATTACCTGCCCAGTAAGGCAGGGCAGCAGGCGGGGAAGGGCGGCGCTCGATGACCTCGGCGCGCCGCCGCCTGTTGGACCAGCTCGAGACTCGCCTGCCCGGCCTGCCTACTCCCGCGCGCGCCCGGCCCGCCCCCGCCGCCATCTTGGCCTAGGGAGGAGCGGGCTGCACGCGTGAGTAAACAGCCCACGCCGGGAAAGTCGAGGGTTGACCGCGTCCGTGTGGTGCGGGAAGCGGCGGAGAGGACGCAGTTCTGACCTTCGTACGTGGGGGTGCGTGTCGGGGTCGCATTGCTAAGCCGCAGGAAATCCTCCGTCGGGCGCCCCCTCCGCCCCCTCGCGGTGAGACGCCTCTACTCCCGGCTTCTCCCGCCCCACGCCGGTCTCCTCCCCCTGTTGAAAGCTGCCCGGGAAAGTGGTGGCGGGAGAGGGCCGGCGCCGCGTGGGCCTGGATGCGAGTTGCGAGGCGCAGGAGGAGGTTAGGGTCGAGGGTTCGTGGGCCCGGGCCAGGGGCGCGGCCGTGGTCGGTGGGCCTGGGAGGCCCTGGGCGGGCGCGCGGGGCTGGGGCCTGGGATCGCGCCAGGTCGGCGCGGGGTCGTTTCCGCCGGTCACTGGATGTTCTCCTCTTCCGGCGGGTGCCTCAGGGTGGCCGACATGACGGCCCCGGGCCAGAGCCCCCTCGCGCCGCTCCTGGAGACTTTGGAAGACCCCGCCGCCTCCTGTGGAGAGCAGACCGACGCTTACCTCTCTCTGACGAGGTGAGGCCCGCTGGGAGGGAGGAGGGACGGGGCGTGCTGGTGGTTCTTGGGGGGAGCGCAGTTGGGGTGGGGTACGCTAGGCTGTGTGTTCTAGAAGCCGGCTGCGGGGGGCCGCCGGGGCCGCGGCCGCGGGCGGAGGGTTCCCGGGAGTGGGTGCGGGCGAGCCGCCGCCGCCGCATCGCCCACGGTGCTCGCTCGCTCGCTCAGGTGTGTGTGGGGGAATGAGGAAGTCCGCTCCTGCGCCTTGCAATCCCGGAGCTTCTAAAAGTTTGGTTGGAAGTGGGCATGCTGGCCGGAGGAGTGTGTTTTTAACATATAAGTCGCGTTTGTCCTGGGATAGTGTGGCAACCCAGAATTTTTTTTTAAATCGAGTTTTAATATTAATTGCAAATCCTTTGTATTATCCCCCCCCCCCCGCCCAACCCCCTCAGACCATTGAGTTTTCTGCAGTTGGATATTGTGAGGAGAGGATAGCAAACTGGTATGAAATGATAAAAGATTGTAAATTTGCGACTAGGGATAGGTTTCTCTGTTCCCTCTTCACGAAGAGAAGCTGTTGACACTTGTACAGTGGGTGCAAAAGTAATTCTGAAGGTTATTTTTTTGCTTCAGATGTATATTGCATTCTATACCTAAGTACTACCTCAGCACTAGATCAAGTTAATTTGCCAGGATTCTAACATAAACTTTAGGGAGTGATTATACTTTTGTGTCTATTTGCATAAACTTTATTTTTGCTTTTAAGTCGTATTACTGGAGAAGATGGAAAAGAAGTCATTATAGAAATTGAGAAAAAACTTGCTCGGTTATGTGAAGTTTTAAAGGTATGTGTCTGTTTATTAGTAATTTTTTGTAGGGAAAAGTTTTACCAGTTTACTTATAAAAATTTTGAATTTAAATAAAATTAAAGCATATTATAGCACTCTTGAGTTCCCTAACAGTTTTCTCTGACGTAATCTCAGTGTCCCTGTAAAGTTACTCTTCAGTTCCCATTTTGCAGAACAGATTGGTTTAATTTGTCCAAGGCCATTTGAATCCAAAACCTTTGCTCTTAATTTAAAAGCAGTAATCAGAGATTATTTAACCTGTTTTATCTCCTTTTGTAGGAATATACTCCTAAGTAATGACTTTATAATTTTGTTTTTTGGTGTATTTATTTATCTTCACACACCCTTAGTTTTGCTATTCTTGCCTGGTTAAAAACCGTTACAAAGGTTATCGGATCAGTATCACGTGTTTATAGGAAGGTGGTATAGTTTAACCTCAAACTAAAGACCTATGTTCTTGTCCTCACTTGAGTACCCTTTAGCTTTGTGACCTTCCTTAAAACTTTAACTCTAATTTCCTTATTTTTAGAATTAAGAGGTTGAAAACAGTCTTTAAAGTTGCTTTGAGTTATTATTTTTATCTTTTTTTTGTGTTTTTAAAATACAAGTATTATATCAAGATGTTCATTGTACTTTTTAGCATTATTTCTAGCTAAATGTTGAGGCATTTGAGGTTCTGTCTAACCTCTTAAGTATCCTGTTCCAGTGATCAGGAACCAGGAGCCTACTTTATTGTGTATATTAATAGTATTGTTATGCAATATCAGTGGCATTATTTATTATCCCCCCTTTTTTTTTTTTTTTTTTGCTCATGTTCCACATCCCAATAGTAGAATCATGCTCTGCATAATGAGGTTTTAGTCAACAACTTGAACCAATCCAATATACAATGGTAGTCCCATAAGATTGTAATGAAGCTGAAAAATTCCTAATGACATTTTAGCTAGCATAACGCTATAGCTCAAGAGTTACCCTTGCCCTAGCTGGTTTGGCTTAGTGAATAGAGTTTCAGTCTGTGGACTGAAGGGTCCCAGGTTGGATTGTGGGCTGGATCCCCAGTGCAGGAGGCAGCCCATCAGTGATTCATCACTGATGATGATTTCTCTCTAAAACCAATTTTTTAAAAAAAATTTACTCTTGCATCAATAGATCGATGTAGCAACAAATGGTAGGGGTAAAGAGCAACCAAGGACTTATATGCATGCATATATTAGCATAACTAATAGACACAAACACTGGGGCGGTGGGGGCTTGCCCAGCTGGAAAGGGATCGGGGAGGGGATCACTTGAGGAAAAAGGAGACATATGTAAAACTTTAAACAATAAAAAAAAATGTTACTCTCACCCTAACAAGTTTGGCTCTGTGGACAGAGCTAGACCTTCGACTGAAAGATCCCAGGTACAATAAAATATATTTTAAAAAAATGTTACTCTTGTGATGTGGGTGTAAACCAACTACTATGCTGCCAGTACTCTTGTGATGTTGGTGTAAGGAAACTACTATGCTGCCAGTTCTATGAAAGTATATCATATACAATTATATACAGTGCATATAATATTTGATAATGATAAGTGACTTAATTGGTTTATGTATTTATATATTATACTTATTAATCACTTTATTTTTTAATTTTTTAAAATATATTTTAATTGATTTTTTTTTTTTTTTTACAGAGAGGAAGGGAGAGGGATAGAGAGTTAGAAACATCGATGAGAAAGAAACATCGATCAGCTGCCTCCTGCCCACTTCCCTCTGGGGATGTGCCCAAAACCAAGGGACATGCCCTTGACCGGAATTGAACCTAGGACCCTTGATTCTACAGGCCGACACTCCATTGACTGAACCAAACTGATTAGGGCTCATTATTTTAATGTGCACTCTTTCTGCTTATAAAGTGCTGTAAAATAGCATGTTAGCCAGGCAGCAGCCTCATCTCACACCACATCTCTTGATTGTATCGTTTTTCTTGTGCTTGATTTAATCTCATGTTTCATAAAAGCTTGTAGCCTAGGAGCAGCAGGTTATATCATACTAGAGGCCTGGTGCACAAAATTCGTGTATGGGAGGGAGTGTGTGTCCCTCAGCCCAGCCTGACCCTCTCTAATCTGGGTCCCCTTGAGGGATGTCACAATTAGGACTGCTAGCTCCCAAACGCTCACCTCCCTATCTGGCCCTAACTCCTTCTGTCTGCCAGCCTGATAACCTCCTTATCATTCCCCTGCCAGCCTGATAGACGTCTAACTGCTCCCCTGCTGGCCCAATTGCCCCTAACTGCCCACCTCTGCAGGACTGAAACTCCCTAACTGCCCTCCTCTGCAGGCCTAGTCCCCCATACTACCCTCTTTTGTAGGCCTTGTCCCTCCCAACTGCCCTCTTCTGCTGGCCCAATCAACCCTGATTGCCCACAACTGCCCTCCCCTGCCAGTCTTCTTGTATCCACATGGGAGCAGCCATCTTGTGTTGTGGAGTGACGGTCAATTTACATATTACTCTTACTATATAGGATAACTTAGGCATGTAGTATACTATACCTTCTACGTTTGTATGAGTGTGCTCTATGATGTTTGCACAGTGACAAAATTGCCTAATGACGCATTTCTCAGAACATGGCCATTACTAAGTTGCACAAAACTATTTGATGTGATAAAAACATGCATTTTCACATATTTAATACTTAACAACGTGTAGGGTCTGGAGCTCAATCGCTTGCATTTTGAGTCAAGATGCACTGTTTTAGATAGGGTTTGTAACTAAAATACCTGATGAATAATTACAGACAACTTGGGTTAGAGGTACCAACCCTTTCTTCCCCCTAGTAGTAAAAAATCCACTTACAACTTTTGACTTCCTTAGAACTTAACTATATTTAAATGTCTGGGTGAGTACAATACTATAAGGACAATCAAAAAAGCTTTATGTGTGAATTACTAAGCACTAAAAGCATATTTGAATTCTTTTAGAGTAGGAATCATATTAGGTGAAATGTGTTATCGTTTAGAATTCTGCTAGTATTGTTTCTATGAACTCACAACATTCTTCAAGGTAAGACACCATTTTTAAGAAACCCTTTCAGGCATTATATATTTAATAAAAGTTTATTTACAGACACATGCTAGCTATTATCCAGGAGATACAGTAGTAGCTCAAAGTATTTTTTTTTCTTTTTAAATGTCTTTATTGATTTTTTTAGAGGAGGAGAGAGAGATAGAAACATTGATGAAACCAGCCAATGTGGCTCAGTGGTTGAGTGTTGACCTATGAAAGAGGAGGTCATGGTTCAATTCCAAGTCAGGGCATATGGCCAGGTTGCAGGCTCATGCCCTGATTGAGCTGGCAACCTAGGTATATGCCCCAAGTGGGAATCACCCTGAGACCTTTTATGTTTGAGTCTGTTGCTTACCCATTATGGAAGGGCTTTGCTCCTATTGTTTATTTTCTGGCTAGTGTCTTTAGCATCTTCCATTTGGTTGACTTTTCCTTTGCTTTCAGATATGTGGAAATGTTCTTTTATCTTTTAAGAAAAATGTCCTTTTTTGTTATCTTTTATTTAATTGATTTTAGATATAGGAGGGGGGAGAGGGAGAGAGAGAGAGAAACATTGGTCTTATTCCAGTTATGTATTCATTGGTTGCTTGTATGTGCCTTGATAGGGATCAAACCCGCAACCTTTGTGTATTGGGGCAACACTCTAAGCAACTGAACTACCTACCAGGCCAGGGCCAAGAAAAGTATTCTTTATTTAGTTGATCTTTATATAGTTTCCCTCTTTGCCAACCTATATACATGGACTCCTGGTCTTCTTTCATTTACTTCAAAAGATTTGATTGGTTTGATTAAAATGTGATTTTGCTTTTTAATCAATCTTTGCTTTTAAAGATTGGTTCACAGTACTCATTTGTAACAAATGTGTGACTTTTATTTTTCCTATAGGCTCACATTTCCAGTCAAAACTCAGAGCTCAGTTGTGCTGCTCTACAGGCCTTGGGGTTTTGTTTATATAATCCCAAAATTACCTCAGGATTATCAGGTAAATTTATTATGCCTTAATATTTTTAAGAGTTTATAAGTATATACTTTGATGTTGTGAAAAGTACTGTTACTTGTTAGATTCACAATATATTTTTAAAATGTTTTTATTTTAGTTTTTTTGGAGATAGATAAAAACATTGATGTGAGAAACATTAATTAGTTGCCTCCTGTATGCACCCCAACCGGGAATTTAACCCAAAATCTGTGTATGTGCGCTGCCTGCAGTTCAAACCAGCAACCTTTCGGTGCATGAGACAGTACTCAACCAACTGAGCCACAGTGAACAGGGCTGATAACATAATTCAGACAATTAGATTATTATTGGAAAGCTTTATTTTTTCTTAGACATAGCTCTTTGATAATTGAAAAATTTCTCTAAAAGAAAATAAGCTTATTTATAAATGAAAGCTTGAACTTTCTTCTTTGGAAACTTATCTGCTTTAGAAGTTAATAATCTAGATGGTCACTTATTTTGTACTAGTGACCTGGTACGTGAAATTCATGCACATTAAAAAGGGATTAATTAGAGGAAAGAATTTAATATTGCTATTTGCCCTTTCTCTATAATAGAACTGTCAGAGATGAAAGAAAATTATTAAAATGTATATGAAAACCTTCCTACTGTCAGAGTCTGGGGCTCACCACAGGACCCAGAGTCAAGTCCCCACTCATCCACATGTGCCTCAAAATCGTGTGAGACCCAGACCCAGCTCCTCAATTGGGCTAGTTCCAGACCTGGCCAGTTCCACCCTTGTCAAGTTGTGCTGGGCAGGGGGTGTAGCCTCAGGTCCCCTGGCCCGGTGCCAGGATAGGGGGGCGTGGCCTGAGGCCCCCCAAACTAGGGCAGGGGGCGTGCCTTGAGGTCCTCTGTCAAGCCTTGCCAGGTAGGGGACAGGGCCTGAGATCCCCTGTCAAGTCCTCCTGGGTGGGGGGCATGGTCTGAAGTCCCTCATCAAACTGACCAGGTGGGGGGTGGTCACAGCCTCAGGTCCCCTGGCCTGATGCTGGGGTGGGGGGTGTGGCCTGAGGTCCACCAGCCAAGACCGGGGTGTGGGGCATGCCTTGAGGTCCCTTATCAAGTCCTGCTGGGTGGGGGGGCATGGCCTGAGGTGCCCCATCAAGCCCCGCTGGGTGGGGGGGGTATGGCCTGAATTCCCCTGACCCAGCACTGTGAGTGCACCTTGAGATACCCTGTCAAGCCACGCTGGGGGCAAGGGGGGTGTGGCCTGAGGTACTCGAGCCTGACGCCAGGATGGGGGGGCATGGCCTGAGGTTCCCTGTCAAGCCCCATGGGGGCGTGGGAGGGCATAGCCTCAGGATTGCTCGTTAAGGCTCCTTAAGGGAACTTGGCCTCAGCTGTGGGTGCAGCCATTTCTTAAGAGAAATCAGGAATTAGGAAATAAAGATGTCAGAAAGTTGTTAACATCTGTTTTCTGGGGGAGAAATTTCTGTTCTTTTTAATGTACAGAGTGAGGGGAAAGTAAGTTTGCAGTTTGTATGGAAAATAATACAAGAAGACTCTTAAACATGCTCACAACTGTAAATCTCCTTTGCCCCAGCCTGTATAGAAATGGTAGCAATCTAAAATAGTTGTTCATTGAGACAGATGTAGGGTTCATAACATCTTGCCAAAAATTATCTTGTATGTTCAAACCTACTAATGATATCTATAAAATTAATTGCACAAAATATTTGATTTAGAGGCTACTATATTTTCTCTAAATATAACACCTATTTTTTGTGTTTTTGGAAAGTAGTTTGATATCAGCATTGGTTCTTTGGTACTTTGGATATGCATTTAATTTTTTTCTCTATTTTTATATTTGGTGTTTTAAAGGTAAACTATTCCACATATTTAAAGCTGTTTGTTTTTCAGAAAAAAATATTCAAGAACTGCTTTCAAAATTGAATGATAATGTTAAGAGTTCAGACAAAAATGTACGTACGAGGGCACTTTGGGTGATATCCAAGCAAACGTTCCCCACTGAAGTTATTGGCAAAGTAGTGAGTATAGTTTTTATATATGTCTTCTTAAATATATGCCATTAAAAAAAATTCAGGTTTAATTGATTTGTATTTATTTTGTTCTATTTTTAGGTACCCAGTATAATTGATTCATTAGAAGCAATATTTAATAGAGGAGAGATACATTCTGCTGTTGTTGATTATGAAGCATTAAATGTCATCATAAGGTATGAATTTGTATGCTCTGCAAATTGGAAGAATCGTTTCAGGAAATTCAGAATTTACTTCAAGGAGAGGACTTTTGGGACTTGAATTAGAGTTAGACATTGAAAGAGGGAAACATCTTCTAGACTAAAAGTCTCAAGAAAAAAGGAAGAAGGAGGAAATACATGTGCTTGAGTTAGTAGGTTTCTTTGTTTAATTTTACTGAGATAGTCTTTTTTTATTTTTTAAGATATTTTATTGATTTTTTACAGAGAGAAAGGGAAAGGAATAGAGAGTTAGAAACATTGATGGGAAAGAAACATCTATCAGCTGCCTCCTGCACACCTCCCACAGGGGATGTACCTGCAACCAAGGTACACGTCCTTGACTGGAATCAAACCTGGGACCTTTCAGTCTACAGGCCAATGCTCTATCCATTGAGATAGTCTTAAAAATAAAGTCTTGGTTAGGCTACTGCTGTTAACACAATTCTGGATTTAAAAATTATTTCTTGCTTTAGCTGGTTTGGGTCAGTGGATAGCATCAGCCTGTGGACTGAAGAGACCTAGGTTGGATTCCGGTTAAGGGCACATGCCTGGGTTGCTGCAGCCAGTCAGTGATTTTTCTCTCATCACTGATGTTTCTATCTCTCTCTTCCTCTCTCAAATCAATAAAAGGAAGAGATGATGAATTTATAGTAAATGTAAACACGTTGAAAAATGTGTTTCTGGCCTAATGGGCATGGCTTAATGGTTGAGCGTCGACCAGTGAATCAGGAAGTTAATGTTCAATTCCCAGTCGGCACATGCACAAGTTGCAGGCTCAGTCCCCAGTGGGTGGTGTACAGGAGGGAGCCAAGAAATAATTCTCTTATCATTGATGCTTCTATTTCTCCCTCTCTCTTCTTTCCTTTCTGGAATCAATAAAAAAATATTTTTAAAAAATTATTTCTGTTAAAGCTTTTGTAAGAATTTTTTCAAAAAAGTAGACTCCTAAATGAGTTATAGTGGGTAGTTAGGATGTAAGTAACAGTGCTTAGTAGGAGATGGCAGAACAAGAAAATCCTTTCTTCTCATCCTGCTCTTTGTTGATATGCTTTGTCTTACCTTTGTTTTAAAGCTTTCTTTAGTAGTTGAGCTCTTTGCTCTAATTAAATGTTCTAATGTCCTCATTGATGCTCACATTATATCTGGCTGCCCCATAAGAACACTGAATTTAATTATATAAAAACTAGAGGCCCAGTGCACAACATTCATGCATAGGGTGCGCGGTGGCCCTCAGCCCAGCCCGGACCCCTTTTCCAATCCAGGATCCCTGTCACAATCTGGAACCTCTGGCTCCTAATTGCTCACCTGCCTGCCTGCTTGATCACTCCTAACTGGCCCCCCTGCCAGCCTGATTGCCCCTAACTGTTCCCCACTGGCCTAGTCACCGCCAAATGCCCTCCCCCCCTCTTGCCAGCCTGGTCTCCCCCAACTGCCCCCCTGCTGGCCTGGTTGCCCTGCACTTTCCCCCCTCTGCCAGCCTGATTGTCCCTCACTGGCCCCCCTGCCAGCCTGGTTGCCCTACGCAGCCAGCTGGTCAGTCATTTGGTTGTCTCTCACTAACCCTGCCTGCCAGCCTGGTTGCCCCATGCAGCCTGCTGTTCTGTTGTTACTGTGAGGGCGTGTGATCAATTTGCATATTATCCTTTTATTAGTATAGACTATAGGCCCAATGCACGGAATTTGTGCAGGGCGGGGGGTAGGGGGAGTCCCCTCAACCCTGGACCATCTCCATTCTGGGACCCCTCGGGCAATGTCTGACTGCCTGTTTCAGCCCTATTGGATTGGGCCAAAGCAGGCAGTCAGACATCCCTCTCACAATCTGGGGCCACTGGCTCCTAATTGCTCACGTGCCTGATTGCCCCCAACCGCCCCGTGCTGGCATGGTCGCCCCTCACTGCCCCCCCTGCTGGGCTGGTCATCTCACACAGCCTGCCTTTCAGTTGTTACTGTGAGGGTGTTGTGGTCAATTTGCATATTATCCTTTTATTATTATAGATAATTAGTATTTAAAAAAACTTTAAAGACAAAATACCTCTTTATTTTAAAAATGTATAATAATACAGAAGTAGAAAAATTAGCAAGAAAAATTAATTTTTGTGTGTGTGATTATATGTACATATTCTAAAACAAGTGTTCCATACCATGCATATTTCTGTGTGTGCTGCTTATTTTCCTGGTGGTTTAGGTGTAAAAGGTGAGGTCAAACTAATCTACTCATCTATTTCTCTCTTATAGGCTAATTGAACAAGCCCCAATTCAAATGGGAGAAGAGTCAATTAGGTGGGCAAAACTTGTCATACCTTTAGTTGTTCATTCGGCCCAAAAGGTACATTTGCGGGGAGCGACTGCTCTAGAGATGGGAATGCCATTGTTGCTTCAAAAACAACAAGAAATAGCATCTATCACAGAGCAGCTTATGACAACAGTAAGTATTACTTTTTATAAGGATTTTTTGAATACTGCATTGTAAGGTTCTTCACCAGGCTTAGGTCTCATATTGGTATAATTGTATTGTGATCTAGAAAATTCCTCTTTGAATTAAAACAATGAATTGCTTAAGTTAGTGTAAGCATACTGCTCCTGCACTACAGTAAGAAAGGGAGCTGTTTATTCAATGTTGCTATGATCCAGGCATTTTATACAATTCCTAGTGAATATTGATTGAAAGGGATTACATTTTTGGAAAAGGGAAAGTATTAACTAATTCAGTGCTGTTTGGGTGGTTGTAGCATAATCCCAGTGAATATAAATTTAATTCACATAAATGCATCAGTTTGTAATTTCCTAAAGTTTTTATTTGCCCTACACTTTAGGTTTTTCAACCTTTGTTCTTATAACAATGATTTATTGAGCACCTGTTATATGCTGGATATTGTTTTAGACACTGAGTATATCAGTGAACAAAAGGAATTGTGGAGCTTATTTTCTAGTGGTAGAGACAATAAAGTATATAGTAGATTTAGTGAAGAACATTATGAAAACAGCAGGAATTACATTATGAAAGTGTCATTGGAGAGGAAGGGTGGGCGTGATCATGGGAGAAAAAAGAATGGGTGTTTAAACAGTGATTTGAAGATAATATAGGGGATAGCTCTTCGGAGGAACCATGAGAGCAAAAAGGCCCTGCTCTGATGGTTGTGTTCAGTGAACACTGAGCAGTATAATAGTGGAAGTCATGAAGGTGAGGAGTAGGAGATGATTTCAGAGAAACAGAACCAAATCACATTGGGGATCATTATAAGACTTGGTTCTACTGAAAATCATATTTGAAGGTTTTGAATCTAGGAGGGGTACTGACTTCGGTTTTACAGGAATTGCTCTGCCTATATTGAGAATAGACTCTTGAAGGGGATTGAGTAGGAGCAGGGAAACTAGGGCACACTGCAGTAATCCAGACAGTGAGGGAAGCTTCCAGATTCTAAATCGTGGGGTTTTGTCTGTTCATTTTAAAGTTACTTTATAGTAATTGTTGGAGTCTAAAGAAGTATCTCCCTTGTTTTTGCAAGTTTTTTATTATATGTTTATTAATTTTTAAGAGCATATGTAAAATTCTTCATAAATTTGAACTAGTTTTCTCAGTTTTATCCCTGAAGCTATTAATGTATTTTTAAAGTTCTCAGAGTGAGAAGTTAAACATTAATTTGAAATCTAATTAACGGTATGCATGTTGAAGTTTTTAGGGAAAAGAATAATAGGAGAAAAAAATTAAGCTGGATTAATGAATGCAGAATGGCCAGACTGTGTTAATAAAAGCATTAGTAAAATGTTAATGATGATTTATATTTGGACATCCTAATATATAAAAAGCAAGGGTACGTCACAACCGAAACAACTGGATGGACAACCGAACAGTAGGCTGTGTGGTGCTACCAGGCCGGCAGGAGGGTTAGTGGGAGATGACCAAACGACTGAACAGCAGGCTGCATGGGGTGACCAGGCTGGCAGGGAGGGCAGTTGGTGGCGACCAGGCTGGCAGGGTGGGGATAGTTGTGGGTGACCAGGCCGGCAGAGGCGGGGTAGTTGGGGGCAACCAGAACGGCAGGGGAGTTAGTGAGGGATGACCAAATGATTGATCAGCAGACTGTGTGAGGTGACCAGGCTGTCAAGGAGGGCAGTTGGTGGCGACCAGGCCGGCGGTGGGGGGGTCAGTTAGGGGCGACCAGGTCAGTGGGGGGGGGGGGGGATGGGCAGTGTGGGGCAACCAGGCTGGCAAGGGGAGAGGCAGTTAGTGGTGACCAAGCCAGCAGAGGGAGGCAGTTGGGTGCGACCAGGACAGCAGGAGGGGCAGTTAGGGGTGATCAGGCCGGCAGAGGGGTCAGTTGGGGGCAATTAGGCCGGCAAGGAGGGACAGTTGGGACAACCAGGCTGGCAAGGAGGGGCAGTTGGGGGTGACCAGGCCAGCAAGCAGGTGAGCATTTAGGAGCCAGCGGTCCTGGATTGTGAAAGAGATGTCCAACTGCCAGTTTAGGCCCAATCCTAAACCGACAGTCGGACATCCTCTGAGGGGTCCTAAATTGGTGAGGGTGTAGGCTGGGCTGAGGGAGGACTCTACTCCCCCTCCATCCTCTGGGCATGAATTTTGTGCACTGAGTCTCTAGTTTATTATAAAACTCAGCTTTGGTATATGTAAGAAAATTTCCCTTATAAAACATTGGTTAAAGTTATTTGGTAAGGTAATCAGCCAGTTTGATACTGCATATTTTTTTTCTTTTCTAAGAGTCCTTTTGGTAAATATCTTTGCTTTTGTTTACAGAAATTACTTTCAGAACTCCAGAAGCTATTTATGAGTAAAAATGAGACATATGTTTTAAAATTATGGCCTTTGTTTGTCAAACTTCTTGGAAAGGTAAGTCCACATCTTAAAGAATAGCTCAGTTTTACATTCTAGACTCTTTAATTTCTTAACTTTATTTACATAGCATAGTCAATGTACATTATTCATCATACCATATATGCAAATTTACTTGCTTACTAAAGTTTATTTGTAAAGCTAACATCAGTATTTGTTCTGTATAATTTTCTGAATGTATTACTAGTGTATATAACAGACATGCTGGGTGGCAAAAATATTTGAGTTCCCCAGTACATTTGTTCCCAGCTGACCATGAATAAGGTTATGCTTTGCCATTTTGTTATTTAGTGCCATATTTTTCACATTTTGTGCTTTTTCTTGACAAGCACATTTAATGGCCTGGCCCTCAAGCATAGTGTTGAAATGCTGTCTATGATTCCTAAATATGGAAAGACTGATGTGTCCTATGAAGATAATATGGATATTAGATAAAGGTTTGTTCAGACCTGAGTTATAATACTTTAGGCTAGGAGTTCAATGTTAGTGAATTAGTGATACACAGTTAAGCACTGCCTATCGATGATTAGCTCAACAACAGACTGCATATACTATGCTGGTTCCATAAGATGAAAATTGAACTGAGAATTCCTCTTGCCTAGTGATATCACATGTTTGTGGTGATGCCGGTGTCAAACTTGTGTTGCCAATTGTGTAAAAGTACATCATATACAATTTTGTATGGTACATAGTATTTGATAATGAATAAATGGCTGTTACTGGTTGGTATGTTTATTGTCCTATTTGTCATGTCACTATTTTAGTGTACTCTTTCTGCTTATTAATAAAAACTTTCTTATGGACTAGTATGCCATGTTACCCTGGCAGCAGCCTCATACATCTTGGTCTTATGTCATCTCTTGATTGCATCATTTTTTCTTGTGCTTGATTTAATTTCATGTTTTGTGCATTAGCATAGTGTACAGGTATGCAGCCAATAAATTGACTGGTGTGTAGTAGGCTATACCATCTAGGTTTGTGTAAGTACACTCTATAATGTCCGCACAACAGTTGCCTGATGTATTTATCAGAATGTATCCCTATTGTTAAGCAGTGAATGACTGTATGTATAAGTAAGGTGTCTTTAAAAAAATAATCCTAAAACGAGGTTGTGTATTGATTGGTTGATGCTATCTGAACAGAAGCTCGCAGGAACTTAATTGTTTTTATTCAGAGTGATGTCTCAGTGTTCAAGGTGACTTAATAAAACATAACTGTGATGAATGAGAATTGACATGTTTTCAGTAAGCCAGGTATTCTTGAGATGAGAGGGTGTGTTTTTCTTTATTGTGGTAAATAAATGTAATACTGTAATTATCCTGAGTGTACAGTTTGGTGACATTAAATACATTCAAAGGTTGTGTGAAAAATCACCACTATTTATACCCAAAACTTACTTGGTATCTCCAACAGACTACATGTTAAGTAATTGTTCCGTCTGATCCTTTCCTTAAAGCCCCTGATATCTTGTACGTTGTGTCTCTATGGATTTGCACTCAATATAAATGCAGTATACACTATTTGTCCTCCTGTGTATTATTTCACAGGAAAATTTTTCAAGGTCAAGCCATATTGTACCACTTATTAAAATTCACTACTTCTTAAAGCTAAATAATATTTTGTGTGTATATACCTTATTTTGTTTATTCATTTGTTGATGAATATTGGTTTGCTTTCTTACACCTTTGGGTGATTGTGAATGTTGGTGTACAGATAATTGTTGGATTCTCTGCTTTCAGTTATTTTGGATAAAAGTGGAATTCATGTGGTAGTTCTGTGTTTAACTGACTAACCTCCAAACTCTACAGTGGCTGCACCATTGTACATTTCTACTAGTAATGCTCAAGGGTTCAAATTTCTCTACATCCTTGTCAGAACTTGTTATTTTCCTGATTTTTGATATAGCAATTCCAGAAATATTTTGTTTTTTGTAAAACTGGTCCATTTTAATGTTGTTTACAATATGATAAATAGTCCTTTTGATGATTGTGGACATGTAAGTCTATTGGGTAGTATTCAGACACATAATAATATTGGTTTTCCTGGCTGGTTTGTAGTCTTCAGTTATTATAAGGAATTTCTTGTGTGAAACAGCTGTCAAGCCAGTAAGACTGCCTTTGTGCCTTTTCAGGATAGTTAGTAATCTAGGCATATTTGCCCCAAATAATCTTGCTTCTTTGTGTCATAGGCCCAACTTGCCCCTATTCACCTCAATGATAGTATTGGTTGTAATATCTTTAAGTTGTATATAGTGGGAATGAGGGATTTTCAGTACTCTGTATTGACAGAAGTTGACTTTCAGTTATGAATTACATGGTCCTTACTGAAACATAAACCAGTAACTTAAGGAATTTTTCTTACAGTATCTAGGTGGTTTTTAGATAAAACCATTTTCAACAGCAGAATTAAATAATGAACTTCTTTCATGCATTTTCCTTTCTATTTCCTGTTCAAATAACTTAATGTTTTTGTTTCTCTGTGAGTATGAACCTTGGGCAGAGGGTCTTTCCTTTCTCTGTTTTTATTTGAAAATATTCAAGATAACCTTGGGATTTGTAAGCAGCAGAATGGCAATTACTGTTTCCTGTGGAGTCTTCATCATTCTTTTGTTTGATGTTTCTCTTTTTATATATCTTAATATTTCTTTTCCTATCTTTTTCTTTCTTTCTTTCTCTTTTTATGCATCTTAATATTTCTTTTCTCTCTCTCTTTCTCTCTATTTTCTTTCCCTTCTTTCCTTCCTATCCTTCCTCCCTCCCTCCCTCCGTCCCTAGAAGAGGAATCAGCTGCAATTTCTGATTTTGGTTTTTTCATTTTATTGGTATTTTAGAGAGAAATTGAATCGTCAATAATAGAGCAATGTCTATTGTCTGTCTCTTGCACACACTCTACTGGGGATTTAGTACGAAACTTGGGCATGTATCCTGACTGGGAATCTAACTGGTGACCTCTTGGTTCATGGGACAGTGCTCTATTTCTTCTTATCATGGCAGTCTCGTTAGCATTTCTAGCAGTGCTAGTTTGGTGATGATAAACTCTTCTAGCCTTTTTATGCCTGGGAAGCACTTTATTTCATCATCTATTTTGAATGATAGTCTTGCTGCATATAGTAATCTTGGTTTCAGATCCTTGCTTTTTTTTACCTTGAATACTTCATGCCATTCCCTTCTGGCTTGTAGAGTTTCTGATGAAAAATCAGCTATTAGCCTATGGGTGCTCCTTGGTAACTAACAAATTGCTTTTCTCTCGCAACCTTTAATATTTTCTCTTTGGCCTGGCCAGTGTTGCTCAGTTGATTGGTTGAGCGTTATCCCATGCACCAAGAAGTTGCTGGTACGATTTCTGGTCAGGACACATTCCTAGGTTGTGGAGCTTAGTCCCCAGTAGGGGAGGCAGGAGGCAGCTGATCAGTGTTTCTATTTCTCTCCCCCTTTCCCTTCCTCTCTAAAAATCAATAAAAATATATTAAAAGATTATTTTTGGCATTTTAATTATGATGTGTCTGGGCGTGGACTTTTTTGGGTTCTTCTAGTTTGGGACTCTTTCTGCCTCCTGAACTTGTATTACTTTCCTTTACCAGGTTACAGTAGTTTTCTGCCATTATTTCTTCAAACATGTTCTCTGTCCCTTGCTCACTTTCTTCCTCTTTTGTTATTGTTATGTTTCATATTGTCACACAGCTCCCTTAAGCTTTCCTCCTGTTCGTTGTTGTTGTTTTTTAACATATTTTATTGATTTGATTTTTTTTTTTTTTTTTTTTTTTACAGAGAGGAAGGTAGAGGGATAGAGAGTTAGAAACATTGATGAGAGAGAGACATTGATCAGCTGCCTCCTACACACTTCCTACTGGTACATGCCCTTGACTGGGATCGAACTTAGGACCCTTCAGTCCACAGGCCAAAGCTCTACCCACGGAGCCAAACTGGTTAGGTCTCCTCCTGTTTTTAAATTGTGGTGGTGGTGGTGTTTTTCTTTTTGGTTCTCTGGTTGATTTTTTTCCCCCCTTCCTTATCTTCTAATTCACTGTTCTGATCCTCAGCTTCTCCTAAACTGCTGTGTGTTCTTATTAGTGCTATGTCATTATTTCTGACTTGTCTTTTTTTCCCCATAGTTACTCTATCTTTACTCACGGTGTTGAACCGTCTTCGCCATTATTATTCTGAACTCTCTATCTGATAAATGTCTTTTCTCCATTTTGCTTAACTCTATGGAGAATTCTCTTGTTCTTATTTGGGGCTTTTTTGTTTTGTTTTGTTTTGTTTTTTGTCTGCCTATTTGGGTTTGAGTGTATGTGTTAGGTAGATATGCTATAACTTCCATACTCTAGTGCAGGACAATGTCAGAGCTGTTTATGACTGGCCCTGTACACCCTGTTTTTAGCTATGCACAATTCACAGCTTGGTTTCTTTTGCTGGGGCTGAGTGCCTTTGGAAAGGAAGGACCAAGGTGTGCACTAGGGTCTGCTTTTTCTAGCCCCAGGCCCAGAAGGAGGTCAGGCAAAGATTCAAAGCCTCCAGAGAGCTGCCTCTGCCTGTAGTCCAATTGACAATCTTGATTAGCCTCAGGCAAAAAGCGCCTGGAAAGCAAAGATCTGGTGGAGAAAGATGTCCTCCTCAGCATGAGAGTTTGACTCAGCACAGGAAACTGGGGTGGCTGCCCTCCAAACTCCAACCCAGAGCTCCCAACCTTGGATTCTCCTCACACAGCTCCAGTACACTTTGTCCTCCCTCTGCCAGAGCCCAAGGTAGTGGCTGCACACAAAATTTTGTGCATTGGCCATTTAAGAGGGTGCCTGAATTTCTAGACATCTCTCACTGGCAGATAGCAACCCTGGTGCTTTTCACAGCCAGATGTGAGCATCTTTTTCACACCTGGTGTTCTGGGCTGGGGAGCCCAGCTTGCGGTTTTGACTCCAGACTACGAATTTGGAACCCTTACAGCTGACATATGAATCCAGAACTTCAGCTGCTGTCTGTGGGAGCCTGTCTATCTGTAGGCTTTTGATCTTCAAAATGAAGTGAGTATAATACAGCTCAAACAAGAGCCCGCACAGTTGATGATAAAGGCACTCCTTTTCCCTGGGCCTAATTTCTCTTTAAATTCCTGCCCACTTGTTCCCAGAGATTAAGGTCTAGGGTTCCAACATCAGGAGAACCAAGGATTATAAATCATAACAGTTTGTAATAAGCTTTTTAGCTGGTCTTCTCTAATAGGCACCACCTGCTTTTAATACCTGTTTTAGCATTGTGATATTTTGCTGCTGGTCTGTGGATAACTGTTGTCCTATTATGAAACCTTAGCTGAGAAAGAATTCCCTTGAATTTGGTAATCCCAAACGGCCTCCAAAGACTTACTACTGCACAGTTATTTTCATTTTCTTCCTCTTCGTTGAGGGTTCCACCGTGTTTTGTTGCATTCCTGGCTCCTCACACTGGGCACCAGCTGCTTGGGGCTGACTAGCAGACCCTGAGTAGATTACTCTGACACACATTTCTGTGAAAGAGAAAGAGGCTTGTTTGGCTTTAGGCACGGAAACAGCCTTGATTGCCTGCCTCCTTAGCCTTTCAGTGTAACAACAGCTTGAACTAAAACTAACCTTTAGGTACAAATCAGCAGGCTAAGTATCCTTGAGAAAGCACATGGTTCTACAAAGGTCGGGTTTGAAGACTAAACATAGAGATTCTAGTAAAACTTGGGGGCTTCGAACTTGTTTGGAAAAGTTAAGGTAGGGGCTGTTGCCTTTGGCAAGGTCCCCCTAGAGACTCCTGACCTTTCGGAGACTCCTTACAGACTTTCCAACCAAGTCCTGCGCTTCCCCACATGTTTACAGTTTTGTTCCTGGGAGAGTGTCAGTGTAGCTTCCACTTAACTCTGCCTCCACTTTGGAATCCAGCCAGTCTCTTTTTTTCTTAACATGACCCTATTTGTAGTAGAGCTTGGCTTTCTGACCAGTCTTGTCTGACTTCTTTGAGCGTTTATGAGCACCTCAATTTTCCTTCTTTTTTTCTCATAGTAATGCCAGTACTATCTATAGTATTTATGATGATAACTCAGTACAGTATATTTGTTTTGTGGCTTAGTGATGGCTGCCCAACTGCTTGGTAAAAGAGCCCTAAGTTTTTTGGATCTGAGATCCAGGTGCCAATTCCATACAACTCACAGGAGAGTAAAACGTTTTAAGTTTTTAATTTATTTCCTAGGTTTTGCTCTGAAAATAGTACTTACTGTTTTAAATTTTTTACTTTTTTAAATTATAGTTTACATTCAATATTATTTTGTATTAGTTTCAGGTATACATCAGTGTTTAGACAACTTTACAAAGTGATTCCACCTCCTTCAATATTTCAAGTACCCCCTGGCATCAAACATAGTTATTAGCATATCATTGTCTATATTTTCTATTCTGTCCTTTACATCCCGAGCTTTGTGCATTTTTAAATTGGATGGTTTATTTTTGTTGAGTTACAGTTCTTTATTCTGTGTATTAATTCATTATCAGACATGATTTATAAATATTTCTCATTTTGTTGGTAATCTTTGCTTTTGTTTTTCTTCTTTTTTTAAATTCTTGCCTGAGGATATTTTTCCATTAATATTTTAGAGAGTGGAAGAGAGGGAAAGACAGAAAGAAACATCAATGTGAGAAAAACATCGATTGGTTGCCTCCTCCATGTGCCCCAACCAGGGCCTGAGCTGGGAAGGAACCTGTGTAACGAAGATACGGGCCCTTGACTGGAATTGAACCTGGGACTCTTTGGTCCAAAGGCTGACGCTCTAACCACTGAGCTAAACCAGCTAGGCCTTTGCTTTCTTGATAGCATTCTTTGATGCATAAATTTAAATTTGATAAAGTGCATATAAATTAGGTAAGTTTCTTTTTTGTGTAAGTGCTTTTGGTGTCACCCATGAAGTTGTTGCCAAATCCAGTGCATTAATCTTCTTCTCTGTTTTCTTCTTGGATCTTTATACTTTTAGTTTATAAATTTTGATCTTTGATTCATTTTGAATTTATAGTTGTATATAAGGTAAGGGTCCAGCTTTAATTTTGCATGTGGATATTTTATTTTTCCCAGCACCATTTGTTGCACTGTCCTTATTGAAAAGTCTCAATTTATTAAAACAATTGACAGTATATGGAAGGACTTATTTGGGGGTTTCTATTTTAGTCTATGTGTATTCTTATGTCACTATCAGAAGTTTTAATTACTATAGTTTTATAATACGTTTAGAAGTCTTAGAAGTGTGAGTCCTCCAGCTTTATTTTTCAGAATTGGCTATTTGAGGCTCTTTGCAATTCCATATTGAATTTGAGGATTGTTTTTTTTTTTTTTTCTGTGAAAAAGGCTGTTGGAATTTTGATAAGAGATTGAGTTGAATCTGTAGATTGCTTTGGGGGGGGGTAGTATTGATATTTTAATGATAGCAAATTTTTCTACCTGAGAATATGGTATAGTTTTCTACTTATTTAAGTCTCTAAATTTCTGCAATGTTTTGTAGCTTTTAGTGTATATCTCTGGCTTTCTTGATTAGATTTATTCCTGATGAGTATTTAATCTTTTAAGTGCTATTGTAAATAGAATTGCTTTTCTAGCTTCCTCTTCAGATTATTGCTGATGTGTAGAAATAGAACTGACTTTCAGATGTTGATCTTGTATTCTGAGACCTTGTTGAATTAATTTCATTTGTTCTAGGATAATTTTTGTGAATTGCTTGTGATTTTTCTAAGCCATTTTTTTTCTTTTTAAAAAAATATATTTTATAGAGGAAGGAAAAGCGGGGGGGGGGGAGAGAGAGGGAGTAAAGGAGGGAGGGAGGGAGGAAGAGGGAGAGAAACATAAATGATGAGAGAGAATCATTGATTGGCAGCCTCCTGCATTGCCCCCTACTGGGGATCGAGCTCACAACCTGGGCATGTGCCCTTGGCTAGAATCAAAACTGGGACCCCTCAGTGCTTTAAAAAATGTTAATTCCTAAGACTTTTATATATAACTGAAACAGAATGAATTAGATTAGTTAATCATACCTAGTGCCTTATGTATTGTTTCAGCAAATCGATAACTTTTTAATGATTTTTCTGTTTTTAGACCTTACATCGAAGTGGGAGTTTCATTAATTCTCTATTACAGCTGGAGGAACTGGGATTTCGTAGTGGAGCACCCATAATTAAAAAAATAGCTTTTATTGCTTGGAAGAGTTTAATAGATAATTTTGCGTTAAATCCAGGTAAGTAATATTTTAAAATTTTGAATATTTATGTTCAAAAAGTATCAAAT
Organism: Lasiurus cinereus; assembly: GCA_011751065.1. Taxonomy (NCBI): domain Eukaryota; kingdom Metazoa; phylum Chordata; class Mammalia; order Chiroptera; family Vespertilionidae; genus Lasiurus; species Lasiurus cinereus. The sequence continues at coordinate 33,536,005 of JAAGEH010000393.1, read as the reverse complement.
ACTATTTGTGGCACTCTTAGTACATTACCACCTGTCTTATTTATGGTCACAATAGACTGAGATGTTAAGTAATTTTACTATTTTGGAGTGATTACGTAATTTATCAAAGGTCACAATAGATGATAAACAATCGTGATTGTTATGGAATAAACATATCACTGACTGAATTTAAAAAATATATATATATATATTTTTTAATGATTTCAGAGAGGAAGGAAGAGAGAAACATGAATGGTGAGAGAGAATCATAAATTGGCTGCCTCCTGCACTCCCCCCACTGGGGATCAAATCTGCAACCTGGTCATGTGCCTCTGACTGGAATCAAACCCGGGACCCTCCAGTCTGCAGGCCAGTGCTCTATCCACCAAGCCAAACCACCAAGGGCCACTGGTGAACTTCTTTTTTTTTTAGGACATTTAGAACTTTACCTAATAGTAGATTAATATTAATATACTAGAGACCTGGTGCACGAAAATTTGTGCATTTGGGTGGGTAGCGGATCCCTCAGCTCAGCCTACATTCTTTTGTAGTCTAAGAGCCCTCAGGGATGTCTGACTGACAGACATCCAATGGGAGTGCATTGACCACCAGGGGACAACTCTGGCTCCACCACTGGTTGCCTATAGCCTCCCTCTGTGGGTGGCAACCGGGGGTGGGGACTAATCAGGGGACAGCACCAGCCTATGAGCAGCTGGCCCTGCCTCCCCTATTGCTTTCTGATTGCCGTCCCATCCCTCTGGACACCTACATTGGCTGATTTGGCGCCGCCTGCTCACCAACCCCATCCCCTGCCGACTGATTGTTCCGCTGTTCGGTCAGTTTGCATATTGGGCTTTTATTATATAGGATGTAAGTTTTTCCTTTTGATTTACCTTAAACTTAACATCCTATAATCCTAGTGAAGGTGTTTGATATAGATGGATGGATGGATATGGATGGATGGTGTTTGAGATAGAGATATAGATACATAGATATATAGATATAGATATATAGATATAGATATAGATATAGATGAGAAAGAATGTTTAGCCAAAAGGTGGGTCAATATTAGTACCTACTTACTGGGTAATTAATATTCAGTATAATAAATACTGTATATTGCCAGATCTAAGTAATGTGGATTTAATCCTGTATATATTTTTCTCCACCAAAGACCATTAATTCCTTTCTCTTGTAATGTGTTTTCTTTTTTTTTAATTAATTTTTATTAATTTTTTATACATATCTCCCCATTGCCCCCCCTCCCTCCCAGGCGTACCCCGACCCCCCAGTGTCTGTGATCATTGGTTATGTTTATAAGCATGCATACAAGTCCTTTGATTGATCACTTATTTACCTCACCTAACTTTAATCTTTCTGCTATAATTTCACAGTCTGTTTGATGCTTTATGATTTTTGTCCTCCTGAGAATTATCAGTCTACTCCCTTTCTGTGCTCCTGATTCTATTATATTCACCAGTTTATTCTGTTGATCAGATTTTTAATTCACTTAATTTTTAGATTCACTTGTTGACAGATGTGTATTTGTTGTTCATAATTTTTTGTCTTTTACCTTTTTCTTCTTCCTCTTCTAAAAGGGTACCTTTCAGCATTTCATATAATACTGGTTTGGAGTTGATGAACTCCTTTAGCTTTTTCTTCTCTGTGAAGCTCTTTATCTGCCCTTCAATTCTGAATGATAGCTTTGCTGGGTAGATTATTCTTGGTTGTAGGTTCTTGTTGTTCATCACGTTGAATATTTCTTGCCACTCCCGTCTGGCCTGCATCGTTTCTGTTGAGAAATCAGCTGACAGTCGTATGGGTGCTCCCTTGTAGGTAATAAACTGTTTTTCTCTTGCTGCTTTTAATATTCTCTCTTTCTCTTTTGCTCTTGGCATTTTAATTATGATGTGTCTTGGTGTAGTCCTCTTTGGGTTCCTTTTCTTTGGGGTTCTGTGTGCTTCCTCGACTTGTAAGTCTATTTCTTTTACCAGATGTGGGAAGTTTTCAGTCATTATTTCTTTAAACAGGTTTTCAGTATCTTGCTCTCTCTCTTCTTCTGGCACCCCCACAATTCTGATGTTGGTACGCTTGAAGCTGTCCCAGAGGCTCCTTACATTATCTTCACATTTTTGGATTCTTTTCTCTTCTTGCTTTTCCAGTTGAATGTTTTCTGCTTCTTTATATTTCAAATTTTTGACTTGATCCTTGCCTTTCTCTAGTCTGCTGTTAGTAGTCTGCATAATAGTTTTCATTTCAGTCAGTGTATTTATTATCTTCTCTTGGGTCTCACTAAATTTATCCATCTTTTCTAGCATATTCTTGCAAAACCTTATAAGCGTGGTTTTGAACTCTATATCCAGTCGTTTTTTTTCCTCCATTTCTTTTGCTTGTAATCTCTTCCCTTGTCTCGGCATTTTCACTGTGCCAGGGAAACTTCTGTGCTGGAATCAGCCGCAGCAGCCTCTGCTGAGCTTGGGAGGGTGGAGTCTCAGGGCTTCAGGGACCGCCTTGCCTTCCAGTCGGCCCCACCCTCCACGGCCCCTGAGTCTCACGTGACTGGGTAATGGCTGGAGCGGTCCTTGTGCACGTGCGCGCACCCGCAGCGCCTCCAACCGCTGCCTTTCCGGCTCCCCTGCGAACCAGGACCACACGAGTCTAGGTCCCCCGGGTTTCGCCCAAAACGGGCTCAGTGGAGTAAGAAGTGGCACAGTTGGGAGGGTCTGTCTCCCGCCCACTCGCGAAAGCCAGCGGCACAATCAGCAATCCGTCCTCCGCGTGGTGCCGTGCGCGACCAGACCTCCGATCCTTTGCGACTCCCTTCAATTTCCGTGCACTTCTCCCTTTTCACAGTCCAAACTCCCCCCGTATGAGTCTCGGCTGGATCTGGGGTTTAGTGTCGTAAGATAAGGGGTTCAATGCCGTTGGGAGTCTCCGTTTCCCTCCTGCCAGAGAAAGCCAGCCAGGTACTCCGGCACCCGCTCTCTCAGCGCGCGTCTCCGTACCTCAGCTTTTTGCAGCTCCTCTGGGTCTCTGTGAGCACCTCTCTTTCCCTCTAGCTGTAGAACTTCCACTCAGCCAGCTTTCCTGTGGGTCTGGATGATGTCCGTTCTGTCTTTTAGTTGTAGTTTTGAAATTGTTGTGCGAGGCAGCAGTATAGGTGTTTACCTATGCCGCCATCTTGGATTCTCCCCGTAATGTGTTTTCTTGACTAGAGGTGCAGTGCATGAAATTTGTGCAAGGGGGCGGGTATCTCTCAGCCCAGCCTGCACCCTCTCCAATCTGATAGGGCCTAAACATCAGTCAGGACTGCTGGCTGCCAACCACTTGCCTGTCTGATTGCCCCTAACTGCTTCTGCCTACCATCCTGATCACCCCCTAACCACTCCCTTGCCAGCTGGATAGACGCCTAACTGCTCCCTTGCCAGCCTGATTGCCCCTTCCTGCAGGCCCAGTCACCCCAAATGCCCTCCCGTGTAGGCCTGGTTCCTTGCAACTGCCCTTCCCTGCAGGCCTGGTCGCCCCCATCTGCTCTCCCCTGCAGGCTTGGTTCCCCCAACTGTCCTCCCTTGTTGGCCTGGTTCCTCCCCAATTGCTCTCCTCTGCAGGCCTGGTCCCTGCCAACTGTCCTCCTGTGATGGCCATCTTGTATGTTGGAATGATGGGTCAATTTGCATATTACCCTTTTATTAGAATTATTTGCATTAACTCTCATTTTTATTGAAAATGTAGGTAAAAGTGCATTGCTAGGCATCATTTTCAATTAGAAATGTCACTTTCTTTTTTTGTTGCTTATGAACTATTAGCATGAGATAATGTTCATGACCAAATCTGTTGGAATTATAAATGGTTGAATATTACAGCATAAAATAGGGTTTAAAGAAGATGAATTAAGTCTAGAGAGTCTGTGACTTGTATTATGGGTCTAGGCAGTCGTTAACAAATCAGGTGCTTGACTTTCTTTTCTGTCATCTTCAGTATGCCTTAGTTGTAGACTATAGGAAAAAGGAAAGGCAGAGAGCAGAAATGAGCTTCTCAGCTGAGCTGGCTATCGGTATTGAGCATTCTAGAAATCCACATTCATAACCACTTAAATATCATTGGGTAAAATGGCTAACCAGAAGACTAGACAGAGAAGTCAAAATTGGGCAGTCATCACTTATGAATGAACACAGATCTTGTAACTAAAAGAAAATGGATTATTGTATGGCAATTGGCGATCTCTGCTGTAGGGGTTTTTTTTGTTTGTGTGTGTGTGTGTGTGTGTGTGTTTTGGAGCTCCTCATAAGTAGAGGATTTATTCTCACAGTAGTCTGACTTTCTTACTTCAGAGTCCTTTTGATAAGTTACTTTAGTGCAGATTGTCTTTTTATGTATTCTCAGTCATACATACAATAGACTTCTGATGTAAATATTTTTTGCTTAAAGAATTAGATTTCATTTTTATGCTGAATTTTAAGACCCTGTTTCCGTGAAAATAAGACAGTGTCTTATATTAATTTTTGCTCCCAAAGATGTGCTAGGTCTTATTTTCAGGAGATATCTTATTTTTCCATGTAGAAGAATATGGTACACATTTATTGTTGAACAAAAAAAGAGGAAATTTATTACCTGTATATGGTACGGTAGTAGTTGTCATCACAAACCAGCTCACTGATTTGCTGCAGCACAGCCAGAGCTGTTCAGGCAGTGCAAGGTCTCTTTAAATCAGGAGTCAGGCGCCTTATGGTAGCTTTGGGAGCCTTATATTCCAGAGAGGCCTTATGTTTGGGGGAGGCCTTATTATCAGGGAGGTCTTATTTTCGGGGGGATGCCTTATATTACAGCGAGAAGCAAAACTGGAAGTAGGTCTTATTTTCGGGAGATGTCTTACTTTCGGGGAAACAGGGTATATAATTATTATTTTTATTAATTTTTTATACATATCTCCCCATTACCCCCCTCCCTCCCAGGCATACCCCAACCTCCCAGTGTCTATGTTCAATGATTATGCTTATATGCATGCATACAAGTCCTTTAATTGATCTCTTATGTACCCCACCTAACCTTAATCTTCCTGGTGTAATTTCACAGTCTGTTTGATGCTTTACTGCCTCTGTATCTATCCTTCTGTTCATCAATTTATAATGTTCTTTATTATCCACAAATGAGTGAGATCATGTGATGGTTCTCCTTCATTGACTGGCTGTAATTATTATTAATGTAGATATAGATTTCTAAAATCTAATGGCAACAATGGTTATAATGCTTAATAAAATAAATTATTAGCACAATTTAAATATATCAATTTTTTACAGAATGTAAAGTATGCCTCTATTTTTAAAAATATGTTTTTATTGGTTTTAGAGAGAGGAAAGAAAGAAACATCAGTGATGAGAGATAGTCATCAGTCATCTGCCTCCTACACACCCTCTACTGGGGATTGAGTCCCCAAACCCTGGCATGTGCCCTGACCGAGAATTGAACTGTGATCTGGTTCATGGGCGATGTTCAATCACTGAGCCACACCAGCCAGACAATAAGCCTCTATTTTTTACTTGTAAAGTGGAGATGACAAGACTATAAAGCAGCTTGGACAGTTTCTCAATGTTTTGGATATCGGACTAGACAGTTTGTTGTGGTGGACTGCTTTGTATTGTAGGATGTTTAGCAGCATTTCTGAATGCACCTCACTAAATGCCAGTAGTGTTCTCCATACCCTTGCTTCTCAAGTTGTAACAACCAATAATATTTTAGACATTAAAAATGTCGCTTGATTGCAAAAGCACCTTTGGCCCTCAGTATTTAATAAATAATACTCCTTTTTTTGTCGTTGCCTTCCTAACTATTGTTGTTTAGGTGTACTGGAGTTTGTCAGGAGGAAATTTTGGGTGAAACAGGAATACACCTGTTGATTAAAACATTTTTAAAAGAATTTATTCCTGCCAAAACCGGTTTGGCTCAGTGGATAGAGCGTCAGCCTGTGGACTGAAGGATCCCAGGTTCGATTCTAGTCAGGGCATGTACCTTGGTTGCCCCCAGCAGGGAGCGTGCAGGAGGCAGCTGACTGATGTTTCTCTTTCATCGATGTTTCTGGCTCTCTATCCCTCTCCCTTCCTCTCTGTAAAGGGTCAATACAATATTTAAAAAAAAAAGAATTTATTCCCTTGATATGGTTAAAGAAAAGGTCTATTGCATATTTATTCTTAAAACGTAATCTTTTGCTCTTAAATGTTTTTACCTGGTGCTTATTTCATTTTCTTTTAAGAAATACTATGTAGTGCGAAAAGACTAAAGTTATTAATGCAGCCTTTGAGTTCCATCCATGTGCGAACAGAAGCTCTAGCTCTAACAAAACTAGAAGTCTGGTGGTATTTACTAATGAGACTTGGACCTCATCTTCCTGCTAATTTTGAACAGGTAATGTTCTAAGCGTTGACTATAATATTTTGTGTTTTATTGTGTTCTTTAATCTTTCAGTGTTAACTTTTGCTGTGTTAGCAGACCACAATATATAGAAAATCTTTTTTTCTTGAGAAACTTGAGTTCATTTCCCTTAAAGGATAAGTCCTTTTAATTAGCAAACACTCAAATACCTATTTTTTTAGAGATATGAATATTTTTAAAAAGGAATTTCAGAGGACTTAGAATATAACAGTAGATTGAATATTACTGAAATAGAAATCAAATGCTATATTGGGTAGATAACAAAATTGGATTAATTCTTATTTTTGTTTCTCTTTTCAGGCTACATAGTGTTAATTAATCATTTAAATCCCATCATAGGTTTTCAATATTGTTGAAATGATTTTACAAGTTTCTTTAGATATTGATATACTTTGAGCATTTAGACCCAGGCTTAATCTTATCTGTACCTCTTTGTTTTTACAGTTAATCCCATCCTTGGTTTCTGAATTCTTTCTAAAATTTTTTATTGATTTGACAGAGAGAGAGAGAGACAGACAGACATTGATTTGTTCCACTTATGTTATGCATTCATTGGTTGATTCTTATATGTACTCTGACTGGGGAGAAAACGCACAACCTTTGTTGTATGGAGACAATGCTCTAACCAATGCTCAGGGCCTGACATCTTTTTTAGTGAAGTATAAAACAGGATAGGTGCAATAGCTTTTATCTTTTTTATTGCTTGTCTTGGATTTTCAGTATATTTTAATTTTGGATCTATAGTCCTTGTCTTCTAGTCTATGTAAATATCTAATAAGCAGTGAGTATATTCTTAGAAAGAGAAATTTTTAACACGTTAAAATTTAATATAAAGGCTTTTAAACTTGGTGGAAGGTGAACTAATTAGAATTGGCTATTGATAGTATTACATAATTGGGACCATAATTTTGTGAAATTTTGCCATTGTAAAGTCCTATTAGGCTAACTTTATTCAGTTGTCCATATTCATTGGCATAATTTATTCTCATTGGCTAAGATTTGACTGGTTCAGAATGAGTTTGAAGTTGTCTTAGTTGTATATTTTTAGCAGGTTTTAAAGAAGCTTAAAATGAGTCTGTCTGCCAATAGCATTAAAGCTCAGATAGGTGTTATTTGCAAAAATTATTTGTGTATCATTTGGAATTTAGAACTGAAATTTATAGATAGTATGCATCTATGGGTAAATACAGTTTGTTAAGAGTTTTCACTTGTCCAGATCATTTTTTTTTTTTTGCCTGTGTATTGAAGTAGCTCATAAAATTCAACATATTAAGAGAATTTATACTGCTTCTTAAAGAAAATCAACTATTATACAAGGCTTTAAAAAAAAAAGAAAAGGAAAGGAAATTGCAGTTTACAAATATTTAATTTTTATTGTTATTATTACCCTAATAGGTTTGTGTGCCTCTAATTCAAAGCACAATAAGCATTGATGCTAATGCTTTACCTCAGGGCAATTCATCTCGATTAGCTACTTCTCCAGGCTTAAGTCCTATGACCCCTCAACACAAAGGTAAGAAATAGTCATACTCGCCTTTTATCTTTTTTAAAAAATGCTTTGGCTGAAAGTTTTGTTTAGTGTTATTCACATCAAATGAACAACTTCATAATTTTGGTCCCCCATCACAAAGACCATTATATATTCACGATTGTTAATGTTTACTGCAATAATTGCATTGTTGTAGTTGGAAAAGATCAACTTTTTCCCAGTACATTATGTGAGATACAGTACAGATAATTGTGTTGGTTTCAGAGCCAGTATTTTAAGGGACATTATTAAAAACAGCATCTTAAGAGATGTAAGAAATGTGGCTTAGCATGTACACCATGAAAGAAAGTTTTTTGCTATTGTTTTCTGTTAGCTGTCCTGAGCCAAAATTTTATTCTTAATTTTAAGGAATGCCTGCATACTAATAATTCAGGATATGGATTAATTCCTGAGATTATATTCATTTAAATGTATGTAACAAATAATCTTGTTCTTAACTTAATAATATTTAATTGGAATTCTGTGGGTTTTAAACCAAAACTTGCAACTCTTATTTGAGAAACACACTGATTACATTTGAAGGTACATTTCATTGGAAGGAAGTAACCAATATATTCATTTGGGTAGATAATTTAAGCTTACATTATTTTATTTTTATTTATGTATTTATTTATTTTTGCTTTATAGGTGCTTCCCCATATGGAGCCTCGGTAACCACCCGGATGAACTTGAGTTCGAGTATTGGTGTAATGGCCACAATCCCCTCTATTCAACTTTTAGGACTTGAAATGTTACTTCATTTTCTGTTGGGTCCAGAAGTTTTAAGTTTTGCTAAGCAAAACAAACTTGTACTGAGCTTAGGTATTTGCTTTAAAAATAATTTCACTTATTAAAACAGCATAGAACACAGTTAATTGGAGGTGATTCGATTAGTACTGGAATGATTTTAGAAATGAGCTTAAAGTTTCTTAGTTCAAATTTTTTTAGCATGTGACTTAAAAAGCTTAAATGAGTCTGTCTACCAGCATTAAAATTCAGGTAGATGTGCCCTAGCCGGTTTAGGTCAGTGGATAGAGCATCGGCCTGGGGACTGAAGGGTGCCAGGTTTGATTCCGGTCAAGGGTACCTTGGTTATATGCTTCTCCCTGGCCTGGCCCCTGGTCAAGGCTTGTGCAGGAGGCAACCAATCCACCAATCTGTGTTTCTTTCACATCGATGTTTCTCTCTGTCTTTCCCTCTCTTATACTCTCCTTAAAAAATCAATGGAAAAATATCCTCGGATGAGGATTAACAAAAAGGAAAAAAAAATTTATATGTTATTTATAAGTATTATTTGTGTATAATTTGGAATTTAGAATTGAAATACAATGTAATAAAAATATCTTGTAATTATTAAATAAGTATAAGCTTTTTTAAATAGAAAACATGTCAGACCACCTAAAATTTTATATTGAGAAGTTTATTTCATAAAGTGGTTTTACACAGTTGTCTCTTTTTTTGTTCTAGAGCCTCTCGAATATCCGTTAATCAGCAACTCTTCTTTTTTTTCCAAATATGCAAATACACTTATAACTGCTGTTCATGATAGCTTTGTTGCAGTTGGAAAAGATGCTTCTGGTAACTATTTAATAGAAGTTTTTAATATTATTTGTTCAAAAAGCAAATAAAATAGCAAATAGTTATATAGTGTCACCTATTATCTAGATTATGTTGTAAGATATAGTTCATTAAATCTGCACAACAATCTTTTGTGTTAGTTTTGCAGATGAGAAAATTCCATTGATTTGTAAGTAAATAACTTGTACAAAGTCACACAGTAAATGGTAGAGCCACGAATCAAGCCCACACTCTATTGTACCATCATCTACACCAGTGGTTCTCAACCTGTGGGTCGTGACCCCTTTGGGGGTCGAACAACCCTTTCACCGGGGTCACCTAAGACATCCTGCATATCAGATATTTACATTACGATTCATTAACAGTAGCACAATGACAGTTATGAAGTAGCAACGAAAATAATTTTATGGTTGGGGGTCACCACAACATGAACTGTGTTAAAGGGTCTCGGCATTAGAAAGGTTGAGAACCACTGATCTACACCTAATCTCCTTTGTTCAATAGCCTATCAAATGAAGAGAAGAAATTTCAGAAGTAAAATAGTTTGCTATTTAATTGGTTTGGAAAACTTTTTTCTAGTGGTTTTTATATATTCTGATCTTTGTTTTTTTGTTGTCTCAAAAGTTTAAGATGTTGAATACAGAAAATATAGGTGAAGGGGGGAAAAAAGAATTAACTATAGTTACATGACCCAGTGTAAATATGGTACAGTCCTTAAAAAAAAAAACAAAAAAACCACATTTCTTGCTTTAACAAAAATAAGGTGATAGTGTTTTATAAACTGATTAATTATAAAGTTGAATATTACAAGGAAAATTATATTCTAAATTAAGTATTGCTCAATTTCTGTAGTATAAGGATTAGAAGAATACCATTACAGTAATACCTACTTTGTTCTAAAGTACTATATGTTTTATTTTGACAGATGCTGTTGTCAGTGCTATTTGGAAAGCGCTAATTAACTTGGTGAAATTAGTCATTGAATCAGGTAAGCATCATAGTACTGATCAAATGATTTTTATAGCACTCAGTGAATTATTTGGCTTTTATATATAAAATTTATTTTAAAATCATTTTTTGAACTATAGCTTCCAGATTTTAGTTTTTAACAAAGCACTTTATATATGTTTTCAATGATTTTAGAGAGAGGGGAAGAAAGAGGGAGAGAGAGAAAAAGATGGGTGAGTGAGAAAGATTGATTGGCTGATTCCTGCACAGCTGCCACCTGGGCATGTGTCCTGACAAGGAACCAAACAGGTGACCGAAGTGCAAAGGACAATGCTCAACCAACTGAACTACACTGGCCAGAGCACAAAGCATTTTTTGGATTTAGTAAAACATTAATTTTCATAGTTCTCTTAAATGTATATTTTTACCCTGAAAATCTATATCTGTCTATATCCATCCATCCATCCATCCATCCATCCATCCATCCATATATATAAAAGCCTAAGTGATCCAACGACTGGTCACTATGATGTGCCCTGACCACCAGGGGGCAGACGCTCAGCACAGGAGCCCACCCTCTGGTGGCCGGAAGCACCGCTCAGCTGACTGACAGGGGCCAGATGCAGGCTGGTGAGCGCTGCTGCAGCTGGTGAGCACTGCTGCGGCAGGCTCAGCAGGGATGAGTGGTAACAGCAGGCAGAAGCAGCAGGTGGTGTGCCAGTTTCAGCTCAATCCCTGCAGGCCAAGCCAAGGGACCACACTGGTGCACGAATCCATGCACCAGGCCTCTAGTACTTGTATGTTTAGAAGTACATTCATGCTTTTACTTGTTCATAGGTAACAAAAAAGAGAGACCAGGTTCTGAGGTTTTGACCCTCTTATTAAAATCTTTGCAAACCATAGTGAAATCGGAAGTATTTCCTGTATCAAAAACACTGGTAAGTACAATACCTATATGCTGGTATTTAAAAACCACTCTTTGAAATTGAATTTTATATTGCAGGTCAGGATTTAAGAAAACATATCAAGTATTAATCATGAGTTTGGCCATGTAGCAAATGCTATTCCATTGACTTAATAGTCATTTGAAAACAAAGTAATGGCTATAATGTCAACTATAAAAATCTTTCATTATGATGAGAAGAAGGATAAGCTACAGAGATAAAATTAGGTAAAGGACATGAAACTTGAAATGAAGAAACTTGGATGAACATTAATATTATGACAAGATTGCTAAGCTCATTCTAACTGGTTTGGCTCAGTGGATAGAGCGTCAGCCTGCGGACTGAAGGGTCCCAGGTTTGATTCCAGTCAAGGGCATGTACTTTGGTTGTAGGCACATCCCCAGTGGGGGTGTGCAGGAGGCAGCTGATCAGTGTTTATCTCTCATTGATGTTTCTAACTCTCCCTTCCTCTCTGTAAACAATTAATAAAATATATTTAAAAAAAAATTGCAAAGCTCCACTAATTGTTACTTTGTACACTTAAGAAAATGTAATAATCTTATGGATCTTTTGCATTTTAAATGAACCTTTTTTTTTTTTAAGTCCTCAGCCAAGCATATGTTGTTCATTGATTTTAGGTAGAGGGACACACACACACACACACAGAAAACATAAATATCAGAGAGAAATATCAATTGGTTGCCTCCCACATAGGCCTGGGAGATCGAAACTAGTACTAGCCCTTACTGGGATTCCAACCTGCCGCCTTTCAATGTATGGCACGATGCTCCAACCAACTGAGCCACACTGGTCAGGACATTAAATGAAATCTCTAACCAACATAATGACAATTGTTAGTAAACATCTCATATATATAGGAAGTAGGAAAAAAATCTAATTAGATATACTTTTTATAGTAGTGAATCTCCCCAAATAAGCTGCAGATGGAGCAAACAATACCCTTATATAAAATCTGAGTCTGTTTCCTGTATGTATTATGACAATACCCATTATGGCAGTTGAGCATAATGGTTAATAGCATAGGCTCTGAAGCTGACTAGGTTGAATCTCATCCTATTTATTAGCTGAATGAAGTAGGGCAATTGATCTATTTTTCTTGTCTCTGTTAAGAAAATGCAGTGTTCTCACAGAATGGGTTGATATGTGTACAATACTCCAGGAACAAAGTAAATGAGTTAACAAATGGTATTTATTATTATCATTAGTATTTGCTTTAAATGAGTATATGTGAAGCATATTTTCACTAACAACAGTTTTCCTTTTTGTTATGTCACTTTCGTTATATAGTTCAGGTTAATACCAGTATAGTGATATTTTGGGTCAACAGTTTGCTAGGTTATTACATTTTGAGAGGCATGTCTTAGATTCAGCTTTTAGTTAGGAATTAGAAATACTTGCTTCTGGTACTAGTGAGTACATAATTCATTTAAGAATTTCTTTTTGTAATATAAAAACTTAGAAATAGCCTTAATAGAAGAAATGTTTGCGTAAATTATGTATGTTCATATAGCAGTTAGACATGTGTCTACATATATTGATGTGAAAACTCCACAAAGTCAGATGAAGGTCATAGTATCTTAGTAAAATATCACTTGTATAATGGTATAAAAGTATGAACAGCCACACGTAGAAAATGTTTTTTGGTATATTTACATATGTGGAAATTTAGGTGGTCTAGAAAAATAAACTCTAAACTCACATTAATTATCCCTGGAAATGAAGGACTTTGTCATTGTAGTTTTTATATTTTTGCATTTGAACTTTTTAAACTAGTGCAACATTAAAAACAGTTAATACCATGTAGATCTTTACAATGTAAAGTACTATTTGGATCACTTATAATAAAATCTTTGTCTTTCTTAGGTTCTCATGGAAATTACAATTAAAGGACTTCCTCAGAAAGTATTAGGTTCACCAGCATATCAGGTTGCTAATATGGATATTCTTAATGCAAGTATCTTAAATGTTACTATATGATTAATATGAGCCAAAAAGAAAAGTCCCATGATTCCCCTTTCTTAAAATAGTGAGGTTTAAGTTGTAAAATTTTGAGAAAATTGGATTTGCTGATTATATTAAAGAAAAAATTGAGTAAAAGTGTAAAAAATTAAGTATGTCACTATTAAAGGAACTATTTCCTGGGATTAAAAAGGGGTTTCAGAAGGAAAATTCTATTTGCTTGTACCTAATAATAGTGTTGGTTACCATTACAAATTCTACAAGTTTAGTAACATTGGCTAAATTGTGAAAAATATACTTAATATCAGCAGAATGTAGGTATTGTTGGGCCAGCAAGTTTTAAGTTAACAATTTTTATGTCTGGAATCTGTCACCATTTCTCATTGTACGTGGAACAACTGTGATTAAAATAAAGAGCTTGATTCTTTGGTCAATTTATTCAAATACATTTTTTTTCTTTTTTTTGTTATATATGTCATAAGTTAAATTTTGTCAACTTTAAAAGGATCATGTTTCACATAATTATAGAAAACAAGTGTAACAAGATTGTACTCTTTATAACAAGAAGATTGACTGCAATCTCTCATCTTTCTTCAGGGAACGCCTGCTTTATTCTTAATTCAATTAATTTTCAACAATAATCTCTTGGGATATGGTGTAGAAGATGAAAGGTAATTTAAATTGAAGATATTCTTTTAAAAAATATATAGTTTTTTAATTGATTTTAAAGAGGAAAGAAGAGAGAGAGAGACAGACATCAATGATGAGAGAGAATCATTGATCTTCTGCCTCCTGCACTTTCCCCCCACACTTTCCCCCCTTCACCCCGGGGGATTGAGCCTGCAACCTGGGTATGTACTACCCTGTTTGGGAATCCAATAGTGACTTCATGGTTCATAGGTCAATGCTCAACCATTGAGCCATGCTGGCCGGGCTGAAAAGAATCTTTGATCATCTTGGAAAGGTGACGTTATGAAAAATTCTCAAGGTTAACAATATAAAATAAATTTTGTCAAAAAATAAGATTTGGAATTCATTTCTTGTTTTTGTGTTATTTTTAGAATTGTGTTGCAGTGTAATGTATTTTGGGAAAATAATACAGTTTATTTCATGATTCAAAATTTTCTCTTCAGGTTTTTTCTTAACCTGGAAACACTTGTAGGTTGTGTTCTTTCTGGTCCAACTTCACCACTAGCTTTCAGTGACTCTGTTTTAAATGTTATTGATCAAAATGCAAAACAGTTGGAAAACAAGGAGCATCTCTGGAGAATGTGGAGTATTATAGTCATTCCATTAACTGAGTTGATTAATCAGGTATGATACAAGTCTGTTTCACGGTGATCTCATAGCTTCCTATGGTCACTGACAATTCTTGATGTTCCTTGACTTATATATGCATTACTCCAATCTCAACCTTCATTTTCACGTGGCATTCTTCTTTATATCTTTTCTGTCTAAATTCCCCTTTTCTATAAGGTGACCATTTGACTTTAAATTTTGATTATATCTGCAAAGACCCTGTTTCCAAATAAGGTCACATTTGGTTACGATGTGAGGAGTTTAACATCTCATGAACATCTGAACATTGGGGAGCACAATTCTGTTCACTACACATTGTATGATATTATCACACTAAAATTAGATATTACATATAATTTCTTAAAATTTTTCTTATTTCAGACAAATGAAGTGAATCAAGGTGATGCCTTAGAACATAATTTTAGTGCCATCTATGGTGCATTGACTCTACCAATAAATCACATTTTTTCAGCACAGAAAATTCCAGGGGTAAGGCAATGTCAAATTTTTACCTAAGGGATTTGCATTTTCTGAAAATATTTTATCCTTTTTAATGAATTCTCATAGTAATTGTACCAAGAATTTTTTATGACTTAATCAGTATGGAAGAAAGGAAAATGGAGAAGAGATAACTTCCTTTTAATACTTGATAACTGTTGGTATTGTGGTGTTATTACAGTTCTCCCATATAGCTTTGTTGGTGGATGACAAACTTATCCTATGCTTGTTTCTTCTATAACACTTTTTAATGTTAGTATTTTTTTTAATGTTGATGTATTCTATTAGGTATTTGACATGTAAATAAAACACTTTAAGTTTTTGGTGTGTGTGTTTTGTTTGTTTGTTTGTTTAAATGTTATTGTTAGGCCACCATGAAGACCTTACTTAGAACTTGGTCAGAATTATATAGAGCATTTGCCCGCTGTGCTGCTTTGGTGGCAACTGCAGAAGAGAATTTGTGCTGTGAGGAGCTTTCCTCCAAGATAATGGTCAGTGTAGAAGATGAAGACTTTTTGGTGAGTTTATCCTGATCCTGACCTTTTTTAATTTAAAGGATTATTTCCATGTCTCTGGATCCATTCTGTTCATAAATTTTTTCTGTTCATTAGATTCTACATATGAGTGAGATCATGTAATACTTAATCTTTCTCTGAATAACTGACTTCATTTAGTATGATATTCTCCAGGTTGGATTAGGGGTTTTTTTTGTATATGTTTATTGGTTTATTTAACCTTTCTGTGTCTTATGTAGCATATAAGTAAAGATGGAATCTGTGTTTTAATAAGTATATTTTAATTGTCATATAATTAGAAATAGAGTATATGTTCTTTTACTTTACATTTTTTTCATTTTGTTTTTCCCTTTACTAACATTTTATTTATTATATTTTTAAATATGTCTTTATTTTCAGAGAGGAAAGGAGAGGGATAAAGAGAAATAGAAACATTAATGATTAGAGAGAATCATTGATTGGCTGCCTCCTGCAGGCCCCCTTCTGGGAATTGAGCCACAACCCAGGCATGTGCTCTTGACTGGAATGGAATCCAGGACCCTTCAGTTCACAGGCTGACGCTCTATGCATTGAGTCACACAGGTTAGGGCTTTACTAACATTTTATTTATTATATTTTTAAATATGTCTTTATTGATTTCAGAGAGGGAAGGAGAGAGAGAGAGAGAGAGAAACATCAGTGATGAGAATCATTGATAGGCTGCCTCCTGCATGCCCCCCACTGGAGACTGAGCCCACAACTCAGGCATGTGCCCTGACCGGGAATCGAAGCATGACCTTCTGGTTCATAGGTAGAACGCTCAACCACTGAGCCACACCAGCTGGGCTCTGTCCTATTTCTTTTAAATACGTACTACTCAAATCTGTCAGATTTGAAGAGTTAACATCCTACATATGTTAAGATACTAGCCCACCAAGTGAAGAGAGAGAAATATTACAATTCCCCAAATTTTTGTTTTTATCACCAACCAAGTTTTGTTAAAAGGATTTGGGTTTTAGTCATAGTTATTTATACAGGGTAATTTTTATCACAGAATTTTGCTGTAAAGTTAATTTGTTATCACTTCTGTTGCAAGTATATAGTTCGATGTTAATTTTCTTGTTAGCCTTTTTTCTGTATATTTTAAGATTTTTTTCCCCTAATGTTTGTAATTTATATATTTCACCAGGGTGTGTCGTGGGACATCTTTTACATTATTCTTTTAAATACTGGATAGACCTTTTCAATCTAAGGCACTGTGTTTTCATCTCAGGAAATTTTCTTGCATTAGCAGTACTCTGTAGTCCTTTTTGAGTACCATTTTACATGGGTTTTTATTTATTTATTTAGGATATATACAATTTATTTAATAAATTAATGTCATTCAAAATACAGTGCCAGAACATTATGCAGTTGAACATGCTAGTGATATTTGTCATGAAGCACCTATGCTCATGTTAGATGGGCCTTGCTGCTCCTGCTAGTGATTCCTGGATGAATGGCAGAGCAGCACTCATTATCTGCTTGTCCGCATAGCCAGTTCAAAGAATTTCTGAACAATTCACCTTTCTAATCTTACCCCCACACACAACGGGTTAAAAAAACACCGTGATGGCTAACGGGTATCTACACACAATCACTCTGCAGTAATGCTTGTTATTAAGATGTAATGACCTGGTTGACCCGTTCTAAATCTTTATGATGGAGAAATATAATAGCAGCAGGTAATACAGAAAGTGGAGGCATTTACTGATGAAAATTCCACCCAGACCGATACAATGAGGGACAACAATCATGGTTTTTAGACCTTTGTGGTTTATCTTGTATTCCTTTTATTTCTCTACATGTGTTTGTGCTTTGCTTATTTATTTTAAGTCCAGTCTATTTTTTAAAATATGTTTTTACTGATTTTCGAGAGAGGATGAGAGAGGGAGAGAGAAATGTCAGTGATGATTGGTTGCCTGCCTCCTACACACTCCTTACTAGGGATTCAGCCCTGACCAGGAATCAATGTGACCTCCTGGTTCATACATCAATGCTCAACCACTGAGCCATGCCGGCTGGGCAGAAAGCTATTGAGGTATACTTTTGAGTCATTGTGCTGGGATTTCCTTTTATTTTTAGTCTTTCCTTAAAACCTGTCCCCACATCTCCATAAAACACCTGCCCTGTTTAAATAAATTTCCAGAAAAATCTCTGATACTTTTATGGGCTTCTTTTTATTTCAGTTGGATTGGAGGAGGGGAAGGAAGAGGAGTGAGGTAGCGTAGCAGCCTTTTAATTTTTTTGTTTGTTTTCTCTGGGTTTAGTGAAGACTTGTAATTTTTCAGAGGAATTTGATAAAAAGTCTAATTATAAATGTAGCTCTTCCATTCCCAATTGATTTATTTATATGTTGAGTTTTATGACCATCTTAAAGCTGAATTATTTTCTCTGTATGTTGAGAAAAAGTATAGTACATGGCACACAGTAGTTAACTGAAAAATATTCATAACTTATACTTAACATAACTAAACTATCATTTGTGTGTTACCGTAAATTATATAGAATAAAAATCTTACAATTTTGTCAGTGTTTACTGTTTTTGAAAACTATGCCAGTAATTGAAAGTTTTTAATACTTTTAATTATTCTTCTCTAGAATTTGTTGTTCTTGGATAGGATCACTCATGTTATTACTGTAGTGGTTGATTGCATCGACTTCTCACCATATAATATTAAAATTCAATCCAGAATTAAATGTAAGTATTTTCTTTACCTTTATTTGTTTAAATATTTTATAAACCTGGCTGTCTAAACTGTTGTCATGGCAAATTCTAATGGTTTTCCCCACCTCATTTTACCTATTTTTGATACTGTATAACAATGACAGTTACTATGCTAGGAACACTTTTGAAATATACTCATTCTTTCTCTCTCTCTCTCTCTCAACACACACACACACACACACACACACACACACACACACACACACACTGACTTTACTTTTTGTTATAACTCAGAAAAACAAATATCCTGTCTAGGCATTGCCTAGTCAAATGTTTTACTTAATTCCATTCAGTGCAAGGGATTATCTGGACAAGAAACTTTGACGTTTGCTAAAATAAGAGTGTTCTTGGTAGTCTGATTTGAAATAATCATTGAGTTGACTAAGTTTAGTAAACATTTATGGCAGTGATTAATTGGTTATGATTTACAGAAAATATAAAGTGATTCTAAAAATTTAACTTCATTTTTATTTGGTTAAAATTGCACAATTAATATAGTGGTATGATTTTTAAAACTACATGCTTTGGTTCGTTCTAATAATGAGCTATTTAAATCTAATTGATTCTTTGAAATTAAATGTCTCCATGAATGAGTATACAGTTGAACCTTGTTTCTCAGTCACACATCTCTCAGGTGACAAAGGAGAAAACTCATGCATATGAATCAATTTACTACTTAAAATCTCAAGATACTGTGCTGTGAACATTTTCATGTGTTTTTTTTTTGTTTGTTTTTTGCTTTTGATTCTGCTTATAATTGTTCTATTTTCATTTTTTACTGTACATTTTCTTCCCTTTTCGTTAAATTTTCATGTCATGTTCTTTTTGTTTTTAAAGTGTACAATAGATTAAACAGTATAATAGACATGTATGTGAGAAAGGTTAAAACGGAATCATTTGGGGGTCTGGAATGAATTAGTTCAATTTATATGATTTCTAATGCAAAAAAAATGATTCAGTTTTCGAACAGCCTTCTGGAGTGAATTAAGTTTGAGAAACAAGATTCCACTGTATATATTTATACTATGTAGAAAATAACCTTCCAATAATAATTAGAGTTAATTACTTTTCTTGAATAAAGGGTAGGAACATAATTTTAGTAAGATCTATCATTGATGAATTAGTGTAAATATTTCTAGAACATAGACTCTTTTTAGAATTGTTGTTTATGTTCCAGTTTTTACTAACTAGTAATATAGAGAAACATGTTATGTACCTAGCATATAACAGGTCAGAGCATCCCGTGTTGACACAATGTTACCTATTTTGTTAGTTCTGAAAAATTAGGATTAAGTCTACGATTACAAGTTTGTCTTTTTCACTTTCCTTAGAAAAATATGTTCTTGATACTTAAAATTATGGGTCCTGGGAGTGATTTCTAAAATCTGCCAGTAGAAGCTGAGGAGGAGAGGGGAAAAAGTAGAAATAGTTGAAAGAAAATATTTATGTATATGAATCAAGATCACTTTGGGTTTTTGATAACTCTAATTTTGTAATAATTTGTTTTATAGAAACATTACAACAATTTTTCATTGACACCTTATATCCTTTACTTAGATTCCTCAATTATCAGTTGATTATATTTTTCTTACTATTTTCACCTCCCCCCTCCATGTATACATTTTCCCCGAACAATTCAAAGTAGTTGTCGACAAGTCTTCAATGTGGAACAATTCCTGAGTTTTGCCTTTCATGACCTTCAAAAGTGAAGAGCATAGGCTTATTTACTTTTTGAGAATCCCTCAATCTGGCCTTGTCGGTATTTTGTCAATATTAGATTCAGGTTTCATTAATTTATTTACAAGGATACTTCAGAAGTAATAATATAATCTTTTCTAGAGTATTATGTCAGCAGGCATTATGCCAGTTTGTCCTGTTACTCGTGATGTTAACATTTACTATTTTAGGATGGTATCTGCCAGGATTTTCACTGTAAAGTAAATTAGTAAATATTTGCAATTAAATTAACATTTTGTGGCAAATACTTTGAGATAATTAAATATCCTGTTCCTCAGCAAATTTACAATCATGAGTTTATCATTCATTGATGCTTTTTGCCTGAAACACTAGGATGATTCCCAAAGTAAGTTTATATTTCCAAGGAACATGGTTCTTTAGCTGAGAATGGGCATTTACAAACTATAAGATCTGTTCATTGCCACTATGGTATCACTGTTTCTGGATCCCTTTAGTGAACAGGAATAGGAGAAATTGATGTATTTGGTATTTGTTTCTCTAGATAAGGGGTGGGAAACATCCGGCTTGCAAAATCATTTAGTCTGGCCCTGACAAGGCATTAGGGGTGAATTAATTAAATGTTAGACCAAATATAGCAGGTAATTTTTAAGTTGATAATTTTGTATGGCCCAAGAATCTACACTAATAAAAGAGTAGCATGCTAATTGATCATGCCTTTGCCATACTCACCAGCCAATCAGGTGTGGGTATGCAAATTAACCCAACAAAATGGCAGGTTAATTTGCATATGCAGACAAATATATTTCCTGGGAGCAGGGCAGGATGCTTGTGTCATTGTCATGGTGATGATGCAGGCGTTCCACACCACCCCATCCACTCCAGGCCTTTGGGCAGCATGGGAGAAAAATGGCTCTGGCCAGAGTGAAGGTGGTGCCAGCAGCGGGCCTCTCGGGATGTTATAAATATCCAATATACATGGCTGTTGGCAAAAAAAAGGTTTCCCACTTTTACTCTTGATATTTCAGTCTTACCCTTTTCTGTATTTGCCCACTTTCTCAATAGTGAGAAACCTGGCCCCATTACCCCCTCAATACATTTACTGTTTAATCATTATCTTATATGTAACCAGTCTCCAGTCTTCTCAGCCTCAACATTTTGGCCACAAATTTTTGGGTGTATATTCCAATTTATATTCATGTCTGGGAAACGTGTTTCTAGGGAGGATTGTTGACTTTCTTTCAGTAACACTTGTTTTGCACTTCACTGCATGATATATTTAATTAACAAGCACTGAATTAGAGTTTTCTCTTGAAACTGATATCTTACTGTAAAAGAATGGATTGAAGGAAACAAAGGTAATTTTGGAATGGGATTTATCCCTGTAGGTTAGGCACCTTAACAGAGATGGAGGATACAAAGGAAAAGTTGGACAGTACATACTTTTAAGAGACATTTTTTCTTTAAAGACATTTTTACTTTAAATCTAGGTCTTTAAAAAAAAAAATTCTGCCTTACCTGGTTTGGCTCAGTGGATAGAGCCTCAGCCTATGGGTTCCAGGTTCCGTTCCGGTCAAGGCCTATACCAGGATTGTGGGCTCAATCCCCCATGTGGAAAGGCATGCAGGAGGCAGCCAGTCAGTGATTATCATCATTGATGTTTCTATCTCTCCCTCTCCCTTCCTCTCTGAACTCAATAAAGTTATTTTTTTTTAATCTTAAAATTTTTGGATGTATTAATTTGTTCAGTGTTATTTCTGAGTTCAGTGTAATAATATATAGATGAGTCAGGAAGCAATAATTTCTAAGGAAAATTTTGTTTCTTATTTTTTATATATCTTTTTGTTGATTTTAAAGAGAGGACAGGAGAGGGATAGAGATAGAAGCATTGATGAGAGAGAAATAATCAGTTCACTGCCTCCGTCACACTCCTACCAAGCCAGCAATCCAGGCATGTGCCCTGACTAGGAATCGAACCATGACCTCCTTCCTGGTTCATGGGCTGAAACTCAGTGACTGAGCCACACCAGCTGGGCTGTTTCTTATTTTTAAACTTGACTGTTAAGATTAAATTTGGGAGTCTATCCTATAATTTAGTGCCTTCTTACAAATTAGTTGTTGAAATTCTGAGACCATAAAATAAACTTTTGAAATGCTTCCTTAGAGAAAATGATCATTTTTCCTTTTTTTCTAATTTTGTTTTTAAGATGTGATCATATTTATACATGAATGGTATGTATATAATTTTAAGATATATGGGTATCCCTACCCAACCAAGTATATTAGATGTATTTGTTATTTAAATGTTAGATATAAAGATGGACAGTGACAGTTTTCAAAGTACTTGAGTTTTTAATAAATTCAATTTTATTTTAGCACTGAAGAGAGCTTCTGATTGGTCCAAAAAGAAGAAAGAGCCCCTAGGCAAATTGGCTTCTTTATTTAAACTTATTGTGAGAGTCATCTATTCCTTCCACACACTGAGCCTCAAGGAAGCACATTCTGATACTCTTCTCACTATTGGGAACTCAATCACCAACATTCTTTCCAATGTACTTGGACGTATTTCTTTGCCTTCTATGATACGAAAAATATTTGCAACTTTAATAAGACCTCTGGCATTATTTTATGAAAACTCAAAGTAAGTATTTGGCCTTAATAGCTTTGAAGTATAAGTAGGTAATTGAGACCTAGGTAGCAAACTTTGGTGATTTTCTTACCAGCTTTGTTGTTGATAGTAATTTTTTACAATTTAGTGGAGAGGATAATAAATATATTAAACCATGCATTTGTTAAAAAGATAGTTGAAATAATACATAAATATGAGGTAGGAGTTGATAGCCCTTTAAGTTTATGAGCTAGTCTAACCCCTTTTCCATTTAGTGTGTATCTTTTTAGATTTGTTAATACAAACAAGCATACCTATTAAATGTATGATGCATATGAAAGCATATTTGACATGCTATTCAATATGGTATACAGTAAATATATACACCTTGCTTGCACCATATTCCTAAGAAGCTCATTCTTTTTAATGTCTGTATAGGGCTTCATGAAATTTATCCATATTCCTACTAGTAGACGTAATATTATTTTTTCTAGTCTTTCCCTTTTTTTAAAAAAAATATATTTTATTGATTTTTTACAGAGAGGAAGGGAAAGGGATAGAGAGGTGGAAACATCAATGAGAGACATCGATCAGCCGCCTCCTGCACGCCCCCTACTGGGGATGTGCCTTCAACCAAGGTACATGCCCTTGACCGGAATCGAACCTGGGACCTTTCAGTCCGCAGGCCGACGCTCTATCCACTGAGCCAAACCGGTTTCGGCTAGCCTTTCCCTTTTTAACCTATAATTGTGTAGTTGATTGTATTTTTACTTAAGTCATTGTGTACATTTGCCACTTCCTGCAAAATAAGATTCTAGAGTGAAATTATTGGTTTAACAGGATATATATACATTTATATATTTCTGAATTACCTCCCAAAGTTTTATTAATTTACATTTAATTGAAACAAGTAATTCCTTAAAGAAATCTGAAAAATTGCAAATATACTTTTTAAAAGCAGTTGCAAGGATTCACCTGTGTTCTTTATAACAAGTTTATATTTTGTAATCATAATATAATCTATATTTTATAATTAAACTCACAGAGAAAGTTTTAGGAACAGATTATTTATTTTTAATAATTCTTTATTGTTGAAAGTATTACATATATACTCCCCTTTCCCCCATTGATCCCTTCCAGCCCACCTGAGGCCTTCAGCACCCTATTGTCTGTGCATATATGCATACAAGGTCTTTGGTTGATTACCTCCACACTTCCCCGTCTTCCTTTTGGGATTCCCTACTCTTAGGAACAGATTTTATAAAGAATAAACTAGAGCCTCAAATCTATTAACTTTTTGGAAATCTTTTTTTATAGTTCTTAAGCTTCATCAGAAATAACTGATACTTATAGGTCTATACCATACTTTATATTTGATAATTGGCCTTTTTAAAAAAAGTCTTGGGGTACATTTTTTTTATATACATGCATGTCTCATTTTTATGGCTGCATTCATACTTTTAGGTTTAACTTTTCTAAAATGTAAATGATACTGTATCTTTTTTTCTTCACAGGCTTGATGAAGTTCCTAAAGTGTATAGTTGTATGAACAACAAGGTAAAAAATAGATAATTACCCATAAACATACATCATGGTGAGAAAATGTTAGGGTTTAAATAATTGTCTTCCTTAAATAGGAATCTGCTGACTTTTAAAGGGGTTAGTTATCATATTTCAACTTTAATGGACATTTAATAATATGGCAAACAAAGGATTTATTTATTTATTTTGTATGTTTGTTTCAAATACATTATTTCAGAGTTTACAGTTAGGGACCTGGGCCTGTTAGAATTATATCAGGATTTCTGGACCTCTTTCCCTGTTCAGAAATCCATTGGGTTTAAACTTTCTCCTGCAGCAGAATTACCTGGAGATCTTGTTAAAACACAACTTCTAGGCTTTAGCTCTGGAGTTGCATGGAGCCTGAGAATGTTTGCATTTCTGACAAGTTCCCAGGTGATGTTGATGCTGCTGGTGTGAAGCCCACATTTAATTAAATTATTTTAAGAATGTGTTTGGTTTGAGAGAGAGAGGGAGAGAGAAAAACATCAATGATAAGAGAAAATCAGCTGCCTCCTACACACCCCCTACTAGGGCTAGGGATCGAACGTGCAACCTAGGAATGTGCCCTTGACCTGAATAGAACTGTGGACCCTTCAGTCACCAGGCCCAGACTCTAACCACTGATCCAAGCCGGCTAGGTTGGAGGCCACATTTTAAGAAGCACTGATTTGTACCCTCTGGACTACTTTTTCATCATGCTGGTTCACAGCAAAGCTTTACTTTTTTTAAAGTATAGTTTTTTTAAAGGATTTAAAAATGTTTCTTTAAATTCATATAACTAACTCCTATCATCTCTTTGTGGTGGTTATTGATTTCAATTACTTATATATACAACTGTATAAACAATCTATTAAAATTGATGTGAAAACAAAGTTTTCTGTTAATGGAAAATAAGCTTGAAATAAGGTTCTAATATTAGTAACTTTAAAGTCACATGATAATTTGTCTGCTTATAAGCTACTATATATTGAAAGTGATGGATGGGAGCTTTTAAGAAAGGCCATTTTAAGTTTAAATTTTTTTAAATTTTCTTCCACCAACATTATTTAAGGTTCATTACTAAAAGCCAGGCGTTATTTTAAAAACCACTTTTAACCCCATTCAGTAGTAAGCGTTATTTTAGGAATCTTTTTTACATTTTCCCATATAGAAACGCACGCATATACATGTAATACCCACAGGGTTGTTACCTGCTGTGCGCATGGCGTGGGAACGTGCGTTTTAAGTAGCGCCAGGCCTCCAGGGCTAGGACCCGCCTCGCCATCCACCCTGCACCCTGGTGGCCTCGGAAACGTTCTCCAGGTTTCTGCTCCCGCAACCAGGCCTCCTCCCATCACCCTTCCTAAGCCCGGACGACCCTCAGTCTAGCTTGGTGGTGCCCTTTCCCCACTTCCTACAGACTTAGGACAGGTAGCCCAAGCCGCACCCACACTGCGCCTGCCCACAGGCTGTTCTCGGGCACCGCCCCAACCTCGCCAAGCCCCGCGATAGCTCACGCGTTCACATCTGCTTCGCCATAACGGCTCTGCGGACCTGGAACGTTCTCGAAAGCTATTTGAATTTTAAAAATTGAAACAGTCACATGTTGTACGTATTTTAGTTTAGTATGGTTTGTGCTTTTATTTTTTTCTGCTTTAAGTGATACATTTTCAAGTATTTTAATAAGCTTTTTTTTTTTTAAGTTAGAAAAGCTACTCGGAGAAATCATTGCTTGTCTACACTTCAGCTACACTGGGACTTACGACAGTGAACTTCTTGAACAGATCTCCCCATTACTATGCATAATATTTCTGCACAAGAATAAGCAGATTCGAAAACAGAGTGCTCAGTTCTGGAATGCCACATTTGCTAAAGTGACAACGTTGATTTATCCTGAAGAGTTAAAGTATGCTAATCTTAACGTAGTTACTCTATTGATCATGTAAATTCATTTTTTAGTTTAAAAAGTTTTTCTTATAAGGAATTATTCAGAGGGTTTCTTAGTTGAAATGTTATGTGGAATACATGCTAATTATTAAACATTATTTGACCCTTTGGGTTTCAGAATAGTAACCTCTTCATTTTAGGAAAGTAAAAAGCAATTTGAAATTAACCTTAATAAAAGAAATACAAAGGTCAGGAAATCGATGGTCATTAAATCTGGGTGATGTGCCCTTGGGTACATAAAGTAATAATATAGTCGATACCTTGACATTTTCTGCAAGAAAAGTATGAAAAATGTTTTTATAAAGAAAATTTGGAAATGGAAGAATTTAACAAAAAACAAATGTTGCCAGTAATGTCCTTCAGTTTTTGCAGAGTATGAAGTAGTTTTTAAGTTGGATGTATTTTGCCACTTTAAAATGATAAGTGTTCTTGTAGATAACTGATATTCACCAGTACTACTTGACTCAAGCTATGCATATTTATGTACTTTTTTAAAAGACCTATACTAAGACAAGCCAAAGAAAAATTTCTGCTTCTGTTGCCTGGTTTGGAAAATGTTGAAATTATGGAGGAATCCAGTGGACCATATTCAGATGCAGTGAGTTTTTTTGTTTTTGTTTTTTGAGGTGTTTTTTTTTTTTTTTTTTTTTGCTTTTGAATCATTAGTTTGTTTATTGGGTTTCAACATAATTTTTATTGAAGTGTTAAGCAACTACAGCCTGAACAGAGATACTTCATAATATAGGATTTTTTCTATAAAGTCAGTTGTCTGGCTTGAAATACTTTTATGAAGGGTAATACTTTTTACTGTAGATTCTTATGTAAGTAATCTCTGTGCTTGTTCATTAATGATCTCTTTAGAATTACTGTTCATCTTGTGTGCTGTTTTGCAAAGGTTGTAAATTATTAAAATACATTGTTAAATGTTGCTATTTAGATAAACTAGGAGTAATAATTATTCACATCTAAGCAAAAGTTACTCTATTTTCTCATTTCTTTCCATTGAATCATTCATTCTGTCAGAAAAACACATCTTTGTTTTTACGTCACCTGACTGTACCGAAGTTACTTTAGCTAATGATACCTGATGACTATCTGAAGATTAAGGAGTAAAGGCGTGGATACTGTATACCTCATGAAGTGAACATTGTTAGACAATTTATTTCTTCAATAACAGTGTAGTCTAGTTATTTTTTGTTTAGAACTTGTAAAAGACAAAAGGTCATACACTCTTTAGTTGTAGCTAAAATAATCTGTTGAGACTTTTTTATTGTAAGTTGGGTTGAAAACCTATATAGTCTATTGGGAGAGGTATGATAGTTAATATTCTATCATACATGCTTATTTACTGTCGTAAAGTTTTATGACTTTGATTTTTCTTTTAGAACTATTTATAGTAGTAGGAGTAGTATTTGATATATTTTTCCAGTATTTTGTAGTATATCTTATTTTCAGAATTTATAAAATGAAGTGGTGCACAACAGCTATTGCATATGTAGGAGATACGAAATCTATTTGCGGTTAACTGAAATAGTGATTTTCTTTTCATTGACATGATTTTACTAGAGAAAAAAACCAAAAGAAATTTAATGAGTATTCATTACACTGGAAACTTTAAAATGTGAAAAAGAGAAATATTGTACTTAATGATATTGTTTTATATGTCCTAAAACAGACAGAAAACTCACAATTAAATATGAAGATAAGTGGCATGGAAAGAAAATCAAGTGGAAAGAGAGATTCTTTTTTGGCACAACCAAAAGTTACAAAAGAAAATATGAAATCCCCAGCCAAAGTATGTTCTTTCAACGTTTATTTCATAGAACTTTTAAAGTATGTGTAGGTTGAAAACACATAACTTCTAATTGGAAGAATAAGCTGTTAAAGACTAAAAGTGGGATTGCAGGAGAATATGACTTTGATCTGGAAAGACTATATTAGAATGACATGGATGTCTTGAAGCTTTAGTAATGATTCCTTGGTAAAGTTAGATCTGCATAATACTTTGCATCCATTAAGTAGCAGTCTTCTTGAGATGGAATGAAACTAGATTTGAATAGCTGTAACAGCATAAGAGGAAAATATTAGAACTTACATTATTGAATAGAAACAAAATGCATAGGTAATAAATCTATTTTAACTTCAAATCTAAAACTAAATATCTTTTAGTTGCCATTGAACCAATTATATTATTGGTATGTAGGACATATTATTTTGGTAGCTGGAACTTGACTGGTTAATACTTCACCATGAGAGCTGTATATATACTCTTCTCCTGTTGAACAAATTAATTTCTGTGTGTTGGGCTGAAAAACATTTCCCATGCTTTGTTGGTAAACATACACTTACCTTCTTTTTAAAAAAAAAACACATTAATTTTTATTTTCTGAGTATTAAAAGTTGAATGAAACAAAGGGACATTTCACTAATGGTTATTAAGAAGAAATGTAGTTGTGTGGTTTTTGAAATTAAAACTTCCTACTCATTATCAAAAAACTTAGTGTTAGAATAGCGATTTATTGAAGTATTAGAAAAATAATTTGGCAACTCAAATGTATATTTACTTTTTTTTAAATTTATAGCTCAAACTAGAATCTTCATCCCCCAAAATAAAGAGTGGAATGCCTTTGGAAGAAGAAAAGTCTACTGAATTTGTGTTTATACCTCCAGAAGGAAAAGAAGCAAAGGAAAGAATACTAACTGAACATCAGAAAGAAGTACTCAAAACAAAGAGGTTTGTAGTCCTTTTATTTTGAATTGACTATTTTGCAGGCACACTTAGATTTCATGCACCAAACTATAGCTTTGTCTTTAGAATTAAGAGACTCTGTCTATTATAGTGTATTTTAATGCTGGAAAAATAACTAGGTAACTACATTTCATAGTGTATACAGCTCCCTAGTAATGCGCCAGATGTTTGTAAACTGAGTTCCTTTATTGAGGTATAGTGCAGGAGAGAAAGATAAAGAAGATGGCTTCATGGAAAATAAACATCTAAGCCTTGATTTTTTTATTGTTCTTAAAAGAACTAGATGTAGAATTGTAGGCTTTCTGATTGTAGGAATATCAAGATTTTGAACTTATAAAATATTTTTCAGGTGTGATATTCCTGCCATGTATAATAATCTGGATGTTTCACAAGATACATTATTTTCTCAATATAGTCAGGAAGAGTCTATGTAAGTATGGAAGCTGCTGAAGTAACTGTTTTTTAGTTTTACTTAACTACTCTAATTTATGTTTGTTTATTTCAGGGAAATTCCTAGATTAGCTGAAAAATCAAAGGAAGATTCCAAGATGGCATTTAAGGTATACATACTTTGGGGGTTTTCAAATCACTCTTTCATTATGGAATCTCTTGTATTCATTTTAAGATGTCCTGTTTAGTTTGTTAACGTTCACTAGCAGATGTTAGCAGAATTATAGTCCTCTTTTGTGGGTGTAGATGAGTTTAAATGTATTTGGCTTCATTGAATACTAGAAAACCAGTGCACAGATTTATGCACCAGTGGGGTCCCTCAGCCTGGCCTGTGCCCTCTCGCAATCCAGGACCCTTCATAGGGTGTCGGGGTCTCAGTGCATGGATTCGGCCCAGTCCCCACAGGCCAGGCTAAGGGACCCCACTGGTACATGAGTCTTGTGCACTGGGCCTCTAGTATACATATAAGATCTTTTGGTTAATGTCTTCCCGCCCTACTCCCTTTCCCTCTGAGATTCATCAGTCTGTTCATGTTTCCATACCTGTGCATTGAGCTATCCCCTGGTGGTCAGTGCGTGTCATAACTGCCGATCAAAACGTCAAACAGTGAGACCCTTAGCATATTAGCCTTTTATATATATAGATTTATCATTAGAAACAGGTTAGTGGGTATC
Organism: Lasiurus cinereus; assembly: GCA_011751065.1. Classification (NCBI taxonomy): domain Eukaryota; kingdom Metazoa; phylum Chordata; class Mammalia; order Chiroptera; family Vespertilionidae; genus Lasiurus; species Lasiurus cinereus. The sequence continues at coordinate 33,505,899 of JAAGEH010000393.1, read as the reverse complement.
TACCACCACCTTTGGAGTAATTACAAAATATCAAAAGTCAGCAATTTCCTTTGAATTATTAAGGCATTACACTAAAATTTCCCCAGAAAGTCAGACTTGTATGCCGGTTAATCTATTTTTATGTACATTTCTGTGCAGGAGGAACTAACAAAGAGTGACATTGTCATTACACAAGATGTTATGGGAAAGTGTGGTATGGAAGAACACCTTGAAAAGACTTCTCTTTCAAACAATGAATGTAGTTCTATTGAGGAAACCCATCCTGGAATACTGAGCAGTAATAATAATGCCAAAAAAAACCCTTTAATTTCATCAAAGAAAATTTCAAATGAATGTGCATCTAGTGCAGAAAACACTTTTGGTGTTAGCAGTAGCTCAGTTTCTAATATCACCAATTCTGGAACACCCTCACAGCCTACAAGTCGAAGGCAAACCTTTATTACTTTGGAGAAGTTTGATGGGTCAGAAAATAGACCTTTTAGTCCATCCCCCTTGAACAACATGTCATCAGCTATTACAATGAAAAATAGTCAGGAAAGCATGGTTAAAACAGATATTCCACCAAACGCAAAGAGAAGAGAAGTGGCTCTTTCAAAATCTGACTCTGAAAAAATAGTGCAAGGAAATAAGCGGTCAGGCCTAAGGTCAAGTAAGGCTGAGCAAACGGTGAATAAAAGTTCTAAGTTCTTAATGACATCTGATCAGAAGAAAAATACTCAGGAATCTATTGATAGCATGGTAGCCTTAGAAAATAACCCAGCTTGTTTGCTTAATCAAACAGAATGTGTGTTAGATAATCAGGCTCATCTTTCTGAATCTGCGGTGGAACGTGAGGAATCAATGCTTAAACCAACAACAGAAAATGCTTCATTAGAAAACAGTACTGTAGAGGAGAAAACCTTAGGAACTAATTTGGAATCCAAAGAAAATACACCCCCAGCCATAATACCAGCAGATCAAATGGTAAATGAGGATAGTCATGTTCAGATAGCTCCAAATCAGAAAACTCTTAGACGTTCTTTAAGGCGACGTTCAGAAATAGCAGAGCCTATCACTGATGGCCAAGATAAAGAAAACCTTCAAAAAAAGGAAAGGCATAAGGAAGAAGAAAAGACTCTTCAGAAAAGTCCGTTACATGTAAAAGATGAAATGTTACCTAAGCAAAAAGTGATTTCTGAACAAACTATACAGGAAAATTTAATTGAGAAAGATACTTCACATGAGAAGACTGTAGGGGAAACAAGCACTAATCCTGAAATTGAAAAAAATAGAAGAAAGCCAGACCTTGAGAATAGTAAATCTGAGGGAGATGGTGGCCAGGACATTGCAGATAAATCCTCTGAGAAACAAGTAAGGGGACGGACACGGTATCAAACAAGGAGAGCATCCCAGGGTTTACTTTCCAGCATTGAAAACTCTGAATCTGATAATTCTGAGGCAAAGGAGGAAAGTTCTAGGAAGAAGAGATCTGGAAAATGGAAAAACAGAAATAGTGACAGTGTTGACATCGAAGATCAAGAAGAGAAAATGGAAAAACAGGAATGTCTGCAAGTTGAAAGTCAGACACATGATCATAAAGCAAATTCAGAAGTGGGCATAAATATAAAATCTCAGATTTGTGAAAACAAAGATGACAATAATACTGTAGCTCTCCAAAATTCTACAGCATCTTCAGATTTAGTGCTAGTTTCTGATATATCAAATACTTATGAAGAAAAAAGTAAAACTAACAAATGTACAGATTATTCCTTTTCAAATTCTTCTGTATCAGAATTAAATCTAAGGACTAGAAATGCCAATAAGAGGCTACATAGGCGAGATTCCATAGAAAATAACAATGTGGAAGAAGGGTCAAAAATAGAGACATCAGACATTTCTTTGCCTTCTGAAAAAACTTTTCAAACACCTGAATGCCGACATAAGAGAAGTAGGAGGGTAAGGAGATCTAAGGGTTGTGATTGTTGTGGAGAAAAGTCACAACCTCAAGAAAAGACACCCCTTGAGTTGACAAATACAGAAGATTACAATGTAAAGGTCAGTGAAACAAAAAAGATAGATGTGCCAACTCCTGTAACTATATCAGAGACTACTACAGATAATATTCACCCTGAGGCTAAACTTCCAGATGAGTGTCATAGTGTGAATTTTCACTTGGGTCTTAAGGAGGAGAACAATACTATTGATTCATTAATTGTACCTGAAAATGAGTTGAAAGAAAGAGGTATTCAAGATTCTCTTCCTTCTGAAATAGTAAATTTTAAAGAAGAAATGTGTGATACGGATTTTAAGGAAGCAATTGCAACTGAAAGCCAAGAGCCATCCAACAAAAAACGTAAGACTGTTGGCCCATGTGTAGGTGATTCCAAAGATGTTTCACTGGAATGTTCTAATTTGGAGACCAAAGAAGAAAAGGCAGAGGCTATACTAAAAATGGAAGTAAGTACAGAAAATAAGGTTAATATTGAAGCAGATGCCTGTAAAATAAAAACAGAATTCAATCCAGAACTAGAAGCCATGGAATTGGATGTAGAGTGTGATAAATCTGAAGTTAGCGTCTCTGAACAAAAGAGTGCCAAAACAGGTATTTTTGAGGAAGAGGCAACAGAGAAAAACAGTACAATAATTGATGAATCTGAAGCAGATGCAGCTAAAGTACTGATTGCTGAAGAAGCAATAACTGAGGAATTTAATTCAGCTATTGGTCATCTTGATAATACCACACCTATAGAAGAAAATCCTCAGTTAGAAGTTTCTGAACAAACAACAGTTAGTGGACTAGATGGAAGAAATGATGAATCTGATCCAGGCTCAGCTGAAGAAATGAAACCTGAAATGGAAAATTATGAAGAAAGAGTAATTGATGAAGTGAAGGCTAAAACTGACCATGTCAGTGAAACAGAGGATGAGGACTTCGTTATCAAAGCATCAAAGTCCATAGAAGCTGAAACAAACATATTGAACATAGAAATTGGCAACATTTCCCCCAACACACTTAAGATGAACACCGAAGAAGGAAACATTAACTCTAATAAAACAGAAACAAGCATTGTACTTAATAAACCTGAAGAAGTAAAATTAGATGATAATCAAATGAAAGTGGAAAATGGTGGTGAAACTTTACAGGAAGTTAAGGATACTTCAGAGAAAGTGAAGGAAACATCACAATCTCTGATACCTGAGAGAGAGACCTCTGAATTGATAACAGAAGACAATATTACATCTCCTCAAAAATTAAGTGAATTTGATCCTTTACTTCTATCAGCAACTGAGAGCCCTAGTGGCATGCAAGCACGCTGTATCTGGTCTCCTTTGGCTTCTCCATCCAGTAGCATTTTAAAAAGAGGACTAAAAAGACCTCAAGAAGATGAGATCTCACCACCTGTTCACAAGGTAGGGGTTTGAAGGCTGAATCTTGGCTCATGTTTAAATGGAACATTTTTGCATATATCTTTTCAAAATAGTGTTTTATTTTATTCAGATAAATACTTGGGTGGAATTGCTGGGTATTTGGAAGCTCTTTTTTTTTTTTTTTCTGATACCCATAGTGGCTGCACCAATTTACAATCCTACCAACAGCTTTATGAGAGTTCCTCCTCCACATCCCCCCCACCACCACCACCACTACCATTGACTTATTTGTCAATTTTTTTTGTGGTTGTCATTCTGACCAGTGTGAGGGGGTATGTTCCTGTGGTTTTGATTTGCATTTCCCTGATAATTAGTAATGTTGAGTATCTTAAGTGTCTGTTGGCCATCTGTATGATCTCTGGAGAAATGTGTGTTCAGGTCCTCTGACTATTTTTAATTAGATTATTGGTGGGGTTTTTTTTGTGTTAAATGGTATGAGATCCTTTACATATTTTGTATATAGATCCCTTATCAGAAGTATCATTTGTAAATAACTCCTCCCATTTAGTAGGTATTTTCATTTTGCTAGTGTTTTCTTGATGCAGAAACTTTTCAGTTTAATGTAGTCCTATATGATTAGTTTTGCTATTGTTGCTCTTTCCAAAGAGTTATAACCCAAAAGATTATGCTAAGACTGATGTCACAGAGTTTATCATCAACATGGTTTCTTCTAGGAGTTTTTGGTCTCAGGTCTTAGTTAAGTCTTTAATCCATTTTTTTGTTGATTTCAGAGAGGAATGGGGAGAGAGAACCACTGATCAGCTGCCTCCTGCACACCCCCTACTGGGGATTGAACCCACAACCCAGACATGTGCCCTGTCCAGGAATCTAATCCAGGACCCTTCTGTCCACAGGCCAACACTCTATTCACTGAGCCAAACTGGCTAGGGTTCTTTAATCTATTTTGAGTTTATTTTTGTAGGTGGCATAACAAAGTGTTCCAATTTCATTTTTTTCCTTGTACTTGTCCAGTTTTCCCAGCACCACTTACTAAAAAGATTGTCTTTACCTCATTGTATATTCTTACCTCCTTTGGTGTTAATTGATGATATAAGCAAGGATTTGATTTTTGGTTCTCCAGTATGCTATACATTGTTAATACAGATTAATTATGTTTTGTTTGATAGTATCTCGTATTTCAGTTTTATTTAGGCAACAGCATAGTGTAGTTTTTTTATAGCTGATATGTACAGAGTCTTCCCACTTTTTTTAAATTAAAACTAGGGAACATTCATATACATATTTAAAAATGTAAGTGCTCTATTGTGTATTTATGTCAGATAGCTGATTGAGTGAACATATTGTAAATTTAGAAGAGACTTCAAGCTAGAGCTAAGAAACAAAAATTGCTATCTAATTGCTGTGAATCTGGTACCCTCAAAGATTAGAACAGAATCAATCTAAGATATAGGAGAGGCTAATTGGTAGTATGTATAACTCTTTAATTTGTTCTTTACAGTCATTGTAGTTAATAGTTAAACTCATAAAGTTAGCAGCATTGGATTATGCAATTTTTATTGCCACATGCACTTTGATTACATTTCTGCTACTCTGTTCCAATGTTTGTTGCTATAGAACATAGATCGTTGAAATAACCTGTGCTATTTGTGAAAGCAAGTCATTACGAAAAACACCTATACATGTGCACTTGGTTTTTAAATTATTTTAAGCTTCTAAACCCATACTCTATTTTTGGGTAACCTTATAATGAGAATTTATGGTGTTGTTTTTTAAAACTTTAGTTTTGTTAAATAAAAACATGACCTGTGTTTTTAGGTTCGCCGAGTCTCCTTTGCAGATCCAATATATCAAGCAGGATTGGCAGATGACATTGATAGGCGGTGTTCTCTTATTAGGGCCCATTCTTCAAATAGTTCTCCCATAGTAAAAAGTGTTAAAACTTCACCAACTGCACAATCTAAGGTAAGCTGTAGGCTTTAAAATACATGTATGTATGCAGACAGAATTGCATTGTGTAGTTTGTCTTAAAATTAACTAAGGACAAAACTTGTTTGGTTTGGATATATTCTTTTTCTGCCACTTGGTCAATAGACATGAACAGGTTATAAAAGGCAATGATGATCCAGCAAGTAATTGATTATGTAGTTTATTACATTTTAGATTTTCTGAAAGTATTAAGAAATTACTATATTCTAAATTGTGAAAATTGAGTTGTAAATTTATAGTTATCTAGGGTTCTGAGATTTTTTTTCTCTCCTTCTGTCTAGCATAATACCACCTCAAGCAAAGGATTTCTGTTCCCAGGATCACGTAGCCCTAAATTTAAGAGCTCAAAGAAATGTTTAGTAAGAAGTGCTTTAGTTTTCATGCAACTTTTTTTTTCATGTTTAGTGAGGTGATGTCTATTTAACGGTTTTTGAAATTTATTCTAAGATTACAGAAATGGCTAAAGAATCCATACCATATCCAACAGAAAGTGTTTACCCAGCTTTGGTAAACTGTATGGCACCAGTTGATATTATTTTACCTCAGATTACTTCAAACATGTGGTAAGTAATTATTTAGGCTTCTGGCTTATTTTAAAGTTGCCCCTAATTTAAGAGGACTATTTTAATTATCAAAGTCTTCATATTTAGAATTGCTTTTATATACACCTTTATACATATTTTGGAAATAAAAATTCAGCTGGGATGATGGTCAGGACAATAAGAGGAAGCATTTATCACAGTGGCTAAGATAATTGTGTGCTTATTTTCCAGGTGCCATGTTGAACTCTTTATATACATTATCTTATTTAATCATAAACCCTATAATAGTAGTAGTGTTATTTCCACTTTATAAGATGAACTTTACAAAGGTTAATCCATCAAAGTCAGTCATTATGTTAGTAAAGCATGAAGCACACATTAGGCTTAGTCTGATTCCAATACTATTGCTTAAACCAGGCATACACATCAGATTAAAATTTGATGTTTTAAACTAGAGACTTGATGCATGGAATTCATGCAAGAGTAGATCTTCCTTCCCCCAGCTGCCAGCACTGGCTTCCCTCTAGCACCTAAGACCCAGGTTTCCCACGTAGCCCTGGCTTCCTCTGGAAGGTCGTCCGGAAGGACATCTGGAAGGACATCCAGTCTAATTAGCATTTTACTTTTTTTATTATTATAGATTATATGTTCAGTGTCTGTCTTCACAATAGGTTAGGTGGGTATATATAAATTCAGTATGGTTGAACTTAAATTAGGAAATTAACCTGGATAAACTCTCAAAAATAGAGTAAATATAAAACTACATAATAATGTTCTACCTTTTTTTTTATTGTCTGTTCAGGGCAAGAGGACTGGGACAACTCATTAGAGCCAAGAATATAAGAACAATTGGTGATTTGAGTACTCTTACAGCATCTGAAATTAAAACTCTTCCTATCCGTTCTCCAAAAGTGTCCAATGTAAAAAAGGCTCTCAGAGTATATCATGAGCAACAGGTAAAAACCTAGATGTCAGTTATAAAGCATGTATAAACACAACCCTGGTCACATACCAGTCTTTTGGTCAAACACAGACTGTGCATATACAGCAGTGGTTTGATTAGATAATAGTGGAACTGAAAATTCCTATCACCTATTGATGTCATAGTGTAAATGCATTACTCCTGTTTGTAATAATGCTAGTGTGAACAAATGCACTGTGCTACCAGTAATAAAAACGTATCACGTGCTTATGTGTAAAGCATATAATTCTTGATAATATTATGACTGTGTTGCTGGTTTACATATTTACTAAACTTTGTTGTTATTTAGAATGTCCTCTTTCTACGTAGGTAAAAAAAGGTTTGCTGTGAAAGTTTGCCATGTTATTCCATTAGCAGCCTCCTAACTAACTACATTTACTGTGTCTCTTGATTATATCATTTTACTTGGTTTAATCTCATTTTTCTGTGCAATAACATGTTGTAGCCTAGAAGCAATAGAATATACCATATAGCCATTTATGTTATAGGCTATGCCATGTAAGTTTGTGTGAATATACTATGATATTCTCACAATGACAAAATTTGCCTAATGCATTTCTCAGATCATATCCCTGTCATTTAGTTCATATCTGTAAATGATGCATTTCAATGACGCCTTTTCTTCCCTTCCCTCAGGAACTCCTTAAAAGATCACGTTATAATTCCACAGAGAAGTTTTTTGCATTTATTTTGAATTGTTCTAATGCAATGTATCTCTGAATTCTTTGAATTCTGTTCTCCTACCTTCTCCTCTCCTTCATTTATACAAAACTGGCTATTGAATTCCTTGGCTGCGATTCTTAAAACCTAGATGTTAAAACCTAAATGTTTATAAAAATCTTGCAGGATTTTAGTTTAACAGTATTTTGATTTTGATACCCAACCTTTTTACGCATAAACATTGTGAGTCATGGATATTTTCAGAGTTTCTGATGAAAGCCAATATTCTTCCCCCTATAAAAATAGTATATGGAAAATTTTGTTATTTAGAAAAGTTCATAGACTCCTAAAACCCATTCAGAGACAATTTAAATATATTTTATTGATTTTTCACAGAGAGGAAGGGAAAGGGATAGAAAGCCAGAAACATTGATGAGAGAAAGACATCGATCAGCCGCCTCCTGCATGACCCCTACTGGGGATGTGCCCGCAACCAATGTACATGCCCTTGACCAGAATCGAACCTGGGACCTTTCAGTTCCCAGGCCAACGCTCTATCCACTGAGCCAAACCGGTTTTGGCCAGAGACGCTTTATATATCCATTGACATTCAGAATTGTGAGTGGATGGAAAATAGGGTCTATTAAAGATTGAAATCAGCATCCTAGATTTGAATCTTTGAGACTAGAGCTTGCTAACTACTTGAAAGTCCTAGAGTTAGCATTAATTTGTGTTGTGATTTTTAAACACATTTGTTGGTTTTTAAAAATCCAAATACTTTATTAGTAATTTTTAGTTTTACAGATCAAAAATTTAGTTTCTTAAGTACTTTCTGTGGTCCGTGGGCCCTGAGGATTGTCTCTGAAACATTATATAATTTTTTAAAAACTGCTTTATTGAGACATCCACATAACATAAAATTCACTGCTAACTCCTCCCCCCACACACATACACACACTTCAGTGATGTGTGTGTGTGTGTGTGTGTGTGTTTTTAGTATATTTACAAACTTACACATTCACAACTACAGTCTTAATTTTAGAACATTTTATCACTCCAGAAAAATACTCATACAGTTTTTTTATAGTTTAGCCGTCACTCTTCATGTGTAACCCCATGACAACCACTAATCTTTTTTCTCAATAGATTTGCCTATTGTAGGCATTTTATAAAAGTGGAGCCATATAAACCTGTGGTCTTTTGTGACTAATTTTCACTGTACATAATATTTTCAAAGCTTATTTGCAGTGTGTGTGTGTGTGTGTGTGTGTGTGTTATTAGAACATAGTTTCATAGCAATATTAGCTAAACTTATAATTACGTAATGGGCTATTCGATTATGTTCTGATGTGAGTACTCTTGTTAGTCCTATTAAGAGTAACTTTCCATTTGTTGGTTTGTTGGTTTTTTCTGACCTAAATGTTTAATAAAGGTGAAGTCTCGTGGACTAGAAGAAATTCCAGTTTTTGATATTTCTGAAAAAACAATAAATGGAATGGAAAAACCTCTGTCTGCTGATGAAGAAGGACTTGCTTCAGGTATATTTTAGCAAAGTAGGACAACTTGATTTATAGATCATTTGACTTTTTTTAATTGTTTTGTTACGCTTTTAGCTTTAATTTGACCATGCCTGTGAATTACACAAGGTTTTCTTTTGAGCTAGTTGCTAAGTACATGAAAAAATAATGGTTTTACTGTGGTCCATGGGCCCTGTATATTCAGTTGCTTTTCTGTAATTGTCAACTCTATGCCAATAATGATATGAACTAAACATTGTGTTCTGGCCATACTTTTAATGAAAATGAAGTAAGTGTAGAGATTTCTTTAATTAAGGCAAAGAATAACCTGTTAGATTTTCCTATTGCCTGTTCTCTCAAGGAACATGGTTACATACCTCAGCCTGCATTTTTTTTAATATTTAAACCTAGGTATTTAGACTTAACTTGAGAGGCAATATATACAACTTACGTTTTACCTGAAATACATCTAATAGTTCTTTTTTCCTTTTTTTTTAGATTTAGTTGATCCTGTTGCTTTAGGAACTTCATTATCTAAAAATCTTGTGGCACAGGTCAGTGCACTTGCTCTTCAGCTGGATTCAGAGGATCTCCATAATTATTCAGGAAGCCAACTATTTGAAATGCACGAGAAACTTGGTAGCATGGCAAACTCTATAATAAAAAATCTGCAGTCACGTTGGAGGTCACCAACTCATGATAATTCTGTTTAGTATTTTAAGACAAAGTTGAAACTTTTAAAATTTTCCCTGAGTTTGTTATTTCATAAAATAAGTTCTGAAATATGGCACAATTTCAGACTGAATATTTTCAAAATTTGGTAACGTTTCAGAACCTGAAGGATAATGACTTGTGTAAGTTCAATTTTGTAAGTTCATTATGTAAGATGATTTTTTTGATATTACGTATTTTATTGGCTGCTATGCATAATTTTCCCAAAATTTTAAATTTACTGAAATATGAAAGCAAAAACTAGAAACAAGCAGACATTTATTTCACTTAAACTCATGTATATTTTGATTAAACATTTTATGAAAAATACCTTATTTGAAGTAAAATTGAAATTTCTTATTTGGATTTTTTGCTGAACTGATAAAAAGTGTTTATACTTGATCTTTTAAAAAATTTATATTGTGCCTATGGTTTAAGAAATTTGGTCTTGGTAAAATATACTATATGTGCGATATAAAAGAATTAGAATGTTTTTCACCGATTTCAACTATAGACAACTTTTAAGAAAAACCAAAAGTTTCAGTTTTTGAGTTAAAGTATTAAAGCAGACTTTACTAAGATACATACCATTCATTTATTTGCATTAGCAAATATTTGTACAACAGCATTTGCCTGTGAATATTTACTCTTGGGGGATATAGTATTCATTAAAAAATGCACGACTACTTGTACATTATGTATAGATTACAATGTTTTTAATTTATAAATTTCAGCTTTCATTAATTGCGTGTTTTTCTGAAGCTTCTTGTGAATACTTTTGTGTAATAGAAACTATTTTGTATATATTAAATACTGAGATATCAGTATGGACACTAGAAGTGCTTTGTGGACTTGGTGCAGATGTTTGTAGGATTCTGTATTTACAAATGAAACATCAAATAGTTTTGTACTTAGTAAATAGTCTCAGTTAAAACATAAGTTAATTTTCTTAAGTAACCAAAATGAGTAAAGTTAATAGAAATGAGAAAGTGTTACATGACAGTTTTACTATTCATATCTATACTTTTTTTGTCTTTTTGAAGAGGGTATCAGCCACTAAAAAGCATGCCTCATTACATTTCTTTTTAATAGGAGAGTTAAAGTATTTTCATTACAATTTGAACTATAAGAAATTTAGTTTATCTGCTCTTTTCACCTGCACCTAAAGCAAATTTGGAAGAAATTTGAAACTATTTTTTTTTTGAAATATGTGAGTATTGCCTACTTTACAAAAATAGGGTATATATAGTTAAAACATTTGTGAATTGTATTGGCTAATATTAGTGCCTGGCTTCCCTGTTTGTTTTTTTTTATGCATAATGAGAATATCTCACTTGTTCTCTGATTAGAATGCTGAGTGATCTCAGTTTCACGTTTTATTCAGAACTAACCCCTCTTGAAAAGGCACACATTCTTCAAATTGTTGGAAGTGTAATGTTTGTCTCTAATTTGCTTCTATGTTCAGAAGGGGGCCACCAGTCAGCCACAAAAAAAATAGTGTCTTTTGTAATTGTAAATCCACAGTCATTACAAATATTTTGGGATCTAAGTTTGAAATTTTTATACCAAGGATGATTTTAAAAGAAATTCTGGGGGCATTGAATTGAGGATTGTAGCTTGAAGAAATAATATGAAATATAAGAATATTTTTGTATTGTCTATCATTTCCCAAATAATATTTGACAGTAAAGAGGCACATACGTTTTTAGTGGACAGGTGTGTATGTGTGTTTCAAATGAGTTAAAATTACCTCATTTTCTGACTACATATTTTAATGTTTGTGTGAACTAAAAACCTGATGGTGGAATGAAATTCTTGGGAAAGTGAACAGTATAGCAGAAAATGGGACCAAAATGATAACCATTCACTTAAGTCACTGAATTTGATACTAGCATAGGTGTTAATTTATAAAATTTGTGATTCAACAAGGATATATTTTAAAATATTAGAGGGCAAAGATTAATTTGATGAGTCATCGTTGTTAATATAGTTATAAATTTATCTCTGAGGAACTTTACTTACAATATTGCCTTAAAATTTACTGCAAATTTTCCCAAGTAGCAAAATGCATTAATGTTCCTTAATTAACTCCATCGTGTTGCTTCATTATTAAAGTTAATTCAACTTTTTCAAATATTTTCTAATGGTTAATAAAACTTGACAGTAATACTCAAAGGTAATTTATTTTGCATTACTAAAAGGACCCACGTGCATTCAGAAGCATAGTAAGAATTTTTATGTTCCAAAATGGATTTCATAGTACTTAAATTTTCAATATTTGAGTGAACCCATTAAAGGTGCTCTGCTGTTTGTTTAAACAAGTTTGGAAGTCATTGTTGAATGGTGTTACGGCTTTTGCTCTAATTCCATATAGTAAAGAATGAGTCAAGTTTAGTGATAACGCTGTTTGATAATGTAAAAAAGTAAGACTTAAATCTGAACAATAAGAGCATAGTACTTTTTATGTATAAGAATCATATGACTGCATAGCAAGTGAGATTATATATTGCCTAAAATAAAAGTGGCAGGGCAAGAAACAAAGTTAGGGGCAAATGGGATGTGTGTATGTAAAGTATACAAGTAGAATTTTTAAAAAAGGGTAACAAGAAATGAGAAAATTTAAATAAGAACTGTTTAAAACACTGGCTTAGTGAGTTTGAACAGGAGTTAAGAGGGCCAGGTCATGTTTTCCCTTTGCCATGTCATCCAACTTTGGCCTGGTAATTCAGTAAGACTTATTCTTTATTATCAATTTATAGGGAGATCATTTATTAACATTATTAGATTAAGACTTGAGTGAGTAGGGGAAAAACTAACTCATTATCATTAGTACAACCCATGTCCAATTTATTCTCAAGTCTTTAGAAAGGTCTTGTACTTTGTATACAAACAATGGAAGTTTTGACTTTTAACAGTGTTTCTGACATTTCCTTGTGTGAAAATGCAGATTCTGTCAGTAGTCTGTGGTGGGGCACAATCCTTCATTTCTCAAAAACTTCCACATGGTATACTAAATAGTGATGTCTGTGGACTGCACTTGTCCTAGTTAGGCTGAAGAGGCTTCAAGGTATGAGTTAGTTTTGGATAGCCCAAACTGCTAGTTTTTTTTTTTTTAAGTAACTTTCAAATTTATGAATTGGAGATGAGATAGAATGCTTCAAATTAAAGTTCAAATGGCAAAGAAAGTTTAAGGTAGAATTTTGCCGTATTTGGAACCTTGTTAATGTGGGAGATTTATATTTTTAAATAGGCAGATAAAAATCATATTAAGCAGTTTGGACAATGAGTCTTGGATTATGTTCTGATTTTTAAAAAATATTAAATTTTAAAATATTAGAGATGGCATTTAGTTTCTAAATGAATCTTGCCTTCTAAGTTACGGGATTTCATTATTTTATTTATAAACTTTGAAAATAGATCACCCCAAATATTAAATGGCAGTGAAGTTAGCAGTGTGACAGCTCTATCTTGACATTGTACTGAAGACTGCTGGTGTCTTTGTTGTTAAGGTACACGGTTGAAAATTTCAAAGTAGAGTTTGAAAGACAGAGTTGAATAATTGTGTTCTCTAAACATGAGTGTTTCTTTGCATTCTGTTAAGACACTGTATTTCTCTCACATATTTAAATATTCTTTTGTTGTAAGAGCTACCCTCATCCAAAGCATTTAAGAAAAGGTAGCCAGAAGTTAAGTTATGTACTTACTAAATTGTTTTATCAAAATTTATTGACCACTTGATCTATGAAACAAATCTGTGCTTTGTGGCTTGTACCAACTAATACATCTGTTATATGCCAGGCTTTGAATATTGCTTTTGAAAGTATACATTAAAATCTGAGTCATTTGGATTTGAAGATGTATAGATATTTAATGGGACAGTAGTCTTAACAGAACTGAGTATTTGTGTAGTTCTCTGGAATATAATGCTAAATTTTACAGTGTGGTCTTACCATTTTTTCTTTACATGACAAACCCTTCACTAAAGAACAGTTAAAACCGAACATGAATTGCCAAGCTGTATAAATGTTTACTCCCCTGAAATATACTATTAGAATGGAAGATAATTTTTTTTTTTAACCTGGGAGTATAAGTTTGAAGGCAGTATTTTAAATGAAGGTCACAGAGAAGAAAAATAAACTACCTAGCTTTTGTCCTCATAGCAGAGGAAGCATTATCTTTTGGCCACAATGTACTGATTTGTAATTGTGGGTAAAACTGCTTATTAGACAGCAGGTGTATATGTTGATAGAGATTGATGTACTGATAAGTGATAAAATTTCCAGCAAGAGGCAGCATTATTTCTTAAATAGATAAAATGCATGTAACTAGAAAGCTGACCTTCAAAATAGTGTCATGGAACTGAAAATGAATATAGTGTAGCAGTTATTTTCATAATTAATTGAATAACAATACTTAGCAAAGAATTTTTATTTTTATAGAATGGGAACTTTGTAATAGAAAAATGGAATTAAGAACACAGAAGCAGTTTTGAATATAAGAACAAAGATGGCAGTATTAACTAGTATGTTTTTATAGATCAGGGGATGATAAACTACAGCTGGACACCTGTTTTTGTATAAATCCTATGAGCGAAGAATGGTTTTTACATTTTCTAAATAGTTGAAAAAAAGAATATTTTGACATTTGAAAATATATGAAGGTAATATTCAGTGTCTATAAGACATGACAGTAATACAGATTTTATTGAGATACAGCTATCTTTTTACATATCTTTGGTGGCCTTCCTGCTACACCAGCAGAGTTGAGTGGTCTGATAGACTGACCTGTATTATCTAGCATTTACTGCCTGGCCTTGAGTTTACTGATTCCTGTTAAAAAAGATAGTGTTTTTGTAGTCAGTTTGGTTATTTGCTTCCAGCTGTTGGGAAAAGGATCTAGCTTCCTTAATTTCTTAATCCTATTGCTGTTATTCCCCTATTCCATTTATGTTTTTTTACTATTGTGCAACTACACATATTCTAGAAGATACTAGTACTTTTAAGGAACATTTTTTTCTCTTCCTTAACCTTAAAATCTAGTTAATGTGTTTGCCGGGGATATTAAGGAACCATGATGTGTCAGAGGAAGGCATCTGGCATTAATTGGTTTAAGTCACAGTTTGCTTTCTGAGTAATTGCATTGCTTTCAAACTACCTCCTATGGATAGACTTGACTAATACGCACTTAGAGAAAGACAAGAGAAGTCAAATCAGATATTTACTAGCCCTGTAATATTTTTGTTCTGATGACTTAAACTTTCTAAGAGAGCTTAGTTTTGCATTCAGAAAGTATTTATATTTTGGTAAGTTAAATGACTTAAGTTGAAACCTCATAGAAGTACCTGTTCATTCCTCAGTTAACTGCATTAGTAGATCGGAAATAAGGGTGTAGTCAGTTTTATCTGTGTAATGTTTTATACAATGTTCGCAGCAGCTGGACCTATACTAATAGTATATTTTCAGGTTCAAGACTGGATTGAGGGAAGGAAAAACCTTATGATTCACAGTAAAAATTTTCATGACCTACTGAGTTGTTATCACTTGCCAATTGAAACTGGACATTGAAACATTTTAAAGAAATGCACTTTAATCTGAAATAAAAGTATAAAAACTAAACCATAATGGTATTTGTTTGTTTGGTTTCGGGTTTTTATCTATTAACTGAAGAACAGCATAATTCAAATATCAACTTAAAGTAAACATTGTATTCCTTTACAAATGAACCATTTATTTTTGTCTCCTTTTATGTCCTGTTTTTAACTATAGGTTTTCTGTTTTGTGAGCTCCACACACTTTTTAATCCATATTTTTAATTTTTAAAAAAAAAGAAATAGACTTGGTGATGTTGAAGGATAACATTAGTTTATTATGGTTGCTATAACAGCCACAAACAGTGGCTTAAACAGCAAATTTGCTGTCTCAGTTCTATACTCTGAGATAAAGTGTCCTTTAAGGCTGTGTGGAAAACTGTTCCATGCCTCTATGCCCTAGTTTCTGGTGGTTTGTTGGCACTTCTTGGCTTTCCTGGCACATAGAAGTATCGCCCCAAGCTCTGCTCTCATCTCCACATAATGGTCTCCCTATGTGTTTGACTACTTGTCCAAATTTCCCTCTTAGAAATGCACCAGTTCCATTGAATCAGGGCCTACCCTTAGGACCTCATCCTAACTAATAATTTCTGCAATTACTCTATTGACAAGGTCACATTCAGAGACATGGGGGGTGGGCAAAAACCCATATCACATTTCACAAGAGAGTGGCATTTAATAGTACAAGGGAGCACTGGTCATTGAGAGAGCTGAGTTGAGTTCTGGCTTGAGTGTAATCTATAGACATTATCTCCATTATAATCTTTTGAATATCACATGAATTTCTAGTCACACAAAGGACTTCTTCAGTGTCAATGCATTGACAAAAATGGGGCCCCTAAAAGATGGCTACAAAGTGGAATGAAGAGGAATGTTGAATATTAGTGTTTTAAGGTGTGTCAATTACGATTTAATTTTTAAGAAATGTGATTACTAGGAATCTCACAAGGTAGTGGGAGGAAAGCATTGGTGGGGGAAAGAGAACAAGATTAACCCTGAGTTGATAACAAGCTAGGAGATGGGTAGAGTAGGATTCTCAACCTTTATATATGTTGAAATTTTTTAATTTGAAGCTTTTAAAAAAAATTAGATAAATGTTATGTCTTTGTATAGCAACTATAAAGTGCTTGGGCAGCTTTTTGAAGTGAATGAGAAATTTTAAAACTAAAACATTTATTGTAACTGAGCATATGCTTTGAATGTTCCCCAAATTTAGGGGAAAACTAGTGTACAATGGGATTGTTGCCCAGCTTAACCTGGATTTTTAACCCAGTTTAAGTGAAGATTGAAGACTTGGGATGGGGAGAGTGGCTCTCGATCATTAGGCTGCTTAGGAATGGTCTGCCTTTTTCTAGGGTCTGTAAGTTTAATCAGGACACCAACTGTCTCTTGTTCATCACTCAAACCCTAGCATTTCGCACAGTGCCTAGCCAACAGGTGTAGTCGCGGATCATTCACAAGTGTGGGCACTCTTCCTAGTGTACTCCCTGAGTCTCAAGACACATGAGGAAGTCTGTGGACACTACACCACTATGATGCCCATAGGCTGGCACACATCTAAACATGGTGGGTGCAGGCTTTGCATGTGGAGCCATGACCCTGGATGAATCCTAGATGCTGCAGGAGGCTGGGGACAGCAGAGGCTGACGCCACAGTCACAGTGGATTGCCCAGAGTGTTAGCATGAGTGTGCACCTCCCAGCAATGTCGGTTCTTGAGTTCTAAAAAGAAAGAATTCAGAGCCAAGAACTCTAGTGCTAGAAGTTGATTTAGCATGCAAAGTGAGAGTGCACTTTAAGAGAAGATAAGAGCAGGCCACTCAGAACTGCCTTGGCCTTTTAGAAAGTCATAGAGGCAGAAGTAATGAGCCCGCTGGACTGTAGACTCAGGAAATAAGTTACAATGGCAAAAGAAGGGTTCTTGGAAACAGGTTCAGAGGATTAGCCTGGGATGAGCTGCTGCTGCCCACTACTCCTGGTTGCAAGTCTTGTGTGATCCTTAAAGCTTAGGAAAAAGAAGGCAAAGATACATGCCTGCAAAAAGAAGGCACAGGTATTGCTCTAGAGCAGTGGTTCTCAACCTTCCTAATGCTGCGACCCTTTAATAGAATTCCTCATGTGGTGACCCCCAACCATAAAATTATTTTCATTGCTACTTCATAACAGTGATTTTGCTACTGTTACGATTGTAAATATCTGATATGCAGGATGTATTTTCGTTGTTACAAATTGAACATAATTAAAGCATAGTGATTAGTCACAAAAACAATATGTAATTGTATATTGTGTAATATTCCTAATTACAAATAAGTGAAATTTTGTCTTGAATCATGGTGTAGCATGGGTAACCGTCTTCATATGACAACAGTAAACTATATTGCTACATTTTGCTACACCGAGGAGCGGTATGTTGGTTCCTAAGACCATGGGAAATAGGTGTTTTCCAATAGTCTTGGGCGACCCCTGTGAAAGGGTTGTTCCACCCCCAAAGGGGTCGCGACCCACAGATTGAGAACCGCTGCTCTAGAGCTTTCACTGTGGTTCCTTTAGTCTTAAAGGTTTTTATCTGTTTACTAAAGGAGAAATTTTAGGAAAGGTGTCAGGGAAGGATCTCAACAGAATATTCAGTTTTCCAGCAATGTCCTTTAAATATACTGATTCATCAAAATGAGAGGATAGCACTGGTCAGAGAGGCTCAGAGTATCGTCCCTTATATAGAAAGGTTGGGGTTTGATTCCCAGATTGTAGGTTCAGTCACTAGTTGGGCACATATGGGAAGACAACCATTGATGTCTCTCTCACATCAATGTTTCTCCCCCTCTATTATAAAAAAGTAATAAGGTTAGGATCATGATCTCTACTGATAGGTCATTGCTAAAGTAGGGGGTCATTGGTCATTGCATCTGGTCCTACTGTCAGTCATGATGTTGCTTCATCTGGTTTTGCTGCTTTTCTGGGCCTGCAACTGAAACATAACTGACACCTAGATGTTATCCCTAATTTGATCAAAATTCTGTCTCCGTAATCAACAGACTTGAGACTTTGTTCCTAAAATAATTGAATGCTGATCAGAACCTCATGGGCCTGAGGG
This sequence comes from Lasiurus cinereus, assembly GCA_011751065.1. Taxonomy (NCBI): domain Eukaryota; kingdom Metazoa; phylum Chordata; class Mammalia; order Chiroptera; family Vespertilionidae; genus Lasiurus; species Lasiurus cinereus. Next base: position 33,487,456 of record JAAGEH010000393.1, on the reverse strand, counting down.
CTTAATGCTTAAGAAAGTGGTCATGCAAGGGAGAAGGAAGCAGGGGAATCAGGGTACTGGTGAGGCAGTTTGAATCAGCTGTCTCAATGTCCCATTCCATTTGCCAAGGAGTTTTCCTGGCTTCTTACTGCAGGCAGTCCTCAGGTTATGTCGGACTCGACATATGTCGTTTCATGGTCACGTTGCCATCTCCCATTTATTTAAAAAAAAAAAAAAGTTTCATCATTTCGATGTATGACATATGTGCTTTATGTTCTTTATTACTTATTTACCACAAGTAAAGGTCAGGCATTATCTTTCTTCTATTTTTTTTTTTTTTTTTTTACTGTTTCACTTCATTACTGCTGTGTATGTGCTCTATGTGAGTAACTTAGGTGCTTATGCAGGTGGGCTCCTACTTAACGGTGAAAATCGCATTATGTGGTGCTGTAGGAACGGATCTCCTATGTAACTTGAGGATCTATTGTGTTCTGCCTCATAGGGCAGCAGTATTATTACAGATCTAAAGTAACATGGACAGATTCTTTTTTTTAGAAAGGATACTCTGCTAACTTGAGCATTAAGCCATCATTGGTTGGCACTCCATCTTTTGCCCACTTAATACCTTTGTCACCTAAAGCCAGCCCAGGGGATTCAGAAAAGAAAGATCCTTGAGGTTAGGATTGGATCCAACACTGTTTCTAAACCTTTATAAGCTGAGCCGTAAAGGAAACTTGCGGAACACAAGTATGGATAGAGTTTTGATAAAATCTATGCTTGTGCATTTTTAACAGTACAATTTTTTAAGTTTAATATTTTTAGTGAAATGTTTTATGGAAATGTTTATTTGTAGATCATCATAAAACTATTAAAGATTAATAATGCTGCCCTAGTAGGTTTTGTTCAGTGAATAGAGCATTGGCCTGTGGACTGAAGGGCCCTGGGTTCGATTCCAATCAAGTGCATGTACCTCAGTTGTAGGCTCCCGACCCTTGCAGGGACTTGTGGGAGGCAACCAACTGATGTTTCTCTCACATCAGTGTTTATCTCCTTTTCTCCCTCTCCCTTTCACTTGCTATATAAATCAATGAAAAAAATACCCTTGGGTGAGGATTGAAAAATAATAAATCTCATTCCATCAGTGGCATTTATTGCAGAATTATATATTTTATTAATTACTAGCTTATACCAGTTTATATTGACTATCAGCTTATAACTTCAGAACTGGATTAGAAATAAAAGCAACAGCATTTAGTAAGCACAGAAAAGGTGAACATCTCTGCCATTTTCCCTTTAACATGTACATGTTCACATTGTTTTAGAAAAGAAATAAACATTTTCATAATGCAGAAATGGGTTGATATAGCAATAATATAACATTGCAGAAACTTGTAAAATGTCTATTCTGAAATTAAACTTGATTTTAAAACCCAAAAGAAAGTTTGATAGTGGCAATTTAAAAAATAATGAACTTATGGATTTAATGTTGTCCTTTGTCTTATGTGCGAGTCCAGAAGATAATGAAGTAAAACAGTTTAATAATTGGACAGATTAGTCATGCTAACCTTTTTACTGGAGAATTGTTTTAAGTTTATATATGAACAAATTGAAAGATGGTACAACAATAAATCATATGGACACAAAAAATCATTAGGCGGCTTGAGAACTTGGTGTAAATAATAGTGGAGAATCTAAACTGAAATTCTGACTGCAGGAGTTGTAGATCCTGTAGGCAGGCATGATGCTTTGAAATGCCTAAATAGCTTCAACATAGTTGGCTGGGAGCATGCCGGTCCTGCCAGTCCTCTGTACAGTGCCATACATCCAACCTTCATCTATAGCTTGAACATTCACTATAGCATCTCCATCCTTGAAGGACACCTCATCAGCATCAGCAGCCATGTAGTCGTACATGGCGCGGAAGATTTTCTATTTGTGAGGGTGGAAAAAAATGGGAGATAAGTTAGTTATGCAACAATTAACCCAAACTCTCAATTTTAAGGTCTCCTATGGCTTACTCCATAAACTTAAATTGCCCAAAAGAGAATGTACAACAAGGAAGTAAAAAGACAACTCAAAAAATAGGAGAAAATATTTGCAAATCATGTACCTGATAAGGGATTACTATTCAAAATATCCAAAGAACTACAATTCAATATCACACACACACACACACACACACACACGCACAAAGGTGGGGGCAAAGGATCTGAATTCTAATAAAAGTATACAAAGAACCAGTAAGCACAAGAAAAGGGAATTGCAAATAAAAAAGAATGAAATACCACTTTTCACATACCACAATGAAGAGCAAAAAGACATACAATAACAGATGATGGGGAAGATGTGGAGAAATTGGAACCTTCCTAAACTGCTAATGGGAATGTAAAATGTATAGCCATTTTGGAAAACAGTTTTGGGAGTTCTTCCCATATTAAATATAGAGTTCCCATATAACCCAGCAATTCTCCTAGGGATAAACCCAAGAAGAATAAAAACATATGTCCATCCAATAACTTGTATATACTTACTCATTCACAACAGCATTATAATAGCCAAAGAAATGAAAACTCATGCCACCAAGATGAAGGAATTTTTTAAAAAGTATTTTCATACAATGGAATATTATTTTGGTAATAAAAAGGAATAAAGTACTGATACAACATGGATGAACTTCAAAATATTAGGTAAAAGAAGCCAGTCACAAAGATTTCTATTGTGTGATTTCATTTATATGAAATGTCAATATGTACATAGAGGCAAATATATACAGATAGAAAGTACATTAGTGGATGCCTAGCATTGGACAGAATGGAGGGAAAAACTCAGGATAGGGAGTGACTGCTGATGGATACAAGGGTATTATTTTGAGTGATGAAAATGTTCTAAAATTGCATCATGGTCATGTTGAACAACTCTAAATGAATTAAAATTCAATGGAATTGTACATTTCAGATAATGAACTTACTACTACGTTAATAATGTATTCAATATGGATATATGTCCATGTGAAATATGTGGACTTGTTTATATATGGACTTTTTTTCCCTTTGGAGGATGTCAAACTTGTATTTTGTAGAAGAATTTGAAAAACCATAACAATATTGCAGGTATCTCGCATTTTGGGCATTTGGGAGCATGCTGGCTTATAATTATTTTAGGGTCCATTTTTGGACTTTATCTTTTTTTAATATTTTTCCCCGTCACTATTTATTCCTCCTATACAGTTTTTCAACTTCTACCCTCTACCCACCCTGGACTTTATATTTTTCAAAAATCTATCCCCATGCTAAATCCATATTTAATTGATAGCTTTGTATATGTTTTCCTTTAACATGGTTAAGTCCTTTCCTATTGTCATTTTCAAACTATACTTGGTTATTCTTGCATCTTTACTCTTGCAAATAAATTTTAGGCTTAACATACAACATTTAAAAAATGCTTTTGGGATTTTGATTGCCTTGAATTTATGGACTTATTTTAGGATTACAAGATTTCCTTCTGAAATATAATGGCTCTCAATACATTTTTAGATCTTCATTTACATCTTTTGGTAGTTTTCTTCATACAAAAATTCATTTCAGTCCTAAATAATTATGTGTTTGTGCTATTATTAATAAGATCCAGGGTCTTAAATTGAGAGTTTTGAAGTAGTCTGGTGAATTATGAATATGATTTGACTTAACTTTTCAATATCTATATTAACAGGAAAGGTCTAAGATATGACATGTTCATGTGTGTGATGTGCATACATATATACTGTATATTCTTGAAGAATGATTCCAAGAACAAACTCTTAGTTTAAGTTGGTGGGTGGGACCAAAGAGCCCAAATTAATCATTTGCTTTGTTGTTTTTTTTTGTTTGTTTTGTTTTAAATCATTGAATAATGCTTTACAATTAGTTTGAGTTTTGTAATGAAGGTTTTTTGATATTGCTATTAACGTGAGATGTGTTGTAAAAAAACAAAAAAACACACACAACATCATATAAAGTAGAAAGTGTGGTGCAAAAAAATCAGAATGCCTATCATTTTTGTACATATCAAAAAAGAAAGAATGATTTGAGTAAGTTCTTTATTTACTTACTCCAGCTGTAGATGGGTGAGATGGGATAGAGGATACCGTTGTCTGTTGGGTGGCAACTGAAGATGATCGTTGTTGTGGGAGCTCTGTGGTTTTTGCATGTTTGTAAGCTGAAAGGAAGGAAGAAGAAAATATAGTCAGATATCATTAAATCTATGTTCAGCTGCTGAACAGTGCTAGTTTTCCCCATAATTTAAAAATAATAAATTCCAAGAAAGGAAAAATGAAACATATAAATCATGTACCCCCTCCACAATTCTATTCTTTTCTCATTAGAAGAATCCAGCCCTAGCCTGTTTGGCTCGGTGGATAGAGCATCAGACTGCAGACTGAAGGGTCCCGGGTTTGATTCTGATCAAGGTCTCATGTGTAGATTGCAGGCTTGCAGCCAATCAATGATTCTCTCTCATCATTGATGTTTCTATGTCTCCCTCTCTGTTCCTATGTCAGTAAAAATATTTTTTAAAAAACAAGTAGAAGAAAGTAATATTTATTTATTACTCGAAGCTTCTGTTATAGTAACCGCTAGTGAGCTGGCTGACCATGCTGTCAGAGTCAGCGCCACCCACTTGTACCTGTTGAGGTTGCAGAGAAGAAGATGCCGCCGTTGCTGTAGGTGGACAGGTGGTGGTCGGCACCTTCTGAGTGCTCAGACTTCTCCTCACCTCCACTGATGCTCAAAGCACTGGCTGATCGCGACTGTTCCCGGCTCCGGCGCTGAGCTTGGGCTGGGGAGGTGGGATTTAGAGAAGGAGCAGAGATGAAACGTTGGTGGCAGGAATCCCTCGCAGTATTTGAATCTCTGTTGGTTTTTGTTTGTTACCAAGCATGGTCTTAAGTAGCTTTCCATGGATGAAACCCCCAAAGCATTTATGATATATTGTGTCATCCTCATTTTCCAGATAACAGTTTAATTACCAAAAGGCAGGTGATTCTAGAGTCTGTCTCTGAGACTGCTCCTTCCCTCCATCCAGCCCATTTTCCTGTCTCACCAAAATGAACACACGGTCATATTCACATTCACACTCCAACTTTGTCTTCTCCAGAAAGTGCTCCCTAACTTCCAAGTCAGTTTAGATGCCTTTTCTCTGTGTTCCTCGGTGTTCAGACCTTTCAAACTGTACTGTCAAGGAGTAACTGGTTCTCTCTTCATCAGTAAACTAGAGTAAATCCTTTGAGGACAGGCACTACATGTTATTTGACTTTTTAATATGAATAGAAGGCATTACGTTATGCATGTGACCTCTTTAATCTTTGACATAAGACAGTTCAGAAAGTTTCTAAAGGTCAAATCCATTCTTCCCTTTGTCTATGTGTTTGTTTGTTTTTTCCATTATTTCTCTAATAGACTTACACTGAGGGAGACTCACACTGAGGCAGTGAAACTTGACTAGATATGAGTTTGGCCCACTAGTTAAGGTGTTTTTATAATTGAATGGGCAACTCAGGACATTGAAAACCCTCGAGGAAAGGAATTTCAGAAAGTCATTGACTCTAGCCCACTAAATGGTGACATTTTTGTTGTGATCCTTTTGTGGCATAACGTACCATTAATCATGTGTAAGCTTCGGGATTGAATGTTGTCTTCTGCTGGGTCATAATCAAAAACTGAGCCAGGATTGGTACGCCAGACACGTAAACCTGAAAGTGAGATGAAGGATCAGGGCAGATCTTCTTGGCCTCTCTCAATGATGTGGAGAACTAGGTACGAACTTAATCTTATAGGAGAATTGATTTAGCTTAGGTTCCAGTCGTGTCTCCTCGGAGGAGATCAAAGAATAAGTAAGAGAGGTCAGGCTTGCAAGTCATGAAATAATAGAGGTTTTCTTTCACACCTAATGAAACACAAATTGAGGTCCTTTTTCCTTCGCCTCACTATAGATAATTCACTTCTGTTCCTCTACCCCCTTACCTTCAAGTCAATTTCCCCACTATGGCTCAGTCACCTGTAATAGTCTCCTGATCCTGGTCATTCCGTTTTTGTTCCATTTGCACCACTTTTCTCTGAATCCCCCTGTAGTTAATGTCACTGAAGTCCTGTGTATTCTTCTTCACTCGTTCAGTGATAGGGTCTGTCACCACCGGTGTGAAGCAACCCTTGTGCTTCTCAAAGTCTTCATGATATTTCACCTGAAATTTCATAAATTCGTTTTGTGAAAACATGATGGTGGATCATTTCCCTTGCCCGTGTGCCCACAGGCTGGCGAACTAATCCTGAAAGTTCCTGACTCACGGTTGAGATGTGGCGTTGGGTCTCTCTCACCCGTCTCATCTCTGGGGTGTCCAAGACATAGGCAGCTTTGCCTTGTATTTGTTTCCGGAAGCTATCAGAATAAAGGACCTGACGGAGGAGAAAAAAAATGGATGAGCACAGGTCATGGTGCTGTCCTCACTCTGAAGCCCCCAGCCCTCTCCATCAGGTGCGGGTGGAAGGAGCTGCGGAGGGGGGAGGGGGAGGGTGCTTGAGTCGGAAGAACCCAGCAAGGCCCATGAGTAGCATGGGTCAGGTTAGCATGCGGATGGGTGGGCGGGGCTTGCATCCAGGAGGATCTGTTTTGACTTTGAAAATGTAACTTATGTTTTCAAAGGAGAAGAGGCACTGTATAATTTTGAAGGGGAAAAGAAGGAAGTGTTCTCTTGAATTTGCTGGGAACTGTAGCACCAGCATGTTGGATGGTATTCGGTGCTAAATGTGCTAATGACATTTGAAAGAACTATCCTTCAAAACAAGTAATCAGTGGGGTTTTTTTTTTTTTTTTTGTAGGTTTATGTCAAGATTTTACCATATAAACCCATATGAAAATACAGAAGTCAAAGTCCTCCAGACACGAAAAACCCAAAACATCAAAACCAGAGAAGGCATCCGTTTCAGAGTATTACCTGTTTCCTAGGGTACCTTAAAAGGAAAGAAACACTGAAGGCTGGAGGTGTTAGGAAGTCAATTTGTTACAGGTGGTTACATAAAACTACCTCAGAAGAAAGCAAAAGGGGCAAGAAAATGTTGGCAATTAACTTGTTAGGTCTTAGCATATCATTTGGAATTTAAAAGCACGGTTGTGTTAATTTCATTGTAAATGTTCAGTGGAATAAGGAAGTGCACATTTTTATGACGTTATTGTCCAAGTTGTTGCATTCCCCCCCTGTTTTGGTAATCCTAGAAAATACCGAGCTAATGTTTTCTTGGTTGCGCTTAGCTCTCTCCATCTCTGGAGTAACAGGTGTCGGAGTTGCTTTTCTCATGTTTTCTTTGTACAATACCTAGAGGAGCCAAGAGAGTATCCAGACATCAGAGGGCAGAAAACCATTTCTGAGAACGATCAGCTAGCTGGTGTTATGGCTCAATTATATCACACTCGATGAGAAACACCTCAGGAAGATGAAGCCATTAAAATGTTACTCCATAAAGCACAAGGTGAAGTTTGGGCTGGAGGGGTTGGTTTGTTGCTTTTAAGTAGGTAAAGAAGAACTTTAATAGATAAACAAAAGTTTGGGGACACAGTGAGATAAATTAGTGGTATAACCATCTTTGCCAGGCTTGTTAAAAACTGTAGCAATTTCTTTTTTCCTCTCTGCGAAATACCGAGCTAAAGTTTTCTTGATTGCGTTTGACTCTTTCCATCTCAGGAGTAAAAGGTGTGGGGGTCGCTTTCCCCAGGTTGTCTTTGTATAACACCTATGAGATACAAAGTTGGACCCGAAAGTCACTAGGAGGCAATTTTCAGGCTATAAAATATAATGCATTTTGGGTGAGAAAATCCCATGTTTAATCGATTATTATTAGTGAGGATAGCTCTCGAGAAGAAAGCTTAAAGCCAGTTAATGGCTAAGTGTAGTATGTCATTTAGAGAAGGGTACTAAAAAACTAGCATGTGGTTTGTTTTTAACCTGGGATGGAGTTAGGAGCAGGCCAAACTGCAGAGGTTACTTTGCAAAAATAAAAGCACTTTCTCAAGACAATACCGAGCTAATGTTCTCTTGATTGCGTTTGACTCTCTGCATCTCTGGAGTGACAGGGGTTGGGGTGGCTTTCCCCATATTTTCTTTGTACAAAACCTACATGAGTCCAATGGATCCAAAAAAGGAAAAAAGAAGAAGAAAAAGAATTACAGTCACCAAAAGATTAAACAGAACAGGTAACTCATGAGGAGGCTCAGGGTGCCAAACCATTTGGGCAGTGAGGTTAGACGGAAAGGAATATACTTCCAAAGGAAGTTGGCATCGGTAACAGCAAGATACACGTTTCCAGGGCATGACCCTGCGCTGACATCCTTGCAGCCTGCAAGAGAGAACTGCAGTGTGCGCCCCCTTTACCCTGCCCTGGTCCATGAATTTCCAGCACCTGCTAAGTCACCTACACAGCACTTAGGGGCTTGGGCTGGAATGCCACTGAGAAGGGAGGAGCTGCTTTTAAACTCAGACACCTCGGTAAAACTGTGGGTCCTTAAGCAACGGATAGCTCCTCTCTTTTCTCCTTGCTATCATTGTGTTGTGCCTCTTGCTTCAGTGTACTACAACGTCCAACTTCTCATAATGATGTCACTATATGGTAAGTCATTAAACACATGGTAACACATCATGACAAATCCTCAACCTTGATGTCTCCTCTCAGTGTCATTCTTGGGGACATGGGACGTTTTGGAAATGCCGCTTTAGAGGAAGATTTCTGTTAAGGTGGTAGTTCTCAAAGTGGGGTCTTTGGGCAGCAAGGTCAGCAGCATCTGAGAACTTGCTAGAAAGGCACAATTTCTGGCCCCACACCAGACCTACAGAACGAGAAACAGTGGGGGCGGGACCCAGCAGTCTGGTTTAACAAACCCTCTAGGTGATTCTGGCACACAACTAATGTAGAAACGGGTAGACTGTGCTCATGTGGAGGCCACAGCGTTCTTCATTACGTAAGCTAGAGTCATCCGACACAAACACCAACCTCGGTCATTTATCAACATACAGAATATTGCAGAGCACAGGCTTACAGGAAATGGCTTACTAAATTAGCAGTTAAAGATCATGAAAAAGACAAATAGCACAAAAAGAACTCAAGTTGATAAAACAAAAAATAGTTCTAGTGACACTTCCTTTTTAAGTTAATTAATAACGATTTGCCAAAACCACTACTGAGTCTTCATTTGTCATTATTTCTGAAGGAGAGGATCGGGATTATTTTCCCTAAGGTCTCTTTGTCTAAATCTGACAGAGTAGATTGGTACCTAAAGTCATAGGCGCAAAAACAGAAAAAACTGCACAACTCCAATGTACTGGAAAGCCCTTTACCGACTATGCCACCTCCCAAATTTCACAAAATTTCACAGAAAACAAAGAGACCTTGGGGGTAGTGAACAGAGAGTAAGTTTGGGTAAAGATGAGCAAAACAATATTTTATTGGAAAATCCATTACTGCCTGATATTAGAATTTTAAATTGTGGATTAAAGCAATCTTGTTATTACAGGGTTAAGGCTAAGATAGCCCTATAGAGAAAAAGGATAAATGTGATCAAGAAATTCACAAAATTTAAGTTGTCTTTAAAAAGGAGGATTAATATGTATTATTTTAAATCACTTTTAAGTAGTAGTTTTTTTTTTCTTTTCTTGCCAAAGTACCGTGCTAATATTTTCTTGATTGTGTTTGACTCTCTCCATCTCTGGAGTGACTGGTAAAGGGGTTCCCTTGCCCATGTTTTCTTTGTATAACACCTGTGTGATAAGAAAGCATCCAGAAAACAACCATAAGAAACATTTCGTTTGTTGTGAGATTTTAAGGGTGAGTTCAACTTCCTTGTTACCAAGTGACACAATAGTCTAAGAAGCCAGGAGTTATACACAGATCAGATGCCACAAGCTACTTTAATGGCAGCCATTCTTGGGATCAGAAAACACTCGCTAGGACGCCAAGGACCTCAGCCGCAGTGGGTAAGGCTGTTGGAGTTATCCATGTTATTTTTTCATTCCTATGAGCACAGTACCTCCTAAACGATTACATAGGGATTTAAGATGGTTAAAACTCAGTTTCATTGTTATCCAAGCAAACGAAAAGGTAAGGTGGTTTTAAAAATACTAATATCTTAAAATACCAAGTGGCAGAGAAATCAGGATTAACTGAAATTTAAAAAATCGAGTAGATAGTAGTATAAAAATGCAAGCGTTTTATGTATGTCCTTTTGCTAAGTGAGGTATATTAGAAGCAAAGGAAGGGAAGTGGGTTTCAAAAAAGAATAAATGTTTAGCATCAATTTAATTATGAGGTTAAATGGCATCTTCTTTTCCCTTTCTGTCCAAAATACCGAGCTAATGTTTTCTTGATTTTGTTTGACTCTCTGTATCTCAGGAGTGATGGAGACTGGAATTCCTGTTCCCACGTTTTCTTTGTATAGCACCTGTATGATAAGAAAGCATCCAGAACAAAGAGAGCAATGAACCACTTGGCCCCTCTGTGGAGCAGTTGGTAGCAAAAGGAAGAACGTGAGTTAGAGGAAGGGAAATCCCATAAGCTTCTAGATCCAACCTGTATGAGCCTAGAGTCATCTTTAAAGCCAGGGAATGCAGGAAAGAGCAGTGAACAAACACTAGGAGACGGGAAAGGGAAGTTTTATAATTGGTGTTGTTTGAACTAATCTCTGCAGCAATGAGCAAAGGAGAGCAAAGGAAATGATCAGCCCTTCTCAGCTTGTTATGAGGGGGAGGGAAATTAAAAGGGCAAGAGACAGAAAGAGAACCAAGGAAGTTATTCTTGATTTGGAAATGTTATTAACAAAACACATATGGATATTTGGGTTTTATAAACAAATACGAAGATTCATACACGCACATCTTCTTTTGTTAACTTTCAAAAGAAGTCCAAGTATTTAGTTTGGGTGAACATATTGGGGAAAATTAATCCTTTTAAAGGCAAATGGAAAGTAATGCCAAAAGAAACAAACAAAACAAAACAAAAAACACCCCACACAAACAAAACAAAACAAAACACCTTGAAAAAATCTGTACAAATACCAGTAGGGACAGATGTTAGAATAGGAAATGAGGCCAACTGTCTGACTGATGCAGGATAAATGTTTGTAAGCTTCTGTTCAGATCAAATTGGCAAAGCAGGGTAAATGTGGGTGCTAAGGCATTGATAATGTTATGCTTTTAAAAGCTGGACTGTAATACTGAACACTTTTTTAAAAAGTCAAATGACTATATTAATGTTTAAACAAAATGGGGAAACTAATTCATAGGAAATGGTAGCATTAAGTTTCGAACACGATGTGTCAAAGTTTTTATTGGAATAAGTTGATTAGATTTTAAAATATCGCCATTAATGTTTTAAGAATAGTTAGGGGATTTTTTTTTTTTCCTTTTAAATACCGAGCTAAAGTTTTCTTGATTGTGTTTGACTCTCTCCATCTCTGGAGTGATGGGAATCGGGATCCCCTTCCCGAGGTTCTCTTTATACAACACCTGCATGACACAAGAAAGCATCCAGAAAAACAAGAGCAGTCAGCACAGCCCTTCCTTCTCTGTCTTGCAGGGAACCTAGTATGAGACTGACATCTGACAGAAAAGACAGCTACAGCCTATCTTTTCAAGCACGGATCTAGAGAACAACATGCACCATGGATCCATAGCTAAAGTGCCAGTGTATTTGATATTCAGCATTTAGTCTAGCTCATATATTCCATATTTGTTTTCTGTATAAGAAATAATTAAAAAGATACAAATGCCAATTTCATAAGCACATTAAAATGCCTAGTGTACAATAGGAAGATTATCTTTTAATTAATTGGCAAATATTTCTTTTTCCTGTACAGCATATCTGTATTAGATTGGCAAATATTTATTTTTCCTATACAGAATATCTTACAGAAGAACAGATATTCAAAACATCAGGCCAGCCGAAACCGGTTTGGCTCAGTGGATAGAGCGTCGGCCTGCGGACTGAAAGGTCCCAAGTTCGATTCCGGTCAAGGGCATATATCCTGGTTTCGGGCACATCCCCAGTAGGGGGCATGCAGGAGGCAGCTGATTGATGTCTCTCTCTCTCATCGATGTTTCTAACTCTCTATCCCTTTCTCTTCCTCTCTGTAAAAAATCAATAAAAGATATTTTAAAAAACAAACAAACAAAAAAAACACCAGGCCAAATCTATGCAATATGGCGAAATTGGTCTTTGCTAAGTAACTTCAAATTATGGAGGGGGTCCAGTCTACAAGTTAAGGTTTTAATAAATACACAACACTGTTTATTTTCCATGGTGTCCTAAAGGTTCTATGCACCATTGGACAACTTGGCCTGAATGCAACTTGTGTAATAATTAACACAAAGGGTTACTTAGAAAAGCACCTGCATGATAAGATCCTGTCAAGGATCATCGGAGTCATCAAGATCTTAAACATATAAATAATAATATACTTACTCTAAAATAGAAGAAAATAATTTTGAAAAATTAATGCAAACCTTTGTAAAAGAAGGAATAATAATAATAAACCCACAAGGAAAACAGTGATGGTAACATTCCAAAAGTAGTATTAGTTGACATTGAAAATTTAAACGAAATCAAAAGACTATTAGTGAATAGTAATTAAAAACAAAGAAAAAACAAAAACACAGTGGTACTAATAAGAGTAATTACTTTATAAGTTATATAAATGTCTAATCACTATGTTGTATACATGAAACTAATACAGGTATACTGTATGTCAACTGTAACTGAAAAATAATATTAGAAGAAGACAATGGGACTAAAGAAAGTTACTGATCTAATTATGTGAAAGAATCAAACTTTGAGAAAATATTTAAACAATTAAAAACTATATTGGAGTCCCATTGGTATGGCTCAGTAGTTGAGTGTCAAACTATGAACCAAGAGGTCACGGTTCAATTCCTAGTCAGGGTATATGACAGGATTGTGAGCTCAATCTCCAATAGGGGACATCCAGGAGGCAGCTGGCGGAATGATTCTTTCTCATCATAGATGTTTCTCTCCATCTCCCTTCCTCTCTGAAATAAAAAAAAAAAACATTTAAAAAATCACATACACACACACAAAAAAAAACCCACATTTTGGATAAAACCTTCTCCCATCTCTCTCCCCTCCCCCTAAAAAAGTTCAGCTACATTTTCCTAATAACATTTGATTAGATCTGATTCAGATTTTAGATTTGAATCTAAGATCCTTATATAGAAGTCTCACAGACCCTTTGAGGACTATAAAGGTTTTCAGCAATAATAATACAAGAGAAAATAACATTAAATAAAAGCTTATGGTCTGATTTGTTTGTTAAAAACAAATCAGAAGGTTTGGATTTCTGTTCATGGAATGACTTGTTTAGAACAAGTATCAAGATGAGATTACTTTGGGTCCTGATACTGAGCCATTTCCTTTCTCGGTACTGCTGTTTCTCCAGATAGGACCTATGTCAAGGTAACTCCTGTTCCAAGCAAGAACCATTATTTTTACATAGGGCCCCGATCCTGTGTCTTTTCTTGTGATGCTAATCCAGAGATATTGAATGAAAAGAGTTCCAAATAAATAATAACGACAGTATTGGGGGATTTTTTGGACATCAATTAACTTCAAAAGTCCCAGTAGTAACATAACAGGCGAAAAGATAAGGAAAGGAACCAATTAAAAGTTTTAAGGGACACTTATAGAAAGCATAAACGTTAGAATCAAATGCTGGTTAAAGAAGGATTCAGTTGATGAGATTTAGAAAGAGAATTTGTTAAATTGAGAATTTTAAAGGGACTCATAATAAGTTTGGATTTATAGAAAGTTAATTATTATTTTTTAAATATGGAGTAAAAGGAGCTTTCTGCCAAATACCGAGCTAAAGTTTTCTTGATTGTGTTTGACTCTCTCCATCTCAGGAGTGACAGGTATGGGGGTCCCCTTGTTCAAATTCTCTTTGTATAAAATCTGTGTGCACAAAAGCAACAATCAAATCAATCTGGAGCCATCATTTAGGTATACATAACATTTAAAATAGTCTCTAAAAGTATTTTTGTTTATTTTCATAATTATGTAAAACAGGCCTGAGTAACTTTAAGAAATAGAACTCTAGGCCACCTTTGGACATTTAGTCAAACAGCATGATGTCTGTCTCTAAGTGGCATTAATACAGGTCATAGCTGCCAGAATGCAGGCACGAGTCACTTACAAAGGACTTCTCTCAAAGACAGAGGACTAGGCCTTATCAAACAGCATTCAAGTTCATTGAAATTAATATCTATAATGAGCTGTTGGTAACTCTAAATTAGGGAACAAGAGATGAAAGATAGATAGATTTGGAGAATAAAATAAATATTAAAAGCTAAATAAATAGTAGCTTTCAATGATTCTGAAACTATGCCAAAGGAAAGCTCAGTTATGTCTTGTGTAGTATACAAAAACAGCTAACTCAAGGAAACTTGTATTTCTGAGTTACTAAACACTGCTACGTTGTCTTTTGAATGAAAATGTTTAAGAATCACATTTCTTAAAGAAAAGCTGCAACCACAAAATATACATCAAACAGAGCCAGTACCACTAAACTTCTAATTAACATTGACCTTTTAACAGGATGTTAGATTTTACTTTTGACGTGTGCCACACCAATTAGAAACACCTATTGTTATTCAAGGAGGATCTGAGGAAGGAAACACTGAGTATTATAGAAATTTAAGGAAAGTGATCAATACTATGTTTTAGGGAAAACAGTTAAAATTTCACACCAGAATTAAAGTAAATACTACATTAGATTTAGATTAAAAACTGAATATTTGATATCATTATTTTTATATAAATTTAGTAATTTTATAGGCAGAAAAATCAGATATTTGTAATATGTTAAAATATTATTTTAAATACGAGTTAAGGGATTTTATTTTTGTCCCCTAAGAAATACCGAGCTAACGTTCTCTTGATTGCGTTTGACTCTCTCCATCTCTGGAGTGATAGGTGTTGGGGTTCCTGTCCCCAAATTTTCTTTGTACAAAACCTGTGAGATACAAAAAAGTACCCAGAAGAAATTCAAAACAAGCATAAGGATTAAGGAAGGGAGAAATTTAAAACAGGAGTATGTGAGGGGGGGGTTATTTTAGTGAATAATATTTAGTAAGGATAGTGCTTTTACTTCACCATTTTAATGATTTCCACAATGCTGATTCTCAGAATAAAAAAGTACAATGGAAAGCACTGAGCTTAAGATATGAGTAGAATGATGAGGAATTGTATGTTAATTTACAGTATTTCACATCTAAGTACTCACACTTGTCAGTGGTTAAAGTATCATCAGAAAGTGGAGTCACTTTGTGTGAGTCCTGATGCTTTGGGTCAGGTAATAACACACACACACACACACACACACACACACACACACACACAGGACACAAATACACACAGAACCGTTGTTAAGATGTTACTCTTTAAAAAAAGGATGATGGGTTATTCTGGTAATTGTTTTAATGGGAAATAGAATTTCTTATTTGATATATGTATAAATACCGAGCTAAAGTTCTCTTGATTGCGTTTGACTCTCTCAATCTCTGGAGTGACAGAGGTTGGAATGCCTGTTCCCAAGTTCTCTTTGTACATAACCTGCAGGAGATAATTAAAATACCCAGAAAAGTAAAATGACTGCGAATCCTTTGTATTACAACTACATGTGTGCTATTTGGTGGAAACTCATAAAAACAGTCTTGCTTTCAAATATGACACCCAAAGAATAAGGAGAAGAAATTCCACAAGTATTTATGTTCTCTCTTCAAAAGTAGCAATTTTACTACTTTAAAAACTGAGCACTAAATTGGGCATTTTGTATAGCCAACACTTAATAGATTCCTAAAATGAACTAAAAAATAGCAATGCTTTCAGCAATGAGAAAAATTTTGTTACATCTTGTATTAGTATCTTTCATATAGTACCTTTCATATAGGAATCTATTTTACTTAATAACTAGGTTGCTTGGTTTAAATTTTTCTAATTGCATGATACTGTATTCCTTCAGGGTCATTGAGAATTTTGTTTGTTTTGCATTTTCTACTGAACACTCCTAGCTGGCTCCTAGTATGTGGGTACCTTTAATGTGAGGAGACTGAAGCAGTTTATTTTTTCAGGAAGAGAATCTTCCTGAAAAAGGTGATTGTTAGATCACTGAAACAGGTAAGTCACTATTTGTTAGGGTTTATATCAGAGGACTGGACACTGTCTGAATGCTGAGCATTTTCAGCCTAAAGGAATGAATGAACTCATCTTAAATGGATGGATTCTATGATGTACTAGCACCTAGTGTGAGAATAATATGAGAAATCTAGGGGTTTGTGTCACAGATGAATTCCTAAAATCACTGACCAACTGGTGTTAATATCTTTGTTTCACTAGGAAACTTTTAGGGATCTTAAAAGTCTACCATGTTGGTACAAAATTTTGTTGTTGTTTTTTTTTTACCCAGCAAGGCCGTATAACTGACCATGGACAGCAGAACAAAATGAAACCAGAGAAAGACAGGAACTTGCATGAAAAGTGACAAAGAAGATATGGGCTAGTTTTCTTGGATTAGTGGACCCAAAACTCAAAGTGAAGCTGAAACCACCAGGGAGCCAGAGTGCAGGCAGGGTGTGAAAGGGAATGACATCTAAATATGAACACCATGCAAGAGAAAGATCAAGTGTCTTCTAATGGAAACTAAATGAGAGTTCAGCCCTCCAGGCACCAGAAGAATCTCTGAGAACAAGGTCTACACCTTTTATTGGCCATACACTATTTCCCAAACTTCACACAGTCTCTTGATAGTAGCCAGCAATTGTTTAGAATCTGCTTATGGATGAGAAGGTGTATGAATGTATGTGTACCTGAAATTCCTGGTAGAGAACAGGTTTAACATATAATATACCCTTCTGGGAAGATGACAGCTAGCCCCTTAAGCACACACTGCATTTACAAGGAGAGAGCAGAGGACACAGGGCAAGGAATCTCGAAAGGAGGGAAGAAAGCTGCAAGAGACTTCAAAGTCTACCTTGGGTCCTCTGGAGAGTGGGGAATGTCCTGATATATACACACATGCACACACACACATATGTGTGTGTTACTTCTATGTTTATATGTATACTGAATGGCCAGATTATTATGATCTCTGAACGCATAATAATCTGGCCATTCAATGTATTTGTATCTTCCAATGGGTACCAAAAGTATTCTGGTATTTGCTGGAGATCAGTCACCTTTTTGCCCTGAGCTTTCTATCAGCCGGGGCAAAGGGGGAAAACTGATCAGGTGCACAATTTATAGTATCTTTGATATCAAATTAATAATGTACTCAAGAGAAGTACACTGAGTGGCCAGATTATTATGCATTCAGAGATCATAATAATCTGGCCACTCAGTGTATAAATGCTTTTGGCTAACTAACTTGAGATCATCCAATAACCATATTGCTCCTGTTGGCACATTCACTTTAAAATTGCAGGTGTGATGATCCATCAAGAAGCCAAGTGCCCCCTGCTCGCTGACCATGTGAAGATAGAGATTTCTTATCTACTCTTACAACAAATTGCAGTGCTCCCCTCAGGACTGAGGGAAAGTTCACACCATCCCCAAGGCATGGGAAGCCCTTGGTAGATGGAAGAAGGGGTGAGATGGAGCTAGGGAGCAATTGGGATGGGGCTGGTTGCACAAACCCATGCGTAGCAAGCATATGGGCCACTACCGAGCTAATGTGCTTCTGCGTCTCCTTGACACGCTTCACTTCAGGCAGGTCAGAGATCGGGGTTCCTTGTCCAATTGCTTCCTTATACTTCACCTGCAGATATGAAAGGGGAAGCATGTGCGATATGTTTGATTAGCAGTTCCACAATTTTTAAAATCATAATTAAATAGCAGGAGTTCTCCACTTAGTTTGAATGGGGCCCATTCTGAACTGGGTCAGAGGAGAGCAAAGCCAAGGACAAGGACACTTGGCCGCTCTCTTGTCTCATTAGGGATGGGGTAGGTGTGGCTCCAGGTTAAATCTTTGTTTTCTGACAAGTGACAGGGTCTCTTCTTAACCAAACGTTGGTCAGACTCCTCTTGGTCTTCTTCTTAAATAGACCTTGACTTTTGGATTTCAGCACCCATCTTTGCATCATCCAATTTTAGCAAAAATCCTGACAGCATCTCCCACCCCGGCTATCTGATCCCCCTGGATATCTAACCAAATTCCTTGCCCCACCATCCCACAGGTGCAGCTTGATCACCCCATCCCACCTCCAGCAAGGGTGTGGTTAGTGGGTTTAATTAGCCACAAGCCTCCTTACCCAGAATCTGGGGCCCACATGTTTTCTCTGAGTAATTTTCCACCCAATGATCTCCCTGCCCACCCCACCACCCAGCTATAAATTCTCACTTTTCCTTGTTGTACTTGAAATGGAGTCCAGTTCTGTATTGAGATCTCTTTCCCCTACAGTGCAGTGGTCCTGAATAAAATCTGCTTTTACCACGTTACCATCCAGTCCAGGTTTGCTCTGACACAGCCTCTGCATTTTCCATATCTAACCTCCGTTCACAAAACCGCCCAGTGCTGCACTGTCTATGAGGCGACCCTAACCAATTTGAGCAACTTAAGCTCCTTCCAGTGACGAGGGTTTTGAGTGCAGCTCAGACATCCGCGTAAATGATCAAGAGGAGGCAGAAAATAACAAAAGTGAGTCCACGGGCGTCCTTACCGAGCTAATGTGGTCCTGTGTTTGCTTCACTCTCATCATCTCAGGTGTCTTTCCAATCGCTGTTCCTGGCGAGAGGTCCTCTTTATATAAAACCTGGACATTCAGAATTGGGATAGTTACCCAGAGGAAAGGGAAACGGGAGTTACTGGAGAGAGTCTAGGAAACTTGGCTTCTGTGAAATCAAAAGACACTAGAGGAAGTTCTTAGGCAAGTGCCCGAGTACCTGATGGCTTTCACGTCAGCATCAGACACTCCCACATGCAATAATGGGTTCCTTTCCAGATTTTGAGGTTTCTTTTAAGATTATCATTCCGTATTATGGAATGAAGAAAACCAGAAAATATTGATTTAAAAAAAAAAGTGAGCTTATATGAAATACAAAATCCATGAAAGAAATGTGAAGTTGGTCGGTTATTTGGGGGAGGGATAAGAAAAGAAATCACCCATGGAATACTATGCTGCTGTAAAAAAGGAAAGAACTCCTACCATTCCCAACAGCGTGGATGGAACTGGAGAGCATTATTCTAAGTGAAATAAGCCAGTCAGAGAAAGGTAAGTATCACATGATCTCTTTCATTTGTGGAATATAATAAACATAAACTAATGAACAAAAATAGATCCAGAGACAGTGAAGCAACATACAGAATGTCAAACCTTGGAACGTAGGGGAGGGTGGGGGTAAGAGAGAAGAGATCAACCAAAGGACTTGTATGCATGCATATATGCCTAACCAATGGACACAGACACTTAGGAAGGGTAAGGGCATGAGCTGGGGGGTGGGAGAGCAATGGGGGATAAGGACACATGTGTAATACCTTAATCCATAAAAAATAAAAGAAGAAAAAAGAAATCACAGTGTTCAAAAGAACTCCTTCCTCCTGGAGTAAGACAACACAGGTTACTACTGTGGGATTTAAAAAATCTCAAGAGCCCTAGCTAGTTTGGCTCAGTGGATAGAACATCAGCCTCAAGACTGAAGGGTCCCAGGTTCGGTTCTGGGTTTTGGGTTCAATTACCCAGTATGGGATATGTAGAAGGTAGCCAATCAATGAATGATTCTCTCTCATAATTGATGTTTCTGTCTTTCCCCCTCTCTCCCTTCCTCTCTGAAATCAGTAAAAATATATTTTAAAAATTTCGAAGAAAGGTTACTTTGTTAACAGATTTAAATTGTTATGCAAATGGTCTGTGGAATGATGGTTTTACAGCAAAGTATGGAGAATGTTAACAAAAAACTGCTGGTATTAACTGGGGCGGTTACATGTTAATTGTCAAGCTAGTATATTTTCAAAGAGTATGGAATTATTAGATATTGAATGGAAAATAAAGAATAAATATACCGAGCTGAAATTCTTTTGATTTTCTTTCACACGCAGTATTTCTGGAGTGTCTTGAACAACTGTAACTTTTCCTTTGCTGTTTTTAAGGTCACACTGGTATTGGAGCTATGAAGAAAGAGTAAACATTTTGTTAAGATTTCAGCATTGTTTTATATACCTTTAATTGTCTTATATTGTGTGAAGAAAGTGAAAATCCTGTGTTTAAAAAAATGTCTATGCCACAATAATCACCATCTGATAGCCAAAGGAAAATTCTTTAATAAAAATTTATGGAGAGGTTAATTTTTAAAAACCTTCAGACTTGTAACATGTCAAATTAGGGTGTATTTTTTTAATGTATACCTTACCTAGAATTAACTGTGGAAAAAAACAGATTTTGCCACTAATAAAAACGATAATAGTTCATCTTTAGTGACAGGAAAGCACCAACGAAGTGACAGATGGGTCTGTCATGCTTTGATTGGGCTTGAAGCATGAGGTGAGTGGAGAAGAGAAGGTGGGAGTTGTGGGACTGCTTCACGCCTGACTGCAGGGGCGATGCTCACCTGTGTGTGCCTAGGGGCAGCCTCCTTGCCCTGCCTCGACCTGTAGGCTGTGTTGTAGATTCAATAGAAACTTACAAGGCTGAAGTTCTTTTGGTTCTCCCGAACTCTCTGTATCTCCGGGGTGTCCAAAACCGTTTCATAAGAGGACATGCTCTTCTCTGCCTCTTCCTTGTACTTTTTCTGGGAACAGATTTAAAAAATCAGGATGGTGAACACCACAGGGAGATGATGGTCTCCAGTGAGACCTAAAATAGCCCTTTCTGCTCAGCAGATGGGAAGTGCTTCGCATTTTCCTGGCTGTTCAAGGAGGCTATGGAGTTACAGAGCAGAGCTCACTCCGTGAGTAGTAGAGGCCTTTTCTTCCCTGGAGGACCGAGCCCAGGTATTAAGTAGGTCCCACCAATAGGCAGAGCTGGCAGAGAAGGGCGCTTGTTGGCTGGCCCATAGGAGGGAGATGACTGTGCACGGCTCCTGCAGGGAGATGGGGATGCCTACAGTGACCTGGATGGAGCCAGCCTGTTCAACAGCATGTGGAGAAAAGCAGGGGGATTAAGAGCCATCAGCAAGGCCTCCTGAAAGCTGGCCTTAGTTGGCAAGAAGGACGTTTTCACTGGCCAAGGACTGCGCTAAGCCAGCTATCACTTTCCTTGGGCTCTCCCACCCAACGCCACCCCACCTCACCCCACCCCACCCCACTGGTGGGAGTGGCTGATCACAAGGGCTGGTCTTGCCCAGACATCCAGGCAGCCATCCCCCACTAAGCTAATCACTTCCAGCTCAAAAACATGGAACACTTACTCTGCCTTAGAGTCTGACTTTTCCTTTATCTCTTGTCACCAAGTCTTTCCACTTTCCTCGCTAGCTTATTTATTTCTACTTTCTGACACTTTTTTGAAAAGTATGGGTGTGCAGGGCTGAGGGCTGAGGAAAGAAACTGGCTGCTTTTGTAAGGGGGTAAAACTAATCTTTCTATATATCTTCATTTAAATTGTATTATACAAGGTGGGGCAAATGTAGCTTTACTGTTGTGAGTACATGAAACAGTTTATTTTTGTATTATTATTTATTAATTATTGTATTATTTTCCATATAAACAACAGTAATCCTACTTTTGGCCCATGCTGTATACAAATTACATTTATAAGTGTTGAAAAATTTAATATATGAGATTTTTGTTTTTTTAAGTGGTGGAATTTTTTTATTTTTGTAAATTCTCACCCAAGGATATTTTTCCATTGATTTGTGGAAGGGGTGGGGGAGAGACAGAGAGAGAAAAACATCAATGCAAGAGAGACATCAATTGGTTGCCTCCTGCATGCATCCTGACTAGGGCCCCGGCTAGGGAGGAGCCTGCAACCAAGGTATATGCTCTTGACTGGCATCAAACCCAGAACCCTTCAGTCTGCAGGCCATTGCTCTATCCACTGAGCCAAACAAGCTAGGGCTAAGATAAGAGATTTTGACTTGGATTTTATTGTGGAGAATGGCTACAGTGTTTGGCCAGGTTCAAGCCTTGGACTAATGAGAGGGCACAGTTCTCTCATGGCCAGTGCAAGTCCCAGCTTGGAGGGCAGAGCCCTCCCAGCACAATTATTGCCAACAGCTGCAGTTGTAAGCTTGAACCTATGGTCTGAACACATGGCTCCACATGCCTGAGTGATGTGGGCTTGATAGAGTTCAGGTGCTTGTAATTGAGTGAGAATGTTATAAACATCTTGACCATGCCCTTACTTTGTCGCATGGAATCCTATCTAATAAGGAGGGAATATGCTAATTGACCAGATGGCTGCACCCACAGCTGAAGCCAAGTTCTCATAAGGAGCCTTAACAAGCAATCAACAGGGACCTGAGGCTACACCCTCCCCCGCCCCTGTTGGGCTTGAAAAGGGGACCTCAGGCTGTGTCCCCCACCTGGCAGGGCTTGATAGGGGACCTCAAGGTGCGCTTCCTGCCTGGTGCTGGGCTAGGGGACTTCAGGCTGCTCCCCCTGCCGCAGCACCAGGCTGGGGGACCTCAAATTGCACCCCCTCACCCAGTAGAGCTTGACAGGGGATCTCAGGCTGCGCACCTTGGCCCAACACTGGGCCAGGGGACCTGAGGCTGCACCCCCCTGCCTGGCTGGGCTTGACAGGGGATCTCAAGGTGCACCCTCAGTGCTGGGTCGGGAAAACTCAGGCTTCGCCCCTGCCCAGCAGGGACCTGGGGCTGTGCCCCCTGCTGGTGGGCTTGACAGGGGTCCTGAAGCTGCACCCGCGTCACCTTCCCCCCCACTTCTACCCCCACCCCAGTGCTGGTCTAGGGGAGCTGAGGCTGAGCTCCCCACCTGGCAGGCTTGACAGAGGACATTAGGCCATGCCCCCTCCTCTCACCTGGCGGGGCTTGATGGAGGACCTCAAGGCATGCCTCCCCCCCAAGTCTGGGCTGGGGGACCTCAGGCCACACCTCCCGTCCTGGTGCCAGGCCAGGGGGCCTGAGGCTATATCTCCTGACCAGCAGGGCTTGACAAGGGTGGGACTGGCCGGGTCTGGATGTAGCCCAATGGTGGGGAGAGAGGGGGCAAGTATGGGTCTCCTGCAATTTTGAGGTACATGTGAGTGGGCAGGGACTTGACTCTGGATCCTGTGGTGTGCCCCAAACTTTGATGGGAGGTAGGTTTCATATACATTTTACTAATTTTCTTTTATCTCTGACACTTCTATTATAGAAAAAGGGCAAATAGCAATATTAAATTATTTTCTATTATTAATCCCCTTTTAATGTGCACAAATTTCGTGCACCAGGTCACTTGTCTGGCTATAAAATAAAGACACGCTTGTAATCTGTAGTGCTGTCACTAGTTCTCCACCAGAGAGACTCTCCATCAGAGAGGACAGCATCCCACCCAGACCCAGCTTTCTTCTTTTGTCTGTCTTTTCTCAATCCTTCACCGCCCTGCCCCCTCTCAGGTTTATCTTTGGCTGTACTGGTGCGTCACAGTTTATTCATCTAAGAGTGGTCAGCGAACTGTGGCTCGTGAGCCACATGCGGCTCTTTGGCCCTTTGAATGTGGCTCTTCCACAAAATACCACATGTGGACGGGCATGTACAGTGCGATTGAAACTTCATGATCCATGCACAGAAGTCAGTTTTCAGCTCTCAAAAGAAATTTCAATCGTTGTACTGTTGATATTTGGCTCTGTTGACTAATGAGTTTACTGACCACTGATCTAACAGGAAGCCAGTTAGAGCAGACATTTCTGAAAGGAAAGGGCAGGTCACCAGGACCAGACGTTTTCCTTCAGGAGAAAATCACTGGAATGGCCCTTCTTAGTTATGCAAATGTAAGGCAAAGGGTTCTCATGGTCCTGGGAAAAGGGAAGAACCAGACCTCCTTTTCTTCAGCAAAAGCTGTTTTTCCTGTTTTGCAGAGTTCCTGCTAGGCCCTAAGAGGAGTGGTCAGTTTGCACTGGGAATTCAGAGGCATTCTGAGAGAAGGGAGTCCTAGACCTCCAGGAGTGCAGGAGTATTCAGAATATTATTCTGAATTTGTGGATCAGCTCACAATGCTTGCATGAACACTCTCACCCCCCACCTCCCATGTGAAGATTATAAGTCATGAACTGCGTCCTCCTAGTGGAAACCAGAAGCAGTTTTGAAGAAAGCACCAGTCCATCACCCAGGGGCAAATTCTGATCTGAACCATGAAGGAAGTGACCTGTGGGTCATACTTCAGGCTTTGAAGCACTAACCCAGGAGAGCCTAGGAAAGCACACAAGAGCAGAGTAAGTGAACTAATCCCTCCCTGGAAAAGGTGCACATGCTGAGGTTGTCTTTGAGGGTTAACAAGGTCAAAGGGCAGAGGTTATTTGGCTGGTAAGCCTCTCACAGAGTTAAGAATTTTGGCCTCCCTGGCTCCTGCAATGAACACAATATGGTAGTTTGGGGCCCACATAACTTTGCTAATCAAATTCTTCCCCACTCCCACCTCTAACATAAAAGATTCAGTTCTTCCATTTGAATATATCTGCTTCCTAATTAGCCCACTTCCAGGAAATAACTATATTTTCCATGTCTAACTTTATGATATAAAATTATGTGTTGCTAGAAAAATGTTTAAATTTATGATTCTTCCAATTTGATTGTTATTAAGTTGATTAAAAACAAATAAATAAATATACAAAACAGATTTCCAGGGTCTGTATCAGACTTACTAGCTTCAAAATTCCAGGTGGAACTAGGAAAATCCACCTTCCCAGGTGTTTATAAAGCATAGCCAGGTGAGGTAACTATTGCTTTCGAACTCACTGATCAAAAGACAGCAAACATCTTAATCCAGGGCTACTCAAATAAATGACAGACTCCCAATATCATGGAAGATTAAAAAAAATGAGGGTATGTCTGGTATAGGAAAGACATCCCATATTTCTTCATCTCTATTTGTAGGATGATGGAGAGTTATCCACCATGGGAGGAATCAAGGTTAGCATTGATGACATAATCTTAATCTCATTAAAGAAATTGATAACCCAAATGTACTGTTTACTTTGTTTCTTTAGTTCTTCTGAGTGTTCTTCAGTAACTTAAGATTCTCTCATTTAATTTGTTGTAACTCTGATGCAAAAATCTAAATTTTGATTCAAACTTGCATCATAGATAAATCTCATCTCTTTTATTGGGCAAAATTGTGATTTGAAAGGACCTCCTTACGAATAAATGCAAAGATTTTGTACTTCATGATTGAGGTTAATGAGTGATATCCTGATGAATGTCCTTACCTGGCTTGAAAGATTTTTGACTTGTTGAGCATGAATGATCTCAGGTGTATCAACCACAGAAGTGAAATTGGCTTTTTCCATTTCTGCTGAATGCTTGTACTTAATCTGCAAAAGAATACCCAACAATTGAGTAAATGTTTACAATGTGCACTACACTGTTGGTTTTAATTTGATTAAGAGGTGATCAATATTTCTTTCCCCCCCAAATTCATTTATTTGATAATCAACAGACATTTTCCCTATTATGTTTATAGCTTTATACTAAAGAGTGAAATTCAGAAAGAATGAGTTCTAGCTGTTGAGAGACTATCTAGTTGGTCATGGGGAACAGAACTAGGGGAAAGAAGAGGAAGAGGAGAGAGGAGTAATGGGGAAAAAGGGAGATAACCAGCAGACAGTAAGGCATGGATTGTTTATAGACACAAGTAAGCAAAAGACCCAAACCAATCACTGTGAGACACTATAGGATGCCTAAAAACTATTGTTTAAATTTAGGCCTTGAAAGGAAGGAAAGAAAGGACTCCCAAAATATTCTAAGCAAGGAATTCTTGGTGCCAAAAGAGGACTAAGAAACAAGGCCAGGATGGCAGAGAGTCTACACCATTTCCAAGCAGCTATTTGGTTCCCCTATTTCCGCCCTTTGCTCTGAATGTCTTCTGTGGCTACTGACTCAGGCAGATGGAAGCAGGCCTAGCAAAGGGTCCTTGATTCTTTTATTAGATGGATTCACCAGGCAGATGTTTAAGAATGATACTATATACATTGGCCAGTTATTGACCAACAAGTTAGATAATAGGAGGACAATCTGTGTCCTTATAATCACAGTCACTTTTTTTGGAAGATTGACATGAAGTAGGGAGACTGACCTGACTGGCAATATCAGTAGCATTCTTGGCCCTCATGAAGTCAGGAGTTTCATTGGCCATGGCGTTCAAGCCTTTTCCTTTGACTTCCAGCTCCAGGTCTCTCTTATATTCTTTCTATAGTAACATTTTTTAAAAAAAAGTTTCCTTACTTCCATGATTAAATAAAAAATGTACAGAGTGAATATAAATCCACATAACATGCAACCTTAGTTGCTAGTGTTCATCCTTCCCTATGGCAGGATGCAGTGGTGACCACCAAAATCCATTTTAAGGCCTCTTTTTGAACACTTTAGCATCCTTTATTTAGAAAATTAATTATAAAGCAAATTTTAAATCTGGTTTGGTAACAACTAAGATTAAACTTATAGCACGCCACTCCCATTTGGTGTTTTTATTTAAATGGATCAAGATTAGTAATATTAGATAAATAATAGGTTATGATAGTGATAGCCACTACAGACACAAATTCTTATGATATCAACTCATTGGAAATTAAGATATATTCTACTTAATGGTAATAATCACGTTGGATATGGAATTTGAAATTCAAAAACTCTCTTTTCATCTCTGGATTTGTGTGTGTGTGTATGTTGGCTAGGAAGTAGAACATGCTCTGTGAATTATGTGCATGCAGTTGGCTGGAGACCCACCTCATTGAGGATGTGAGTGGCATTCTTTGCTCTTATCATGTCGGGAGTATCTTCCATTTCATGAAGACCCTTCCCGCGGATGCTTTCCTCTAGATCTCTCCTGTACTCTTTCTATATCACAAAATAAAACAGCAACGATGACCAGAAAGCCTGGATTGCTCTTCTCAGGTAAAGAGTCAAAATACCCAAAGATAAAAAGCCCTTTCAATTTTAAACAGTTGAAATTTAGTAAATAAAGATATTAATAAAAGCAGAGTATAAGCTTCATTAGTTAATATGAAATACTCAGTAAAATCTAGAAATTAATAGAATAGTAAGATAAGCACATTTTATTAGGTACTCAATTAGATATAAGAAGAATGAACATGGGTCATAGATTAGGTGACCAAATGTGAACCCAACTCGAAACCCACAAAGTTAGGTGGTGGTTAAAGTGGTGGAAAGCAGTGAAAGTGGCATTAGTGCAGTTATTTGGATCAAGAGGGAAAGAAAAGACCAACTGGGCACTACCTCACTGATTATTTTGGTTGCATATTTGGCATGTAATGAAGCTGGTGTAACCTCCAGGCCAGTCAGGTTTCTGCCTTTGATGGACTCATCATATTCTTTCCTATATTCTTTCTAAAGTGAGTAGGAAGAAAAGACAAGTTAAAAAAAAAGTTATTATTATTTACTAGAGGGCCGGTGCATGAAAATTTGTGTACTTAGGGTAGGGAATCTTTCAGACTGGCCTGCACACTCTTGCAGTCTGGGAGCCCTCAGGGGATGTCCTATTGATGGCTTAGGCCCACAAACCATGGGGAGTGGGTCTAAGCTGCAGTCTGGCCTTCCTCTATGGGAGGTGATCAATCAGGGGATGGCACTGACTAGCGAGTGGCCAGCCCTGCTGCCCTCCACCCCCCTCGATCCTCCACTGCCACTGGTCACTGCTGCCACCCCCCCCCCATTGCCATCCCCTCCCTCTGCCTGCTGGCATGCATCTTGGCTGGCCTGCCACCGCCTGCTCACTGGCCTTGTCCCCTAACCCATCATTCCGCCATTTGGTCTACTTGCACATTATGCTTTTATTATATAGGATATCTCAATCTTAAGAAGATATTACATTTTCTTTCTATGTTGGCCTCTTAACTTGGTCATAGTTCTGCTGATGCTCACGTTCTTGAAACATGTCTGATTTTTCTGGAAATACTTTAAAAAAATATTTTATTGATTTTCTACAGAGAGGAAGGGAGAGGGACAGAGAGCCAGAAACATCGATGAGAGAGAGAGACATCGATCAGCTGCCTCCTGCATGCCCCTCACTGAGGATGTGCCCACAACCAAAGAACATGCCCCCAACCGGAACCAAACCCGGGACCCCTCAGTCCGCAGACTGATGCTTCATCCACTGAGCCAAACCAGTTTCGGCTGGAAATACTTTTTCCAGAGCAAATGGCCTCAAGGAAATGTGAATGGGGCTGACCCTCCATGAGAGCAGAGGGAAGGATCCAGGAATCCACTTGTCATCTCTCCTGCTAACATTTTTCTTAAGGCAACAAAAGATTTTACTTCTGAATTAGAGGTAAGCGACTGAAGGGAAAAAAATAAAACAATCCAGAGGAAGGAGAGCCTGAGGTCACCAGATACAAACTTGACCCTTTTCATAATCATGATGTACTACTATTTTTAATCACTAAATAGGTTATGTGGACAAAATTATTTTTAGATGCCTCTGCTAACATTTCTAAAATAGGAATTATGGTACCCTGACTTTTGATGTTTTGATAAACACCTTGATCACTAATCTCCTTTTGTTTGGCTTGGGACTACCTATCAAGAGAAGTGCAAACCAGCCCTAGTCAATTGTTCAGTGGGTAGAGCATTGGCCTGTGGACTGAAGGGTCCTGGGTTCGATTCTGGTCAAGGGTACAAGCCCAGTTGCAGGCTTGATCCCCAGTAGGGTGCATGCAGGAGGCAGTCAGTCAATGATTCTCTCTCATCATTGATATTTCTATATCTCTCTCCCTCACCCTTTCTCTCTGAAATCAATAAGAACATATAAAAACTAAGTTAATTTAAAAGAGAGAGAGAGAAAGAGAAGCAATCTGAAGCTGATGGTAAGTCTCTGCAGAAGGAATGTTTCATTCATGAAAAAAAATTATATTCAATATAATTTCAGCATTAGGAATAGTTTACTAATGTCTATTTCTATGAAAATGATAGTTAAAATAAAACATGTGGTAAATTTTACTGTTCGGAACATGTTTGATAACTGAACCATAGGATTTTAGTGATCATATGATTAAACATCCCATCATCTACTACTTTTGGACAATAGAAAGCTGGATACATTTGTGGCAGAGCATGTTTTCATCAGGTTATGGGTGTTTTTGTTGTATGGTGTGTTTGTGTAGGACTTACCCCGCTCTGCATTTGCTGAGATTCTTTGGCGGTGATGTACGTTGGTGTTTCAAAGTCCAACATGGGCTTTCCTCGTTCCTTTTCATACTTTTCCTTATATTTTACCTAGTGATGAAAAGCTTTATTAGATACCTCTCCTCAGATCAAGTTGTAGACAGATACCAGTTTAATGATGGTATTTTTCAATTGACACATTATGTCCAATTGTGTGGCTTCCCTGCCACTCAAGACAGATCCAGAACTTTTTTATTGCCCCCAGGGAAAACACCATTTCTGCCTGCAAGGCATAATCAGGATATGTGTTCAACTTATGGAGACACAAGAATCACTGCAGAAGGATCAGCAGAGGGAAACACTGCTGCAAAGAAATGCAGGGGAAAGATCACCCATAGGTAAGGTTAACCAAGATTTGATATGTATAGATGTGCACATTTTAACCCTGGCATTAGTCAAAATCTCTGATTTTTAAAAATCTCCAGTTTTTCTTTTATAAGACTTGTTATCAGACAACTGGAGTCTTGATTTGATGGATAATGCATGCAACTTCATAGGTTACTAACTCTTTCTAGGTCATAACCGTAAACCTACTTAATACAACCAACATAAATTGGTATAAAAATAAAAACTAGTTTACATGTCACTGACTTACTAATAAACCTGACATTCTCTAAAAACCCCCAACACTATTTTACAAACACAAAATCCCTCATGAGATGAAAGTCAGAGGCCCTTGTTCATGTAGTATCTTAGTGGCAATGCTCAATGTCAGCTCTTCTTATTATAACAACACATCATTGAGGTTTGGGGGCAAGCACTACTTTATAGATGATATGGAGATATTTCTAGTAATTTTTCCCTTGTTGTTAATGCCCAACCAAAGACCTTAATAATGCTGAATTTGTAATAAGGAGGACATGCGACAGCAACCTCCTTCTCTCAATTCTTTCCTTCATTATTTGCAAATCTTGCAATTTCTAATATACTCAGAGACTACTTCATTGGTAGGACTGATCATATGACTTATCTGCTTAAAATCTTCCCAAGCCTCCCTATCATCCATTGTTTCTTAACTTGCAGTGCAGGCTCATGGGGCATATAGGGGTCATTGTAAGGGCTTTGTTCCCCGTTCTAACATAACCTTATGCTTCCAGTCCCAGTCAGTAACCTGACTCACACACATTGTACTGTTTCTTCAATAAATGTTGATGTTGTTATCATTGATAACATAAACATTTGTTTCAAAATGTTACTAAATTCAAAGCTCCTGTATTTATGAACATTTTCTCAAGCAGTAGTTTCCAGAACTGCCACAACCCTGAGTGAGGGTGGGGTGGGAGGATCCATGCAAGCTTTTGACACTGTAGACAATGAGCATCAAGGGAAAGGTCAGTCTTGATCAACTTACAATGCTCTGCAATTCCGTGGCCTCCTTTAGGTGCAGCTGCTCCAGGTTGTCGGGTATGGTGTGGTAGTGGCCTTTACTCTTCTCATACTTCTTCTTGTACTGGTACTAAGGGGAAGGTGACAAAAAGGGCATGTGGCTGTTAGAAGTGCGTGGCATTCCTATGTTTCCTTTTTGGATTAGACATATACACAGCAGCAGGAGCAAGGCCACATTAAAATGAGCACATGCTAACTAGGGGGGTAAGAAAAAGCTTTAAAGGCTGGAGATCCACAGTCAGCTTTGTTAGTTAATACAGGCTGTACACACTTAGAGCATACGGCATATTCGAAGTGGAGTTTCAGAATGAAAAGTGAAAGAGGTCCTTTAAAGGAGGAAAGAGATTGGTTAATTGAAAAAAAGTTGAAATATTCTAAAAATAAAAAAAAAGCATTTTGTTATATTCTGGAGGTGTTATAGTCAGTGGAGAGGTGGTAGGTTACTGTTGTAATTTAGAAGAATGCACTCAAACAAGAGAGGAGCTTTTTAATTAACCTAGTGTGTCAGTAGCAGAGAAGTTAGATGCCTGTGAGCTCAGAGGAGGAATTTAGCTGCAATTGGCTGAAACAAGCTGATTCTGGAGCAAATGACCGAGCTTACAGAACTGGCGAGTTGGCTTGTATTCAACACATGATTCATTATCAGAGATTCCTTCATGTCAGTCACAGGTTTGTGAAGTTTCTTGAGGTCAGCCTTATATTTAACCTGCATGTTAAGAAGGAAAAAGGATATTATGTAAATAGGGGATAGTAAACAGGATGAGTGGAAACCACAGTAAAACAAAGAATTGCTGAAAAGAAAATTGCCTTTCTCCGGAAACAAATGCTGGAGATGGTGATGAAAAACCATTTCTTAGTGATATAGCCAAAAAGTGGAAACAACATGATTCATCAACAGATGAATGAATAAACAGAATGTTTATACATATAATGGAATATTATTTAGCCATAAAAAGGAATGAAATTCTGGATATACATTACATCATGGATGAACCTTGAAAAGATTATGTGGGTGAATTAGCCAGACAAAAGAGACAAATATTGAATAATTCCACTTATATGAAATCTCTAATAGGCAAATTTATTGGAATGCAAAGTAACTTAGAGATTACCAGTGAGGGGAATGGAGAGTTTTTTGCTTAATATATTGGAAATTATGGTGGTAGCTGGATGAAATTGTGATGTAATTAATGTCTGGAAAAATAATTGAATGACAAATTTCATGTTATATATTTTAAGACAATTTAAAAAGCATACCTCACTTGCGAGATTGTTAGCATCTTTCATGACTTTGTAGAGCTGACTGTCTTTTGGATTGTATTTTGGTGTCTTGCCCTTCTCTTTGTCGAAATTTTCTCGGTATTTGACCTAATAGCAAATGCAAAAATCCAAATTATTCCTGAACATAAGTTAACTTGAGAACTGAGAATTGGAAAAATATAAATGAAAAAAAGAGTATGTTATACATAAAGTGATCATAAAATTTATTATCCAAACTAGGACTCTTTTAATAGTGAAAGGGGCACTATGGTAATTAGGTTGGGACAATGGTCAATCATGAATAAGATCCAGTGGAATTGTATTTGCCATCTTTTATCACTCTGATGCCAGAGTGATGAAAGATGATCACCTCCTTTAATGCAAAACAAAAATAAAAGGAAAATGCGTTAGGCTAAATTCAGAGAAGTGATCTGATGTATTTGAATTGGAGCACCTTGGCCCTCCTAACTAGACAAGCTGAAAGCATTTTAGGTCTGTTTCAAGGAGTTCCAAGAGGGATTGTCAATGATCAAAAGGGTAAGATGTCAGGCATCTGTTAAATTAGGAGAATTTATTGTTATTTTAACATAGTACTCGGTTACATTATCTTATTTTTTTTAAACTTGGCAAAAAATGGCATAGCTTTCGAGTAAAAAGACAAAGTTTAGGAATTAATGGCTTCTACATCATTTCAGACTAGAAGAAAGAAGTGAGTGACTTTAGAATAAAGAGAGAAAAGGATTAAATATACTTTTAGGTTCATAACACTAAGACTACGCAAAGAACTAAAGTAGTTCAATTTAAAAAAATAAGTATAATGGCTGGCACTAATAGTTGCTCAATAAATGTGATTTGATGGAATGAAAGGAAGAAACAGTCATTATGCCTAGGCAAAATAGCTAAAGAAGATATTTCATTTATAAGAAAATTCAACAGGATAAACTGAAACAGGAGCATTTCCTTACTGAAAGACAGGCTAATGTCTTTGTCAAGAGTATTGTAGGCTTAAGTCCCCTAGTTGTTCACTCTAAGAATGAAAAATGAGCTATCTCTAGATGCTGGCCAGCTAAAAGGGCAATATTTGATTCTCTGGGAAATTTAGAACTTCTGTTATTGGTAAGATGAAAGATTCACCCACTCATTTAGCACCCCAGGACCCGCTCACCCCTATATTTTACTTCATAGACATTTAAAAGCAGCACCCCTCATGCTTCATCATGTTACTTCACTTCCCCACCACTTTACGTATTCAGCAGGACAGACACAATGAGACCACGCAAATGCTAAGAACAATGACATCTGCCCCCTCAGAAGAAATGCATCCACAAAGCTGATACTCACTTCTTTTGAATAAACCTTCAGTGGAAATGCATAAGGAAAAATAAGCATGCAAAACAGTACCACATGATGCAGGCATGGAGACAGATACATAAAGGAAGAGAAGGAACACAACATAAAAGGAAAAGGAAATGTAAATAACTGGTTCCTCTCTGAAAAAAATTCATTCTCAAAATAAAGAAATGAGAGGCCTGCTAAGGAAAGTTAGAGGTCATGAGGAAACTTCTTATAAAGGACATAGAAACCCGTAAGGCTTAGGGTGACCCCAAGAGCTGTGAAACACAGAAAAGCAAAGGAAACCAGATGTCCAGTGTCAGACCGAAGAAGAATTGCAAAGGCCCAGATTCTTGGATGAAAGTAAAATCTGCTTCGTTTAGAAGTATGTTAGATTCCTCTTTCTATCTTTTAGGAAATAACTTGTTTATGAAGAAATATTTCCTTAATGAGCAGCAAATCCATTGGTCTTGCTTCTGTATCTTTTTCTTCTGTTAATTTCAAGTAAATTTAAAATTTCAACTTTTTAATTAAAAAAACAAAAACCGAAACAAACAACCTATGCCTCCGCTTCCCACAGAAAGACTCCCAAGCAAATATAACCTAGAAAACTACTATTATGAATTTGAGTTCAGCACACAATGGACTTTCTTTTGGACTGGATCTCCTTAAAAATTACTTACTACATTTTGAAAAATATGGACATACATCAGAATCAGGACTCCAGGAATTCTGGGACTGGGCAGTAAATATAGCAAATTCCTGGCATTGGTCTAGGAATGAGTACAGTAAAACTACATACACGTGCATTACGGAATGGTAAAGACTTCTTTTTCTTGTTAATCATGGAACCTGAGAGGCATCCATGCAATGCCATATATTGGCAAGTGCAACAACCAGCATTTATAATCCCATCAGGCTCAGATATTGGCTTACATGGATGTGGTATAGGAAATATTTTTAAATCAATTATTCTTCCAAAATTTAATTTAATTAAAGGTCTGAGATCCAACTGTTCAGCTTCTTATCAAGGAATTGGTACTTATAAAGACTGAAGAGCAGGCCCAAGAATTAGAAAACTTCTTGCTATTAAGACTGTAAAGCAGAGGGTGAAAGAACTATGAGTTCACAGTATGCCTGAGAGAGACTGTATTAAGTGCCGATCTCAAATGTATTAAACATCAACAATGGCCATCAGCAGAGGTTTTCTTTGTGTGGTTGAAGATGAAATTCTTCATTTGTTTTCATTTCATCTTTTAATTTACTCTTTGTCAGCTACCCAAAATATACTAGGAGGTCATGTCCAAGTCTAGTCTATCTTCCTACTCCAAGTAGTATGTTTCAGAGGACAAGTTTCATGCATGAGAAGATGGGTGTGTGCAAAAGTATATTCTTTAACAAATTTCCATAGCATTCTACACATGCTGACACAAAATCAACAGAAAAGAGTGCAACTTGGTCAGTCAGTCCCCTGACCAAGGCTAGGAAAGTCGACAAGAAAAAGAGGAAGACAGAGATCTCAGCTTGCTGGTGCCAGTCTTACATCACTCATGAGTGCATTAACTTTCTTAAGATGCCTCATCATAGGGGTGTCATAAGATGCGGCGCCGTGCCCGTGTCCTCTCCTTTGGCTTTTGAGGTAGTCTGCCTAGAGTACCAGCAAGACAGCAAAGTCAGAATGGGGAAGGCCCACAAACAGGTGGGCCAGGGGGTCACACCATGAAGCTGTAAATGCAGAGGCAAGCCTTTCACAGAAAGTAAACCCAGAAAGGTGAACTCAAAAGGATCTGGTTGGGTCTCATTCTCCATATCAGAGCATTCACTTAGAATTAGGAATATGAGCCTCTTGATTTCTAAATACAGCAGTCTTTAAAATGTCAACATGCAAAGTCATTTCTTTGTTTTTAACTTGATAATGATACGACCTTGGGAATTTAAAAATATATTAAAAATTTTTGCATTAGGAAGTTCTTGTTACATTTCATTATTCTTAGGGATTACACTGTTGTTTTTTTGTTGGTGATTTCATATTATGGTATCAAGTGCTTAATTTGTAATAAAACATTGCATAGGAGTATTATATTAAAAAACTTAAAAAGTCATATTTGCTTGTCATCAGGCATCTGAACCTTTTGTCTTTTCATCATTCTGGCTTGTTTTGTCACTTGGTATTACTACTTTATACCTTCCAAAAGATTGGAATCCCATGTGTGCTACTGCTGAAAGTCATACACAAAACAATCAAATGTATCCCAAACCTGTTTCTTTAAACAAATACTTGAGAGAACAGACAATGAAGAAGAGGTAGGATCTCTAAATTAGAAAAGAAATAAGTTATTCTTGAGCTCAAGTCCTACAGGACTAAGACTAACTCTCTGAAAGAGCTGGTTGTGGATCATGGAGTCTCTGGGCTAAAGTCTGAAAGCCTGTCATAACTCAGGAGTATTGTAGATAATTGGTCTAACAAGGGAAATTAGGTAATGTGGCAATTATGTGTGAGCAACACATTTCTGAGTCCATCTTCTCAATAATATCAAATCTGCTAGAATAGAGTATTTCCACTCAGTACCCTGGGAATACCTTGATCAAACATTTGTCACCCCTATGGTACTTACTTATTCGTGGATAGATATATAGTCTGAGGACATCTTCCCTAGGTCCTAGCGCAGGCACTTCATATATGTACATTGAATGAAAGAATAAAGGTTACTGCATCTGGATGGATTCTAGATGTTAGAATTTCATGACACTTGCATGTTAACAAGATCTCACATGTGAGTTAAGTATAAATTAAGCCCTTGGGATGTAACTTCCAATGTCTAGAGACAGGTTCCAAGAGGACCTCTGGAGCTAATATTCTAATTCATGAAAACAGCTAAGCACTCAACACCTAGACACATACATGGAAAAGTGGAGGAAAAGAGAGACCTGGAGATGTTAGCCATAAACAAGAAAGATGGTCCTTAACATGTTCTGGTACATTTCAAAGCTAATCTCATGTTAGAGCTGCCCCTTGCCCATCTGCGTTACCTGGCTGCTCAGCTTGGCTGCCTTTTTGGCCATTTCAATGTCTGGGCGACCAAGCATGCTTAACCCATGGCTGCCCTCCTTCCGGTGCTTGGCTCTGTACTCCACCTGGATCAAAGAAAACCAAAATGTGCAATACATTCTAGGTGGGGTGGCCCTTGGGGATCAGGCACATATTAACTACATCTTTACCTCGCTGGCCTGCTTGGCTGCCTGCGTGGCCTTCTTGATGTCCGGCCGATCAGCCACTGTGGTGTAATGCAGGTTTTCTTTGGCATCTTTTCTGTAAGCAACCTTTATATAGGGGAAAAAATTCACTTCTTTGAGAGATATGCTATCTTTCCAAAGACCTCATTAAGTACAAGGGACCCTTTTATTAAAACCATACTAACGCCACCACCATATTTATTAAACTAGAAGACACAGAAATTAGGGGGACAGAAACCAGCATGCACCCAATTTGAAATCCAAGGGCTCAGTGGTCCCCCAAGGACTGTCAAGAGGAGAAACTTACATCACTCTGCTTTTTGGCCACTTCCATGGCATGTTTCACATCTGGGGGCTCCAGCATGATGGAGTAGTTGGACTTCCCTTTCTCCTTGACAAACTTCTTTTTATAATTTGTCTGAAAAGAGCCAGAATTATATATGTGAGTGGAGGAAGTTGGGAACAGGATTGATTTACTTGAAGAACTTCGAGAAGATCTCCAGGGAAACCCCCGGCTCCACATTTTGGACCTGTCTACAATCTGGGTCTCTTGGTCCATATTCTAGTTCTTCCCTGTCACCTCTATCCCATAGCCCAACACTGGAACCACACACCAATCTTTGGAGAATGACCACAGAGAACTTAAGCTCTGTTATACATCATTTCTACCCTTTTAAAACAGATGAAACTACATAGGACTCATAAACTATGATATCGTGATTATTGATGTATTATTGATTAGGCCATAGTAGTCAGAGATTACTGTGATACAGAGGTGGTTTGCTTCTCTAAAATTGTTTAGCAGTTTAATGGCAGGAGAGGCCAATCTCCATTATCAATCTTTTCTCCCCTTATCAGCACTAGGTTAATAACAACTCACTTATATTGCTAGATAACATGACCCATGGCAAAACCCATATCTGCCATAGTTGCCATAATTGGATAAATAATAAGTTGTCCTTTTAACCAGAGTCCAAAATTGTGGTCATAGACAGGTGTTGACGGTAAGAACACAATGACATAAAGGAAGGTGTCTGGCAGCTTTCAGTCTGGCTGGATCCTAAGGTAAAGGGGCCCTGGGGATATCACTCACATCGCTGACATGCTTGGTCACTTCCTTGACGCGAATAGTGTTTGGGGTCTCCGGCAGCGTTGTGTATGAGCCCTGGGCCAAGTGCTTCTTCACGTAGTCCTTATACTTATTCTGAGGGAATCCACAGAAAGTGTTAGAGCATCTGGCTGGGTGTGAGCCCAAGATGAAAGTGGAGCCCACGGGAGTGGGAGGGGTACCTCGGACACCAGGTTGCTGACAGCCTTTGCCAGGAGGATCTGAGGAGTGTCAGGCACAGCGTGGCAGCTTCCTCTTTCCTTGACATGTTTCTCTTTGTATTTCAGCTGTGTGCGTGAAGAAAGCATGTCGTTAGCTCCTCTGGGTCTCTTGCATATTTTTATTAAGCTTACAGGTCACTAGACAGAGCTGGGAGGAAAGCATGGTTGACATCCTGGGCACATTAAACTCAACACAAGACATGATGTTTGGAAATCTTGGGAAATACGTTGTCATGATTTTCTGTATCTCTTGTAAGTTGAGGTTAGATTGTAATAATAACCAAAATGGGGCTTGAGCTGAATCTTTATACAGATAGCCTAATTCAAAGCACCTTCAAATACGTCATTTGACCCTCCCCCAAAGCGCAGGGGGCGTTGTTATTCTTCCTTTCCAGAAGAGGAAAGTGCAGCACAGGAAGAATAGGCGCCCACAAACGTGAATTAGTTCCCCTATGGAACTCAGCAGGGCCTCACATTTCTGATTCTTCCTGTGTGGGTGCGAGAATGGTCAAGACAGTCACCAGGGTTTAATACCTATCCACTGTGCAGCCCTGCTCTGCCATGTCAGGTCCTATTCCAGGACCCACACCCACAGCAGCAGTCCTGTTCCTTCCCTGAAGTCCCTGGGGAGATGGCTCTGAGTGGGTTTAGGTGTCATGGAAGGGACTGGTACTCACATCACTTTCTATTAAGGAATTCCTCAGGGCCAGCACCATGTCTTTATCATCGGTGACAGACAGCTTGCAACCCTTAAGGAACTCTCGGTCCAGCTTGTATTCAAACTGTCACAGAAAAAAGGCAGAGGAAGATGGGAAAGGGGGACAGGCACAGGAGAAAGCCAACCTTTGATCAAACCTATAAGAAGGCCGCCTCTTAAAGAGGGTTTGCTACAGAATGAGGGCAGAGGCCTCCTGACCCCTCACTTCCTGCTGAGGTCTTCCTTTCCAGCCCCAAGGCCAAGACCAAGCCCCCCAAGCCTGCTCGCCTCCAGCCCCACCTCGGCCTCGCTCAGGTCTCCAAACCATCCGTGTGTGGGCCCAGCTGTGGGAGCCAGGCTCTGAGGCCAGGTCTGCTTCCTGAGCCCTATTCCCACAACCCCTGTCCTTGGATCTCAAATGGGTTAGGTTAGCACCCTCGATGGTGGTTATCATGACTAATTATTGAATTTCTGTCTCAGGCCTGTCTCTTCTATCTCACATCGCTTTGCTGCAGGGAGGACTTGGCAGCTTGGAGGAAGTCCGGTCTGTCAGGGGTCCACCTCCAGTGGGCTTTGTTGGCTTCATATAGCTTCTTGTAGTCCAGCTGTTTTTAATAAGAGGAAAATGAGTCACATCAGTCAGGGGGCTGAATTCCTAACCACACGCATGGCACAGAGGGACTCACCTTGCATTTTAACATACAAAAAATCCAGGTTCTTTATCCAAGAGAGAGCACCAATTAAAATTTCTCTACAATTTATGCAGCTGGTCAGCCACTCAAGAGGTCATCTTTGGGACCCTTTGGTCTCAATAGGGGCTAAAATTTTTAAAGGCCTCTGCGGGAGAAGATTCTAGAACAGTGGTTCTCAAACTGTGGGTCGCGACCCCTTTGGGGTCCATTGACCCCATCATAGGGGTTGCCTAAGACCATCAGAAAACACAGATATTTACATTATGATTCACAATAGTAGCAAAATTACAGTTATGAAGTAGCAAAGAAAATAATTTTATGGTTGGGGGTCACCACAACATGAGGAACTGTATTAAGGGTCCCAACATTAGGAAGGTTGAGAACTACTGTTCTAGAATCTGTACAGCTCTGCCAGCATAGCTTAGTCACCTTAAGAGCACTTGAGCACTTTTAACTTCTAACTAAATTCATAAAACAATATGAAACATATATAGTACATTCTTTTGTGCCAGGCACTTTTCTAAGTGCTTTATAATTATTAGCTTATTTGATCTTTGCAAGAGCTGCATGCAGTCGACAGCTGAGAAACTGCCTAGAAGGGTTAGTAACCTGCCCGAGGTGAGACAGTGAGTGAAAGGTGGAACTGGGATTCAAAGCCAGGCAACCTGGCATTAGGGTGCCTTCAGATCTGCATCTGAGTCGCAGAACTTGCTGTTCAAGCCAAATCTGAGGCACAGAAGTGTCTGCAATTTAATTTGTGTCCTTGGGAAGAGCTCTCTCTATCAGGCACATTTTTTCCTCTCTCTCTTTTTTGTCAAGGGTTAATTTGCACACAAAATATGCATACATCTATGTATACTATTTGATGAGGCCCTCACCCAATGTTATTGTGAAATTTTGCAAACATAAACAGAATTGCAAGAATCTTATAAAGACTACCCACCACCTGCATTCTACAATGTGCATTTTACTGCAGTTGCCTTTCCCCACATCCATCCCGCTTCCCATCTCTCAATCCATCCTTAGGACATCTGTAAGTTACGTGCCATCCCCTACAGGCATTTCAGTTTGCTGGCCCTAACAAACATATGTTCTCTCTGGCACTAGTGGGCACTAGTTGGGTTGTAATGGTTTCATTTTATAACCATTTATTTATATATAATTTTTTTAAGCTGATACTCATCTAAATGCACAAAAATGTGGTTGAGGCTATAAGATGCCCCACCACAAATAAATGAGTTAGCACAGGGAGGCTTAGGCCAACTCCTGACAGCACAAGTGGTTAAAATTTTTTTGTCCATAAAGAACAGGCTCTAGGGTGTGGGGCAGGAGGAGAATATGGAGGGTGGAGGGAATGAAAGATACTGAGATACTTTCTAAAATGCAACTTTCATTTTAGAATTAAGTTTCATATTTCTCAGCCACCTAACACCAAGGCTGAGGGAGTGTAATGACTGGCACAGGCTGGCCCCCCTTGCTCTTCCCCATTGACCTCTGCAAGAACCAGAGGTAGCATGTAGATTTCAGCATCCTTATGCACGCTCCTGGCTTCTAACTCTTGATCTGGACTCAATCGCTGGGAGAGATGTAAGAGATCCTATGCCCTGCAGAAGCTGATGAATCCCCCCATGAGGCTAGGGCAGTGGTCGACAAATTCATTAGTCAACAGAGCCAAATATCAAGAGTACAAGGATTGAAATTTCTTTTGAGAGCCAAAAACTGACTTCTGCACATGGGCCATGAAGTTTCAATCGCACTTTCCGTGCACACCCGCATGTGGTATTTTGTGGAAGAGCCACACTCAAGGGGCCAAAGGGTTGCATGTGGCTCTCGAGCCACAGTGTGCCGACCACTGGGCTAGGGGAAGTTTATGGAACTTACGTTGGTGTTGACTTTGTAGGCGTCCTTGGCTGCTTTGATATGAACAGCATCTGGTTTAATGGTGCAATTGGACTTGTTTCTTTGGTAAACTTCTTTGTATTTCAACTGTGGAAGGCAACACAATAACCAGGTTAACTTTTTATAGCAGTCTACTAAGATACTTAAAAAATAAGAATGAAATCTGTGATTGTAGTGCACACTGCTCCTTAGGACAGAATGAATCTGTTGGTAGGAAAGTTGTGGCCATGCAGACATGTACATTCCTGTCTCAGATCTTAAAACCAGTTCTCAGGACACACTGAGAGTGCTCACTAGTGTCACAGTGGCACTCATGTCCCCTGAGGTTGTGCTGAAAGGGCCAGCTACACAGCTTTCCCTGTATGTTCTCCCTTTTCCAAATCAGAAAATTCCAAGTTCAGAACATCTTGAAAACTGTTGATGGAAGCGAAGCTCTTCCCATGCAAATGGAATGAGTCTTGCCCTCCTTCTGTACCCCACCCCCCAGTTCCAGCTGTTATCATCTCATGTTGTAATTATTTGCTTAACTGTCTATTCTTTCCATTAAGCTGAATTCCTCCAAGGGCAAAGACTGTGTGTCATTCATCATTGTTCCTAGTGTCAGGGACATTTGTTCCTGGTGTCAGGCACATAGAAACCCAATAAATGTTTGATGAATGAGTGAACAGGTGGATGGATGCAGTCATCACTACCATCACTATTAGAGGCACATTTGGCCAGTTTGGGCATATGAGGGTATGGATGAGAGGGAGAGTGTCAGGGAAGGCTTAGTCTCAGGGCCCAGAAGTTCTAGCTTCACCCAGTTCTGCTCCTCATAAATTTCAGGGCCCTGGAGCCTCACTTGGGTTTTCTCACTAATAGTTGCTGAGGGATCCCAGGTGTTAAAGTGGTTAGATCTGAAGTGAAACTGTTCTAAGGAAGCTTAGTAGCATTACTAAATTGGCTTGATCACAATTTTCTGCACTCACACACATAAATCAATATCTTTATGGGAAAGGCCTGGAAATCCATATTTTACATCCATATCTCAGGTTATTGTTATAATAAGAAAATGTGGAAGAATGGACACCAAAATGCTTCATTTTTCTACAGTGAAAAAAGAAGGGCTGCTCTGCATAAAGAATTGACCTGACAGATGTTTATGAATACCTGGTGTTCCATTTTTGAAATGCCAATACTTAGTTTCCATGAAAAATATGAAAAATGTTTATATGCATTTCTGTCTTCATACATGTGCACGAATGTTTTTAACATTTTTTTCATGGCAG
The DNA here is from genome assembly GCA_011751065.1 of Lasiurus cinereus. NCBI lineage: Eukaryota > Metazoa > Chordata > Mammalia > Chiroptera > Vespertilionidae > Lasiurus > Lasiurus cinereus. Next base: position 33,445,035 of record JAAGEH010000393.1, on the reverse strand, counting down.
CTCAGGGCCAGCATTGTGAACAGGGAATTCCTGAGCACCAGCCAAGGTCAAGGTTATGGAAAAGGATGCGTGTACTCCACAGCTGCTTTTAATATTCTCTCCAGTGCAGTATAGCCATGGACTTCCTTAATTTTTTTTTAACAAACAATCATGATAGTTTTCAACCACAGAATCTATCTATATATCTGGAAATTTATTAATACAATTTCTCCTCCAATTCAGGATATTTGAATTTAATGGCTACCTTATTCCTCTTAGCCAAGATAAAGTGCATAGAGTATTCATAGCATTTATGGCATATTGCATTTTTCAAAATGGTCTCTATAATCCCTTCCCCTCCCCACCTTTCTACAATGTAACCCTGCCATTTGTTCATCCAGAGGTGGTACCTATCTGTTCATCCATTGAATCTGGGTATCCACTGTGTCAATAAAATAAGCAAGTGTTTCTTGTCAGTTCTAGGAGTAGCCCTTAACTGGTCTAGAAGATTCTATTCCAGCCTCTTGGAACCCACCCACTGTGCTGTGAGCTGTCCAAACCACAGGAGGGGAGGGGTCAGGGGAAGGACTGTCTATGCAAAAGCAGAGCTCCAACCCAGAACCAACATCAACAACCAGCCATGTGAGTGAGCCTTCTTGAGGTGCTGGCCCACCTGAACCTCGGCTGTCTGCCACCAGCCTGTAGGATAGAAGATCCACTAGGCTGTGGCCACTCAGCTCACAGGATCACAAGGAGGGAAATGATTGTTGTTTTAAGTCGCTAAGTTTTAAGGAGATTGTTACACAGAAATAGATAACTGAACCAGGATTTGTTTAATCACATTAGAGAAGCCAAGATGAGGGGAATAAGAAACCATTCTGATACTTACATCACTGACTTCATCTTTGACCTTCCGGACATGCAGCAACATGGGCGTGTCGTGGATTGTGGTGTAGCCTCTAGGTTTGGCCTTGTTGTATTCTAATTTGTAAAGTATCTAAAGGAGATGAAAAAGCAGAAAGAGACAATGTTATAAAACTCCATTTACAGTGCAATGTGATTTAACATTATAAGTGCAAAGGGCTTATGTGAGTGAATCCTATAAATACAACAGGTGCTTTCATGCTTTCTGCCAAGGCCTTGGTGCTTCTAAAATGGGGCATCTCCCAATTTGGTTAAAATAGTTCCATATTGTAAAAGAAGTTCTGAGCATAGCAGGACATTTAGCACCCTTGCCTCACTCCCACTGAATAGCAGAAGAGTCTTCTGGACATTGTGACAGTCTAGAATACCCTCTACATTTTGCAAATGCCTCCTGAGTTTGAGAATCTGTTCAACGTTTATTGTACTTACATCACTGATTTGTTTGTTGACTTTTGTAGTACGCAGGTGTTCTGGAGTGTCCACAATTGAGGTAAATTTGTCCTTAGATTTTTCATACTTTTTCCTGTACTTGATCTAAATTGTGGAATAGAAGAACAAGTTAATTCTAAGAAATGAAAGAGAGAGCTTTCAGGAATCTAATTTTCCTCTTGAGAAAGTCCCACAGCAAATAGTAGGATTATTATACAAGCCACTGATGTGGGGGAATAGGGTCATGCTTTTTCTTTAAATCCTAATTGAAAACATTTAATATAAGTCTGTACTTGATAGCAAGCTTGCAATGGAGTGAGCAAGCAATAACAATAAATGATAATTCCCATACATTTTATACATGCAGAAACTGAGGCCCAAACAGGGTAAGAGACTAGACTAAGGCTACATGTAGAGTGAATCTCAGAGCCAGGACTAGACCCTTAATCTCTGGACTCTGGCAAGTAATGATTCACTCACAATACAGGGTGGGACAAAAAGTAGGTTTATAGTTGTTCATATGGAAAATAATGCCATAATTAGATTTACAATTGTAAGTATGGAAGATAATACAATAATGAATAAATACTAATATAAGAATAAACTGTGTTTCCCATACTCACAACTGTAATTCTACTTTGCCCCATCCTATATGCTGCATCGAATATGCATGACCTCTTAAGATAAGTTTCCATATCAAAGATGAAATATATGTAAAATAAAAAAACAAGTATATAGAGTTTAAAGTATTTATCATTTTAGAAAAGACATTCACTTTTGTAATTTTCAAGTCATAATTTTTTTCATGCACATAAGCTGTTTCAAGCAGCACAGATACAGAGAGCACAGCAATAACTCATGCACAACTATTTGATGGTCATATTAGGACAAAAAAAGGGGGGGCAGGCAAACAGGATATTCCTAGGGAGACCTCATCCCCCTCATTTCATATGCTGATGATGTCACACTAAAGTGATAAAGCAAGTTCCTAATACAAAAGATTGATTAAAACTGCTTTTGTATGGGGACATGGGCTCTTTGGGTGGCTAGACAGATACTGTAAAACAGAAGATCCCAATATCATAGGCAGAACCTATGACATCTTGTAGCAGACAGGACAACATCTCATGATGGCATTTTATTAATAAGGTATCTGGTAGTTAAACAATCATCACCATTTTTTGCTGCTTCAAATTTACCTTTCAGCATATGATGGAAAGGCGGTGTGGTGTGCTTCTACTGACCTCGTGGGAAGGTAATGTTATCAGCAATGCTGTTAACAGGTATGTGAGAGGGCATATGTGCCGGAAATAACCTAGCAAATTCAGCGTCAAACTCAAGAGGGGCCATGATTATGTACAATTGTAAAAGAGCTATACTATAATCCTCATCTGGTACACTTGTAGTGATCATAGAACAATAGCCAAACTAGATAAAAATATTACATATTCAGACCTTTTAAATGCTGTTGAATCTATTTAATATTCCCAGTCTCTCAGGAATCTATTTGGGGAGGGGGCAAATATTGAAAAATATAAGTTAATGTTATACCAATTTGTAAATAAAGTTTGGAAAAGTCTCAGCTAATCTTACTAGGAGTTCTCTAGGTGTCAGATGATAGACAGATGGTGTCATCACAGCAGTGGCCACATCCAGTGTTCATTTACAAGGAATGAACATTTATGCAGCTTTATCATGTGAAACCATGGGCAGGGGACAGGGAAAGGAAGTCAAGGAAAGCATAAAGGCGAATGCCCCCGAGACTTTTTCCCATCACATCCAAAATTACCTGGCTCCACATGTATGTGTTGTAGAGGGCAGTCAACATATCAGGACGCAGAATTTCATTACATCCTCGTTTCAGAAGCATCTTGGCACTAGATTTATATTTTCTCTGTTCATGCAAAGAGCAGTGAAGCACAAAAGAGACATAAGAACATGGCTCTATATCCCCATCACCTCTGAGTGAAGAGATGTAGGCAGACACACTTTATGTGCTCACATATACGTGTGGGTGAAGACACCAAATATATTACAATGCCAAGCAGAGTGACTACACACCTGCAGTTGACCATCCATCATCCTAGTGAATGGGGAATGAATGACATAGGAAAAGCCTTATAGGAAAAAGGACTCATTGGAGTAGGAAAATATGGCAAGGAGTTTTGTCTTCTTTCCTTCCATTAATTTGCTTCTTTGTTTTCGCAACTCGATTTGCAATTTACAACTGTAGGTTAAAAACAGGGCTGCCAGAGGAATAAAGGATGGAAGGACCCAGCTTTCCTTTTCCTCTTCACTGCAGCACATGTGAGCACACAGAGCATGGACTGGCACACTCAAATAGCTCATGGGCTCTTTGGGTGGCTAGACAGATACTGTAAAACAGAACATCCCAATATCATAGGCAGAACCTATGACATCCTTGCAGCAGACAGAACAACATCTCATGAGAAACCTGGAGCACAATCCTGCCTGGGCTGGTTAACCAGCCCCATCACAGTACCTGACTGATCTGGTCGCCTGACTTCTTAGCCAGCAGATGTCTAGGCTCATCGACTACCAGGTGGTATTTATCTTTCCGCTGCTCATAATCAGCTCTGTATTTTTTCTGCTCGGACATCAGATCAAATTATAGCAAGAGTACAACTTCAAGGTTACACAGAAATGTCCCCAGATAAACACTCCAGAGGACCAGAAATATCTCATTTTGGGAGGTGGGCACCCAAAGCATTGGCATAAACACAAGAAGGTAAAGAGAATTAAGTGAGGGAAGATTGCCTGGAGAGGCTGGGGCTTGGGATAGATCGGATTTATGACACCAAATTGGAGTACAGTATCTTGTGCCTAAATGTTTTCCATCTCTACATAGGATGCCATTAGTAATGTTAGGATTTATGGCACCTTACAATGTATTTAAAATATGGCATGATAATCTACAGCTCTATAATCTTAGACTGTGAAAATCAAAAGGAATATTCATGAAAAATTCTAATAGTCTTCTAATGCTAGTTAGTTTATTTAATTATGAAAGAGATCTGGAAATCCTTTGTGTGAAAAATAGAAATAAAATATATCAAGACTGTATTCTAGGAATATACTAACAGAATTCTTCAGAATTGTTCCACCTGGAAATCTACTGAAAATGAGCAAAATCAAATTAAAAGAAAAAAAAAGTCATATATTGAAATAAACATAGCATTAGTTACATTTCCATTTTTAGATACATTTTTACTAATTTTCTAACACTGTTCATGAATTTATGTAAATCTGTGGAATATCCAAAGATAGGAAATTAAATATAAAACCATCCAAACATTTAAGTTAATCAATAGCTTGGTCATTTCGGTCATTTTAAGCTAAATTTAACTTAAATTATTACAAAGATAGTTCTAGGAAAGACTGGGTAGAAAATAAAAGAATATTTTGGAAGACTCTGGGTAGTTAGAGTATGCATGGGAGTGGGGGAGATAATGGCAAGATATGTATACATGTAATGCATTAATAAAAAAATTTTTTTAAAAGAATATTTTGGGGACAAACAGCTACTTCTTTGCAGCAATATATGAGTAAACAATGGCAATAAAATTGAATGCCAAATCACAACAATCCCTTTAGGGATGGTTTTTCCAACCACTGCCACCTCTGTGCCACAGTAGAGATGCTAAATTAACCTTGAACTTCTGTGTCTGCCAATTCTACACAGTATCCTGTTTTAGGGAGTTCGGCTGATAGTCAACAAAACACTTTGCCTCCTTGCTGTCATCACCCAAGGCACTGTGCTACCCTGTGCTGGCGGGAACAGAATGGTAATGGCTGTGGGGCCTTCCCACCACGTGGCACAGTTCTTTCACTTGCTCTTATTCATGCTTTTGGCAGAGCCCATCAGAGGGTGACTTTATAAGAGTCTTTCCAGATCTTTATCTTAAATCAACACTTAGAAAGGCTTTTCTGTCATTTTACTTATTGGGTTGCAGTCAAATAAGTCTATAGACTTCTGAAGGGAATTTCACAGGGTTAATTAGGTCAGGTCATACATACCTCATTCACCAACTGAGTTGCAAACTTGAAATGCCTATTGATTGGACAATCGACTTCATACTTGAAATCTGACTTTGTCTTCTCAAATACCTCCTTATACTTATACTAGAGAAAACAGAATGTGGTTAATTGATAGCAGGCTGTGATTATCTTAAGAATAAAACATGCCTTTTATCTTATCATACAATTGTGATCATTTCCTCATAGAGTTAAACAGTAATTATTAAATGTTTACTCTTGTCTCCCAAGGTCATGAAGAGTATAGCCACCTGGATTCCTTGAAAACTCACTCCAAAATATATCTTTTACTGAATGGATGACAAACAGATTTATTTTCCAAATTGGGTAAAAATCCAAATCAGTTCCTTCTTTGTTCCTATATAAATATAGTGATTATTATTTCATTTTGAAGGTATTACCATATGCAGTGAAGGCAGTTTTTAGTCCATTAATTTGAAATAGTTTTTTGGTAATTAATTAGATGATCATAATATTTTAGAGCAAGGACGGGCTAACATTTAGATCATCATCTATTTCTAAATGACCCCGAATTAAGAGTTTTTTTTTTTGAAAAAAATAATTATAAACAAAGAACGTGTGACAGAATGAATATGGCCCACAAAGTCTAAAATATTAACTATCTAGCTGGTTTAAGTAAGAAAAGTTTGCTGATTCCTCTTTTAGAATTCAATGGAAGCTAATCCAACAGTTTTATTTGGAAATAGGAAAATAAGGCCATAAAAAACAGTATTTGCCTCCAGTCACACAAGTTTGTGGATTCGAATAATCCCACTTTAATCCTGAAGTAGTTCAGTGTTTGAGCATCCATGAACCAGGAGTCCGAGTTCGATTCCTAATCAGAGAAAATGCTTGGGTTGTGGGCTCGGTCCCCAGTGTGGAGTATGCAGGAGGCAACTAATCAAAGATTCTCTCTCATTATTGATGTTTCTATCCCACCCGTCTCCCTTCCGCTCTGAAATCAATAAAAAATATATTAAAAAAAATAATCCCACTTTATATTCCACCATGTCAACTCTAATAGGGTGAATTACTCAGAGACATATTAATAGGGAGGGAATTCTGGCAGAGATATGAGTTGTTCTGAAATGACCATTTACCAAATTTAAATAAATGATATAACTAAATAATGACTATAGTCAATGAGGTCAGTACTAAAAAATTTGAGCTATAACATTTTAGTGGAGCCAATCAGACAATATGTACTCCAACTACAGGGATTTGAAGTGAAGATCAGGGTGGAAGTATGAAAAAGCTATATGCTCAGTGCTAATTCTCTCTGTGAGCACTGAAATATGTTAAACAGATGTGGCCATCTCCTTCAGGAGTTATACCTTGCTGTAGAGAGTCTTGTTCTGTTCAGCCAGAGTGAAGTCAGGGGTATCATAGGCATAGCAACCAATTCCTTTAAGCCAGGTCAAATCTTCTTTATATTTTACCTGGGAGAAGAACATCATCAAAGAGTTTTAAGAACCTATCTCCAAATAGCAGTAGGTTAGGATTGATACAAGTGGAACAAATAAAAGTTCTGACCACTGAGACATATAAAGTATCAAAACAATTATTTAAGAGAAGTTTCCAATAATGTTTTTTTTTCCTGCTTATTTCATGGTGTATTATATTACATATGGAAATTTATATTTTTAATACCAATTAAAACAATTAAAATGTAACAGGCGTACTTTCCTGGAGATTATATCGTGAACTTGGCAGATGTATTTTCTATAGAAAGCTGACATTTCTTTCTAAGTGAGCATCATTACCTGTCTTGATTGCTTCATGAAGTTGTCTCTTCAACTGCCCAAAAGTAGGTTATTACTTAGATGGAGTATATCACTTCCAGCCATGTAATATGATATAATACATTTGGGAGAAAAATTAGTTTTATAAATTGGAATATATTTTTTCTCTCCCAAGTTGAAGTTCGCTCATTTATCAATGAGTTTTATGATTAAACACATGACTCAATGTTGGTTCTTATGATTTAAACATCCATACATAAGAACCAACATTGAGTCATGTGTTTAATCAGTTTTAGTGCAGTGTTTGATTCCCTAAGTCACATGGAGATAGAATTTATACATAAAAATAGAAGACTTGAAGACTCACATCACTGACTGCATCTGTGACTGCTCGGTGGTGGAAATGCTCTGGGCTATCAGGAATGGATCTCCAGATTCCCAGCTGGCTCATGTAGTTCTCCTTGTATTTCACCTGTGAAAAAAACACAAAGATAGGTATAACATCTGACCCAAAATTAATGTTAAAAAAAAAGTCTACTTATTTCCAGAGAGTATTAGGGAAGGGAGGATACTTTTTTGTTTGGTTGGTTTTTAATCCTCACCCAAGGATATTTTTCCATTGATTTTTAGAGAGAGTGGAAGAGAAAGAGAAAGAGAGAGAAATAGTGATGTGAGAGAAGCACATTGATTGGTTGCCTCCTGCATGAGCCCTGAAGGCCTAGGCTGGGAAAAAGCCTGCAACCAAGGTATGTGCCCTTGACCAGAATCGAAGCCAGGACCCTTCGGTCCACAGGTCGACGCTTTATTCACTGAGGCAAATAGAGTAGGGCAAGGGAAAAATTTTTTTTTTAAACTAATGATGGCTCATCGAGCCTCGTGCAAGTAGCTATATGGAGGGACGTACTTTACTGATGTCATCTGTGACTCTGCGATGGTACACAATGTCCAGAGCATCCTTCACGGTGTGGTATTTCCCTTTGGTCTTTTCAAATGTTTCTTTGTAGCGTAGCTGGAAAGAAATAACACACATGGATCATGAAAAACTACCCAGTTAAATAATTCAAGTCTTTTAAACCTTGTCAGGTTTTCCCATGAATAAATTTAGGAGAGATTTAAAAACTGATTTCACATCCTGGAAGAGAAAAAGGACACAAGGAGGAATCTAATAAAATCTGAATAAAGTATAGAGTTTAGTGAATAATGTGTCAATATTGACTCATTGGTTGTGACAAATATATGATGGTAATGTAAGGTGTTGACAACAGGGGAAACTAGGTGTAGTCTAATTTAATTATCCTCATTCCACACATAAGAAAACAGTCTCAGAAAAAATTTGGTAAGGTATACAGAGTCAATCAGGAGGCAAATGACAGTATCAGGATTTTAACCATTTTTGGCTGACTCCAAGAACATGACTTTATGGGCAAGTAACAATTAGTTGTCAAGCATTCCCTAGGAAATGCTACCAAAGACTCATAAGAAAGGGCCATATTCTTCCTAGAAGAGCAGTGAGAAGAGTTATAGGCTTTTTGCATTACTTTTAGCTACTACTTTGCCTAACTGGTATTATTTATGCCTATTTTTTAAAAAGTTTTTTGAGTGTGGTGTTTCTTTTTTTCCTGCTCAGTGTGTGGGTCAGGACCTTGAACTATGGATATAACTAATCGTTTCTGTTTCTCAGATACCGCAACCACCACTGTCCCTACCACAGCTGCAGAAAAAAGGAAGGGATGCATACATCACTGGCATTCCAGTAAGCTTTCTTGGCTCTGATGAGAACTGGTGTATCTGGAATTGGGGTGTACTTGTCCTTCATCTTTTCATACTGAATCTTGTACTTGTTCTAAGAAATAAAGATAGAAGAGAGAAACAAAGTTAAGTTCAAGTGTTTTCATCCCTCACAATCCGCAACCATGTCACATATCCACCCTAGGGACACAGCGTATTGTGCTCATTCGGAGAATGGCCCTGTCTCCTGTTCTTGGTACTGCTGAGCATCATTGATAGATATGAGCTCTCCTATCAGAGGCAGCAGTGAAGGAGTTAGCAAGTATTTTTTCTTCAACCCAGTGCCTCATTGCCAAATTCCCAGCTTACCTCGCTGACCAGGTCCTTCACGTCTTTGGCATGCTTCAAGGCTGTGGTCTGGTTGCCAGCGTGATGATGAGGTCTCTCTTTGGTGGCAAGTTCAACATATAGATACTAAATAATCAGAATAGGAATCAGATGTTATAGAGATAAAACATTTTTTAAAAATGTAGCATTTAGTCTTCCTTATTTAGCAGGCGTGTACCTGTCGTCCTTTTTGTTTGTTTGTTTGTTTTTTGTTTTTGTAATATGTGTTTCTGTTCATTTGTTTCTCTCTATGCCTCACATCTGGAAACATTATTTGCACTCCAGTTGTCTAATAACTATTGCTGAGTACAGTTTAATCTAAATCCATATAATAAAGAATGCAGTTAGAAGAATAAGAGGATTCTGAAAGAGCCTTCAACATATTTTTTTCCCATTTTTGTCTGAATGCATGAATTGTAATTTCATTTGTCTGTGGAAAATACATAGATCCTGTAGAATAAGTCAAGCAATTTATTTTCACTCCCTAGAGTCACAGACTACTCATCCAATAACAAAAGTTGAATAGAACCAGAAAAGAAGACATGGCATTTACCTGCTCATGTAAAACAAACTGTGGTTAGGATGGACCAGACAAACACTGCCTCTCCAAATTAATGGGCATGCAACTGCATCAAGGACAACCAAGTGTGAGAGGCTGCTACTGACCAGCAGTGGTCAGACACACATAACCACCCCCTGTGATGTCAGTGTGGGCAGGTTTATGAATCTTTATTAACTTTACCTGACTCTGAAGCTTCTGCCCTCGCTTGGCTCTTAGAAGATCAGGTGTATCAGGAATTGAAGTGAAGATTGATTTCTGCTTCTTGCCTTTAGCTCTATACACCAGCTGGACATAAAACAGTCATCACCATCATTTCTGCTCTGGGGACATGTTCTCTGCAGATGCCTTTATTACTTACTTCATGGAAGGAGCAGGGGCTATCCCACTGCAACAATCTCAGTTTCTTCCCGATAAACCAACATTTTACTTACCTCCCTGGGCTTCCTTTACTTTTTCCCCTCTTTTATCAAAATACACTCTGTAGCTTGTCCAAGATTCATGCCTCCTGCTGTGATCCTGGTTTCTTCTTACCTGTCCCTTCTAGACCTAGTTCCAACAATTATCCCTTCCCTTCCATGACCTTTAACCCTCCAGTTTTCCCAGCCCTGTTCCTTCATCTGCAAACAGACTCAAGTCTCTCCCTTCATTTTCCAGCCTCTATCACTGACCTTGTTCTATGTGTTTGTTGTCTTATTTTTCCTTCTCAAACAGTTTAATAGCAAATAAAGGAAGGTACCACCTTTGGCAGATACAAAATGATTTTTTGTTCATGTGTCTGTGCAATTAAAACAGATTTAGGTTCCCCATTAGGACAAAAGAAAAAACACACACAAAAAGAAGATTCTTTTTAAATGCATACTGCCTTGCTACAAACTTAACATTTTTTTTTTCTTAATGCACTACACAGATTCTGTGATCAGGTCAGACAAGTGACAAGGGCTCTTCTTGCCTTTTTTTTAAAAAAAAAAAACATTAAATTTAAAATCCATAATTTTCTACATAGTACAATGTTCTTTTTCTTTCTTTTAATTTCTCAAGGTGACAGTCAGCTTCCCTCCAATTACTCCAATGAAATCACTCTCAATCTACACTAATAAAAGAGAAATGCAAATTGACCGTACTTTCGCAATGCCTACCGGCCAATCAGGAGTGAGTATGCAAATTAACCCAACAAAGATGGTGGGTTATTTGCATATACAGGGTCTGAGCAGCTGGGGGCAGGACACTGCCCCAGCCATTCCGGGCCTCTGGGCAGCATGGGAAAGCAGAAAGGCAACTCTGGCCAGAGCTAAGGCAGTACCAGCTGCCAGGGGAAGGAAAGCCCATTCTTGCATAAATCTTCATGCATCAGGCCTCTAATAAGATTATACAAAACTTTACAATTGCCAAATCCAAGAATGCTTCTCTGTAGAAACTGAAACCCTGAGCAGTTTCATTCCTGAGCACTCGCCTCTGCCTTCCATTCTTCGAAGAACAGCTTCCTTCTGTAGTTCTGCCCTCCCCAGGCTGCTATTCACTGAAGTCAAAGGTTGACTCTCAGTGCCAGGAGGACAGATGAAAATGATGGGCACTCAAATACATTGAAGTAGTTTGGAATTTATTGACCAGGAATGGAGCAGGGCGCCAGTGAAGACTTTTCAAATGATGCTACCACAATTAGGATTCCTGATAGCAGAAATTAAAGAGAGACTTTTGAAATAAATTCATTTGGAAACTGCAGCAATAGTGTAAGCCAGAGAGAATTTCCAATCTATAAAATCATATAAACTCTCAGCAGTCCTGGTCCTAGGTAGAGCAAATATCAATATTCTCATCTTATTAAAAGAGGACAAAAGTACGCTGAGGCAAAGTGAAATCATTTGACTTGCTTAGATATGGTGGCGACTCTGTAATTAAGCAGAAGGAAGATAGATCTCTGCCTCATTTAGTTGCCTAAAATATGCTCACTAGAGGAACACATCCTTACCTCACTCAAATGTGTCTTCAGTTCTTGCACTGTTCTGTACTCTGGAGTATCAAGCACCACTTTGTATTTGTCTCGCATCTTCCTTGCATTATCAGTGTACAGGTAATTAGACTAACAACCAAAAACAGTACGAAAATAAAAGTTGAGTCATTCAAGGAACTGCATGTCATGGTCACACATTGTCTTTCAAATGGCTGATATGTGCAAGTCAAGCTGAGCCTCTATGTGCCCTGGAGGCCTTCCTAGTCAGGGACAAAACAATTATCATCTACCTAAGCTCATTACCTTGTTAGAAATCAAGTTCATGACTTGCTCAAATGGGTTAATGTGAAATTTCCCCTTAAAAGTAGCTGTAGGCAAAGATTTTCTGCCCAGCTCCTTGAAGCTGTGAAGGGGTAGCCATGCATAGTGAAGATGGGCAAGCACTCACCCAGAGCTTCCGCAGGTGCCGGGAACGGACCATGTCAGGAGTGTCCATCAGGAAGCAGCCCATTCCCTTCAGGATCTGCAAGTCCTCTTTGTATTTAATCTGTGTGGCAAAAATAGAAATATAGCTGGTTGGGAGCAAATATAAATCAAGAATAAATAAGACAGAGTAGTGAAGCTTTTTTTTTACTGATATGAAAAATTTCATTTTGATTCAACACATCCACCTGGTACTCTTAGTTGGTTTGCACGCAAGTAAATCATAGATTTTGAAATTTAAATCTCTAACCCTGATCTGAGGAGAGGACACAGCTATTATTTTATGACTGCATTGATGGGAGAGGGGCTTAGATGGAATAAGTGGTCCTTTAGGAGAAGGAAACATCCCCAGAAGAAAAAGAAACAAATGGCAGCAGGAAGTTGCTTAAGGAGGTGGGAACAGGAAAAGATACTAAACATGAGCTGAAACAGAGACCACCTAGATAGTGAAGAGTTGGTAATAATTTAGGGTTGCATGAAGAATGGCGGCCAGCAATTCTTGCATTTCCCAAGTGGTCCTCTTGCTACTGTTTCCAAAGCTGGTAAAATGTGGTGTCCTGCTTCCACACTATTTCCCCTCCAAGCCATACATTCAGTTTAGAGGTACTTGGTGGAAAAGACAGCTGGTCCGCTTCATTGCTGAAAGAAGCCATCCCCTTTGTAACAGTCTTCCAGAAAGGCCCTATGAGATGCTTACGTCACTGGTGATGTCTCCCACATAACGGCAATGGAGCACTTGGGGTGTGTATGGAAGCGAGATCATGTGACCCTGCATCTTGAAGAAGTCTGATTTGTAGATCAGCTAAAAAAAAAGTGTCCAGAAAAACACATATTAGTGACTGAATAGCTGAAAGTCACCCCTGGGTTTCCTGGCCTATCTTCTCTCCTAAAATAATACCCACCTCACTGACAGCTTCTTGTGTCTTCTTGACCTGGCGGATTTCAGGTGTGTCAGGGGTTGTGTGGATCTTATCTTTGAGTTTGTGGTACAGTTGTCGATACAGCCTCTACATTGGAGGAAACATCATTTCAGGTGGTCAATGTGGGATACTGACTGATCAATAAGCAAATATCAATATTTTCTCCACAGAATTCGCATTCACAGTACCTCGCTGGTAACATTGTTGACCCTCCGGACATTGACAAACGGAACATCATTGGGGCCAAGTGTATACCCATTTGCCTTGAGGTGTTCATAAACTTCCTTGTACTTGAACTGCAAAAGCAAAGTCAGAATGAGATTACTGATGGGTAAACAAAGAGCAGGGTTACATTTCTCAAACTGAAAAGAGCTGTCACTTGCATTTGAAAATTAGTGTCTAAGCATTAAGTATAAGGAAATGTCATTGACAAAATTTCAATAATAATCAGAGTCTAGAAAATTATTTTGTTGGCTAGGAAAGCCAGATCCAGAAAGGAATAAACTTCAAGGTTGCTTAGATGAAATCTGTTTGTATGCAGTTATGCAAAATAAAAAAATCCTATATTTTTAGCCACATTATGGCTAGTAAATTAGGAAATGCAAAGAAAAAATAACAGACTAAAGACTGATGGATGGTTTTACAGGTTGATATTGGATTCTCTCTGACCAGCAGATTTGATACACAAAACTCTGAATGGCAGCTTGGAAGGGAGAGCTTATTCTCCAGCTGATGGCTTATTTATGGGTCTGGTTTGAAGGCCATAGTCACTGGGATAGATTCAACTTCCCTAGGCTTGTCCTTTGGGTAAATGGCATGAAGTCCCAACCTGGCACTTTTGAAAAGTGGAGAAGGTAGGTGCCTGAGCTAACTCCAGAGCAAGGTACAGGTAGTAAGAAGCTATCTATCCCTCTGAGCTTTCTATGAAATGCTACAGAGGGTAAATAGTGAGGCAAGTATCAGGGCCAGCAGCCCGGCAAAAAGTTCTTTCTATTCAAAGAAATATACAGGGATGTTATATCTTTTTTTTTTCTTAAATATATTTTTATTGATTTCAGAGAGGAAGGGAGAGGAAGAAAGAAATAGAAACATCAATGATGAGAGAGAATCATTGATCCACTGCCTCTTGCATGCCCCCTACTGGGAATTGGGCCCACAACCCGGGGCATGTGCCCTTGACTGGAATTGAATCCAAGACTCTTCAGTCCGCAGGCTGACGCCATATTTACTGAGCCAAACTGACACACTGCAGAAGGAAGACAATACTACTGCCACACATCAGTAGTGAAGGTATGATTTAAATTTCTGGGACATGGCTTGGGATTGTCTAGGACAGTGGTCAGCAAATTGTGGCTCGACAGCCACATGCGGCTTACGAGCCACGGTTTGCTGCTCTGTTGTCTAAAGAGTTTGCCCACCACCGTCATATACTACCTTTTACCTCTTTGCACACAATATGCCACAATTGCCTAATCCTCACAGCTTCCAACTACACGGTAACATTTAGTCTAGTCCGGCGGTTGGCAAACTGATTAGTCAACAAAGCAGCAAACTGTGGCTCGCGAGCCGTGGTTTGCTGATCATTGGTCTAGGATGCTCTGTGCTAAAGCTAGCAGGAGTAGAAGCATCCTGGCAGCCATGAGCCTGGAGTCAAGGTAACTGAATCACGCAGATGTAATCCCTCAGGAGTCCTATGCTAACACACCGGACTGTGCAGATACTGCTGACCTAAAGGAGCCAACCAGTTCACAGCACCCTGGGGAAATATGCTGTCTCCCCTGCTCTGCTCTTATCATTATATCATGCTGAACCTTCAGGGTGGGACAGTGGGGATGAGAACAGGCTATTCATTAATATTAGTGCCCCCTCTCACTTCAGACCCCATCTCAATGAGGAGAAGAGCACTTACATAACTGCTCATGTACTGGGTGTCCTTGGAGTGTTTGAAGTGCGGAGTGTCGACCGGAAGCCTGTATCCAGTAGGCAGGGAGCGCTTGCCCGCATCTCGGTACAAATTCTGCCGAATGAGGAAGAACGGTTAAATGACATCTACATCTAATAACTAATCTCAGTTAAGCAAGTCACATCCTGCTCACGTTAGGTTTTCAATTAGATACAGAAAGAAATTAAATAAGCTCTAAGAGGCAATTAATCAAATTACTCTTATTGTGTTTTTTTTTAAAAGAGAGCAATGAATGCAGAGACTTATAGAAATTAGTTCTTCTATACTTCTTAACAAATGCATGGTAACTAGCAAGAATTTGGGTTAAATAGAGAAAATAGTCTACCAAGTGCCATCTATGTTCTTCACCAAACTCTCAGGTGATATTCAAGTTGCCACTAATCTTGAAGACAGTCATAATTATAAAGCACATCTTTGGAATCCTATCTCTTTTCCCCCCACTTCTCACCCCCACCAAACACAGCATTAATGTCAAACATGAAGCCAGCAGGATGCTCATATTCCTAGCAGAAGGTGTAAGAAGTTTCTGTGACCTTAAATAGTCTGCCTCTCCGAGGAACTATAGGAGTAAGAACAGTATTTAAAATATTAAAAATCAAATTACTCCTAACAGTCAACATAAGAGAGTAGCAATGAAGGTAAACCATCAGGTAACACAGAATAGAGATCTTACACGTGGAGTCCACATTCTTTCCTTGTCTGAGTTTCAACAGCAATTTCTTGCTTTATCTCTTATTGTTGATAATCTTTTGTGATCATATGCCTTGTTTTTGTCATCTTGGTTTTAAGCTTTTTGAGAGCAGAAATAGTAGATTGTCCCTCTTCTTTGTAACCTGTAAACATTGCTCCAAAAATGCCCATCGCATGCTTAGAGCTGGCCAGCCAAGAAGGAAGACAGGTATACACTGTTTTTTGATTTTTCATAACTCATGTGAGTGGAACAGTATGGAACAGTATTTACAATGCACAAGGTCAGGCTGAAAAGATGCCCACGCTGAGGTGCTTCGACAGAGGCCAATGACCCGGCCTTTGTAAGCTGCATCCAGGACACCCCCCAGGCACTTTGTAGAGTTTTCACAGCTCACCTCACTCTGGAGCTTGTATGCGTGAAGAGCCCGGTCCAAATCCACAGTTTTTGTAGTTGGAGCCACTTTGCCTCTGACACTGTGCACGTAGTCATAGTGGTAGACAGCCTGGTATAGAGAGAAGCAGAGTACACTGATTCAGACTCCGGGAGCATTGTTAGAAAGAAGCAGTATAAAAGGAAACCAAGTTTCTCTCTCTCTCTCTCTCTCTCTCTCTCTCTCTCTCTCTCTCTCTCTATTGTTTTAAAAGAAGGGTAGCCTGCATCCCTTTACCTGAAGAATTCCATCTGATATATGACTGTGCCTTGTCCAATAAGATCAGAGCCAGGGTGTGGCTCCAGACTAAGAGATAAGTGGAAGAGTTGGCTTAGGCATTAGAAGAGGAAGAGTGGCCATTTTAGCACTACAAGTTCAAAAGTAATAGGTCTCAATGTTCTAACTCACTAGTGAGATAGTTTTATTTATTAATCTGTGCGGTTAATAAAAAAAAAGCAGCTTTGTGCTTGTTGTTCCTGCTCTATAGCAGGCACTGTAGTGGGTGCTTTTCATCCATTTTCTCATTGTACGGATAAGAATGTTGAGACCTGGAGGACTAAGAGCTTTTCCTAAGCCTCATTGATTGGTAGAGGCTAGACTCCTTCCACATCTCTAATGTCAGAGCCTGCTTCCTTCTTCTTCTTCTTCTTTTTAATATATTTTATTGATTTTTTACAGAGAGGAAGGGAGAGGGATAGAAAGTTAGAAACATCGATGAGAGAGAGACATCGATCAGCTGCCTCCTGCATGACCCCTACAGGGGATGTGCCCACAACCAGGATACATGCCCTTGACTGGAATTGAACCTGCGACCTTTCATTCCGCAGGCTGACGCTCTATCCACTGAGCCAAACCGGTTTCGGCATCCTTCTCATTCTACTTAATTAGTTTGCTCTAATTTATTAGAAGATCTAGACCTGCTCTTGGTACAAGGATACAAAAAGCATTTTTCTTTTTTGGAAGCTTTAAAACAACAAGCATCCTATAGACTTAGATCACTTACAACCCCACACCAGGGATTACCTGAACCCATTAGATTTTTAGGAAACAAGAGCAGATTTTTTTTCAACTACAGTTCACGTTCAATATTATTTTATATTAGTTTCCAGTGAAAAGCAGAATCTTAAGTACTTCCTTCCCCAGGGAGAAAAAGCCAGGCACTGCCCAGGCGTGGTGTTTGCCATGTCTGCTTGAATGGCAGCCCCTGTCTTTTTCACTGGCCACAGTAAGAGCCCTGAAGGGCACTTACATCACTTATTTGTTTCCCACTTTGGACAGCCTGGACATAGACTGGCGTATCCATGACCAACTTGTAGTCATTCCTTGTCTTCTTCACGTGAGCTTGGTATTTGATCTGCCAAGAGGAAGAAAATAAGCCTGTGTTAGACCATTCATTATATCGGAAATTGCTGGTTTTCACAGCAGTTTTGGTTGTTTTTTAACTCCTGGCATTTACATTCACCAGCATTTTTTCAATAGACTAGGCTGTGTTTAAAGTTTATGACAGTCAGCATAATCAATGCTTATAGTCATATGGGACTTCTAGGTGTTTTGACAATTGCTCTTCTAGGAATATTTGTTTTCTTACTAAAATCTTGAATACACTATTGATCTTCCTAGCAAATCCTCTCTTTGCCAATAGATCCCATCTATAGCATCACAAACTCCTAACAAATTATACTTTCCTAAAATGACAATTAGGTGCTCATTAATATATCCAAAAGAGCCCAAAAGATAGAGAGAAGAACCACATGTACCTTCTCCTCCAGAGAACCATGGGATAGCGCAACTGCTTGAATAGGAATGCCATATGCACTCCTGAGAAATGGTTGCTTTCTATAGCTTAGCATCTTTCTCTAGCTCAGCCATCCTTACCACCACTTAAGACAGATATGCTCTGTGACAATGTTCCTAGTTTACACACTCTCGCCTTGATGTTAGACTATGAAAAGAAGAAAATACATAAAAAACAAAACAACAACAAGAAAATCAAGGCAAACTCACATCATTGCGCAGATCATAAGCATGCTTGGCATGGAGAATTTCAGGAGTGTCCCAGACATAGCAACCAATGCCTTTCAACCAGTTGAGGTCATCCTTGTACACAATCTACAGAATTGAAACAGATGAAGGGGATTGGCAAAATAAAATTTGACCATAATTTTCACACCAAAGACAAGGGAAACCTCTGGACCGAGGTTGAGTTTGTGGACTAAGAAGCAAAAGGCATTCAGTGAGGCCCAGGGGGCCATGGAAACATTGGCATACAGAGCCCTGGTTCCAGGGATACCTCTGAGTTCCAATGGGACCCATGAGTATATAGGAAAGCAGTGTTAGGGCAGTCTGAGTATACAGGAAAGCAGTATTAGGGGGAGGCTGGGTATATAGCAAAGCAATCCTGGAAAGAGGCTGAGGTAAAGAAGTAAGTGAATATGCATCTCCTTAGGTTGGGCATGAAGGGTCAGGAGGGTGGGCTTTCCTGAGCAATGGGCTTACATCGCTGATCTGATCTGTGACTTTCCTGACATGACTATTGACTTGCAAGTCGGGATGGCAAATCCACTCATGGAGATGTAGGCGGTAATCAATTTCACTGACTTTCTTCTGAGAATCCTTAGCAGTAACCATCTCTACCATGTCGGGTACAATGTTGATTTTCATCTTGTTCTTTTCATAAACGGACTTGTACAGGCGCTGTGAAGTTAAAACAACATACCAGTTACACAGGAAATTGTGCACAGAATCATGGCAATATATGACCTTCAAATATGCCTTCTTATACACTATTATACACCTGAGAAGTCACGGTGACCAGCTTATAGCAATCAGTTGGGGGAAGGGCAGAGACTAGAATTTTCTGACACTTTTTACAGATTTGTGTGTGCTGGAGATACAGCTTGGGCTGAAATAGCCCTCAGCTCCTTCATCAGAGCCATATGCACTGTTTAATAGGAACGGTTCTGATTTACAATAGATGACTCTATTAATTGACTTCAGTTTGAAGGAAGGCCTTTGAGATTACTTACATCAATGTTATATTTGCCAACTCTGAGGCATCGCGCTGTATTTGGGTCATCTTCAACACTTCTTGGTAAGGTATAAAGGGCTTTGAACTTTTCATATTCTTCCCGGTATTTGATCTATAGAGATAAAGCACAAATAAGGAAACATAGTTTGGGAGAGTAATGGATCCATATTGTCATAAGAGCATGAGACTGAATAGGAAGATCTCTTCTCTGAGATCCAGCTAACATGGGTTTACCACTTCTGCGAGACCTTTTCCTCATCTCTGCATGGTCATACCTGCCCAGGTTTTCTGAGGCTTAATTCAGACTCTATCTGAAAGTTCTTTCTCAACTGTAGAGAGCTATACAATTGTAGTTACTGTTTGTAATACTTCTAAGCCAATACTAGTACTGCTGCTACAACTAACTCGTTTAAAAGATTATGTAATTTTAAAATAATCTCTTGCCCTGGTCCGTATGGCTCAGCTGATTGAACGTCATCCCATGCACTAAAAGGCCGCTAGTTTGATTCCCAGTCAGGGCACATGCCTAGATTGTGGGTTCAATACCCAGTAGGAGGCATGCAGGAGGCAGGTGATGGGTGTTTCTTCTCTTTTATTGATGGTTTTCTCTCTCCCTCTCCTTTCCTCTCTCTTTCTTAAATCAATAAAAACATATAAAATAAGCTCTTTTGTAATAATGGCTTTGTTTTTTCTTAATCATAGAGAAGAAAGATGTGTTCAGGAATTTCTTTATTTTTAATAATTGACAAACCTGAGAGACACAACCTTTGACTTTCACTTTGTACAAGGGCTTCCAAATATACAGTGCAATCAACTTCTATAGAAAATCCAACTTTTAGTTTGTAAATTGTATTGCCTATTAATTAATGCTGCATGATTTCTTGAACTAGGAGGCAAGGCCTTACAGAGACTAAGATATAATCTCCTCGCACACGATAAAAGAGCAATTCTCTCACAGCTCAGAACCCCACATCTCAGTGCCAAAACAGGAGACAGGAGTATTTGTGTTAGAATTCTTGCAAATCTCTTCCTTGACTAGAAACCAATCAAAATTCCCATTAGAATTTTTTAGAACATTAGTTCACATGTTCCTTACAGTTAACCCATTCCTCAATTATAAAGAAGGTAGTATTCAAAGACACCTTTAAGATAAAAACCAAAAACCTGCTGTGTGTAATCCTTCTTTTAATGGATTAATTTCTCAGTGTCCTACCTTATTCCAAGAACAAGTTGCCTCTGTAACTTTTTCCATGACAAAAATAAATGAATGAGTGAATAAGCCTCTGCTAAATTTTCTAAACTACTATCTACAAAGCTTCTCTTCTGAAATGAAAAGTTTGCTCCTTTGGGCTAGTCTGTTTGCTGTCTTCCAAATAATTGGGCCTTAGAAAAATCATTTGTATTAGTTTTTCTCCAGTTAAGAATGAAATTAATTTCATTATTACATAATAAAGCCTTTAAAAAATTATGCATTTCTGGGTCCATTAGAGAGTAGTGAATCAACTTATTATGTCACTAGCATTTTAAATGAAGAGAATAGAACTGAAATGATCAGAGTGCATTATATTTAGTGTAGCAATAAACATTTATGTCAGAAGGAACTCACATAAACTTTAGGAGTGTGTGGGTGCATGTGTGTGTGTGGGTGTGAGAGAGAGAGAGAGAGAGAGAGAGAGAGAGAGAGAGAGAGAGAAGAGAAGAGAAGAAAGGAGGGAAGGAAGGGAGGGAGGGAGGGAAGAGGGGAGAGGGAGAGAGAAAAATGTGTGTTGACTTGAAATATAAAATTTCTCACTGTGGGTCTTGATAAAAAAAAGTTTAGAGAAATACTGGTCTAAATGTTACATGAAATGTTCACAATTAAGGGGGAAACGTTTCTAAAGAGGTAAAGTTCCTGAAAGAGAATTGGGTATATTAGAACTGCAATGAAGTTTATAGGAAATTTTATAATAAAAGGTTTTACTTAAGAACATTTTAGGCATAAAGGGTTAAAGGTCACAAGACTTTATACTATATTTAAACAGCCCATGTGATTTAGAATTTTTTTTTTTACAATCATGTCTATACCTAAGTTGTGCTTTAAAAAAGTAGAATTTCAAAAGTTTTAAACTTTTTTATATTTCATGGCTATAAAGATAATTATTTACTTTTTAAATCATTTATTCTAAAATGGTGTAAAGACCAGTTAGTTATAGCATTCACTGGTTTATTTTAGTACTACAATCTACATAATTCTATTGTAAGAAAGCCTATTCTGTATGGCATATTATGTCTTCTGTCTACCCCACTTCTGGCTGAAACAGGATATCCACCTATGTCATTTGCAGGCAACTAGATTAAAAGGCCACAGCTGTTCCTTAATACAAGTGTTTGTAATTCTCTCTAGACTTCAGGGCCCTTGAGGAGAAGAAGAAATACTAGCAAGTGCCCAGTGTTTATGATGGCTGAGCGCCTGGAATTATTGCTGATGGCATACTCCTATGGAAGTGCTGGGAATACTGGACAACATGTGTTTCAATCAAAAAGATTCTAGGAGTGGTGAGCTGGGGAGGGCAGGGATGGGTGGCAAGGCTATCATACTTGCACTGACTTACATTGCTGGCCAGGTCCTTCTGGTTCTTGGCATGTGTCAGGGACATGGTGCTGGTAGGCAGGATGTAGCTGGTGGCTTTCACCTTTTCCCAGGCCTCCTTGTACAGGTTCTGTGGGGGTTAAAAACCTTCTTGTGAATATGGGAAAATACATTCTGGTTACCTTCTGAGTAGTAGATTTCCCTGTTTCTGTCCTTCTCACACACACCCTAACAACCTCTAGGTCCTCTCACTCTTGAGGATCCAAGTGCCCCTATGAGTAACTGGTTTAATGCCATGATAGTAATTTTGTGGCCCATATTTTGTTCTTTATAATAATACCTATAAAAATAGTTTTATAGTTACCATAGCTTTTGATGCCATATTCATTCCCCATAGGTCTAAGAATTTCTGGATGGTGAAAACCACTAACATTAAAACACACACACACACACGTTTACCCTCTCTTTTATGTAGCTAGTGGAAGCTCAAAATACATTTGTTTCCACTCCTACACGTTCATTTATCCAAGAGAAATGAAAATTTACATACACACAAAAACCTAGATGTAAATATATATAGCAGCTTTATTCATAATTTTCAAAATCTGGAAACAACTCCAATTCCTTTAACTGTGAATGGATAAACAAACTGTGGGACACCCATGCAATGGAATAGCATTCTGTATAAAAAATAAACTACTGATTTATGCAAGAATGTGCATAATACATAAAGTCATTTTGCCAAGAGGAGGAAGCCAGGCCAAATGGGTACATCCTATCTAATAAAAGAGTAAATATGCAAATTGACCATACATCTGTTATACCCACAAGCCCACCAGTCACGCTCACCAGCCAATCAGAGTAAGTATGCAAATTAATCCAACCAAGATGGCTATAGCCACAGAGAGAGCAGGAGGGAGGCTTGGGTTGCCCCTGGTGATAGAGGAAGCCAAGTTTTCTGCACACCCTGGACAGCCCAGGCCTCTGCTTAAGGCAACAAAGTTTCAATGGCTGTGCCAGCAGAAGGCTTGGCTCTGCTCCAGGCTACAAAGTTTCAATTGTAGAGGATAAATAAATCCCAGATACCAGGGCCTCCACTTGGATTGCTGGGGGGTGTGGCTGGCCTGCAAACCACCACAGGCCCCTTGCCCAGGCCACCGCATGCCCCAAGGAAACACCCACCCTGTTCCAGGACATCCTTCAGGGAAAACCAGCTGGCCCCACCCATGCACCAGGCCTCTATCCTATCTAATAAAAGAGTAATATGCATATTGACCATCACTCCAACACACAAGATGACTGCCCCCTTATGGTCACAAGATCCTCCTCTCTGGTTCCTGGTGTCAATTGTGTGTGGTCGTGCAATATTCAAATTGGGGCTCATCAAATTGCAACTAGGAGGATTTATGAGCTAAAGTCGGAATTTGAAGGTCCCATAAAAAAACAAAAACTGGAAAAACCTTTGGGAATAAAGTGCCTATCCCTTTTATTTTCTTATTGTCTCCAAAACAGAAGGTGGCGGGGGGTGGGAGGGGGTGTTGGGGAAAAGGGAGAGGTAACTCAAATGAGAGAGGAAAGAAAACTCAACTCACACTGCTATAAAGATTCTTCAGATTCTTGGTTCTGTCATAATCCACTGTTTCCACTACTGTCGTATACTTGTCCTTAGTCTGATGATAATTTTCTTTATATCTCACCTACAGATAAAGAAAGATGGGTTATTCTCTTCTGTGGTTGAAAAGATGTAACGACAAATGAAGGCTCATTTTGGAAGAGAAGACAAGCAAGACGCACCTCACTGGCATTGATGCCGCTTTGAACAGCAGTCACGTAAACTGGTGTGTCTGTGACCAGGCTATAATTCTGTAGATTGTCTTTACTTGCTGCCGAGTATTGTATCTGTGAAGAAAAACCAGTCTCTATGAGGGTAAAATACGGGTCTGCAGTCAGATGTAGCAGGTTGTGCCAACTTAGATGTGCCCTTATCCTTAGGCTGGGTTTCGGCATCACTCCTAACAAAGAGGCCACCCTTGTGTGGTCCTGGAGATTTTGGATGGCTGTCAAAACTAATAGCTTCTCCTGACCAAGAGTGAGGTCTGGATCTTTTCTGGGCTCCCTTCCTCATTTTGTTGTCTTTCCCATGCCTATACTCTGACGACAGCCCCTCAATTTCGACATTCCATTAGTCTACTCTATCTAAGCTGAACCATATGCTGGGAGATTTCCCAAGTATGTATGTTTTCACTACAGAATTTACCTACCTACGGTCAAAGTGTGCATTTGCATACTGCTATCTACACATTAACCTGATCAACTAAAGTCCTGATGCTTAAGGTAGTTTACTTGGAAACACCTCCCAGGCAACATTCTGTTAGAAATGTTTGATGCCTTAAACTACTGAGAGACTCACAATGAGAGGGTCCAGCACCAGAGCAGGCCACCAGGAGAGGTTTGACTGAGCAGTGGGCCTTCAGCTCCCTTTCATCATGCACTGTTAGAACAGCTTTCTCCGCCTGGGCACTGAGACAACCTGGCTAAACTCCACTGAGAGCACCATGGGTTCCATTGGTCCACAGCCAATGAGTCCTTCTGGGAAGATTGGCTTACCTGACTCTGAAGGTCATACGACTTCTTGGCTTGGAGGATCTGGGGTGTATCCCAGACATAACATCCAATACCTTTCAGCCAATTCAAGTCATCTTTATACACATTCTGCAAGAAAGAAGAAATGGTGAAAGATATAGGTACTCAGTAAATTTGCAATGGGATGCTTTGATAATTTTGATCAGTTCTTGACTGTGCTTGCTGGTCATAGCGTGGACTTTTCAACAGCTGAGAGGAGAAATGCCCTGGCCTAACAAAGCATAGGAGGAGAACAATAGCTAAGTTTTAGTCTAGTGTTAAACAGACTAAATATTGAATATGGATATCCATGGCTCAGAAGGAATTCTTACACCAAAAGGTGTCTATTCATGCCACTTTGTGTTGAAAAGCAGCAGGGTTTATGAATACAGAGACAATTAAATAATTCAGGTGGGGGTAGGGGGGCCAGGGAAGACTGGGTGAATCCTGTAATTAAGTTAAGCTGCAGGAAAGACATACATCACTCAGGATCTCCTGTGCATTCCGGGCCAGTAGAACTCTGGGTTCTTCTGGGAGAGACGTCCACTGGTGGAAATAGTGTCGATACTCAAGGTCACTGAGGATGTACTGGCACTTTTTGGCCAGAACATGGTTCATCATATCATTGGGGATGTGAATATTTGCTTTGGTGTCCTCATAATGTTTTCTGTAGTTCAACTGAAGAAGAATATTTAAAAAAAAATAAGGAAGGAAAATGTAAATTATCCAGATCAATCTCTTAAGAGTTTTATTTCCAAATAGATCAGTTCCTTTAGAATAGACCAAGGTTAAACAAACATAGTATAATATATTCTTTTGTAAAAATTTTCCATCATTTTATAACACAGGATAAATAGTGACCTTATTATCTAATACAGAGCTCTCGCTGTGTGTTTGGTAATGAAGTGGAAGGCTCAAAATCGGCAAAGACACATACACTAAATGGCAGGTGTGGGGAAGTCTCAAAATTGATTCATTCCTTCCCACCCCATCCCCAGCTAATCTCGAACCAAAGGGCAGGTCAGAAGTAGAGTCACAGTGAACTTTGCTTACCGCACTCCTCATCTTTTGGAAATCCAGGCAGTGAACCACACTGGGGAACTCACTGATTTCTTTTCCAGCCAGGTAGTGACCCTTCTGCTTTTCAAATGTCTCTTTGTATTTAAGCTGTGAAATGGGTACAACATTGAGAATCACTGGGATTTTCTAACCAGCCCTCGTTCCCCAATGAAGACTCTCAAGTCTCTGAGAGAAAAAAAGTCCTACTGACCTCACTGTTCACATAGTCAGCATGCTTGGCTCCAACAATAGGGATGTAGCGTTCATCCAAGGTATAGCCATAGGCCTTGGTTCCCTCCCATGCCCCTTTATACAGTATCTAGAACAAACAAAAAAAATTTGTGTCAACAAAAGTTTACTTTCAGATACTACCAAAAAGTAAGTGGTAAAATCAAGGTAAAAGATTTATGTTTAAAGGCAAGACTTAGATCTCTGTTTAAGCCATTAGTGTACCTACCTAGGAACAAGGTAGAATCTTTTGGCTTGTTGCAAATGAAATCTACAAACTCTGAGGCATTTTATAACAGAGGTTAACTATATTTACAGATCTAATAAGAGCAAAAACCTATTTTCTCCTAGTGAGAAGATCACCAAAAATTGCTTTCCACTGAGATTAAACACACAGGCATACTATGTGCACCCATACATTGTCCTTTAAATTAGCTGTATTAAAATTGGAGGGCAAGTCCTCCATTCCTTGGCTGGAGATGTTTGTACATGACTGCTGAAGAGGAACCAGCTTTTTTTGTCTTTTCTCTGATGGTGGGTGCTCAGTCCTGTGAGCACCCAAAGCTGGTACAGCACTTGTTACACTATTTGTGGGTTTGTTTTTCTCATTTGTATAAACTCTTGAAGGACTTGTCTTATTTGAGCTTTAGCTCCTCAGTGCCTCCTCTAGCACCTGGCACATCATAGTAGCTCAAAATATACCAGGTGAATAAATGCTACATGCTCTGAACAATATGCTACTTTTAATAAACAAAATTAATACAATTGATATAATAGATTTTCTTTATAAATCCATTTGTTCACAAAATCATCCAAGAATGTGAATACTGACAAGAGCATAAAGTTAGGAACTGAGTTGTGTATTACATAAAATAGAACTTACGGTACTATAGAGTTTTCCCATGTCTTTGGAGTGGGTGATATATGGTGTCTCCGGAGAAAATATATACTTGCCCTTTATTAACTTATTAAATGTTTCTTTATATTTTATCTAAGGAAAGCAAACAAAACAAAATAAAACCTCTGGTTATTATAAATGTATATTTAAGGTATCATAAGATCTACTTAGATAATAATCAGTCTACATTTAGACATTAAAATGGACTGGAGATTAAAATTTCAGCTAATACAATAGAATAACTTGGACAAAAATTTGGATATTATCTAAAAGCGAGTACAATTATACACCCCTGGTGGCTTTTAAGACATTCTCTCCCAAAGATTATCTTATAAACCCTCCTCCCTCAATTTTCTTACAAACCAATCTGTTCAATGATAGACAACTGGGTTTCTAGTCTATGTACCTCATTATACACAAAGCAAACTTACATCACTTTGATTAACTGAGTTAATCTTGGCCAAAACAATCTCTGGAGGATCTTCCACACTTGTAAAATTAGGATAGTTGTCGAGAGCAGCTTTCTTATATTTCACCTGCAAAGACAGAAATGATGAAGACGGATCTCCCTCTATAGAGTACCCATTCCCACAGGGCAGGTAAGGAAGACAGGCAATTAGGTAAGAATAACAGGCTCTGTGTACCTGATTCACCATTTCTTGGTTTTTAGTAACCCTCACATGCTCCACAGAATCCAGGGGGATCCAGCCAATGCCTCGGAGCCATTCCAGGTCGGCTTTGTAGACATTCTGAGAGCAGAAAGAGAGATATAATGCAGGGGAAATGACCAGTCACAGGGTTACAGACAGCAGATTAAAAACAAAGTTTTTCAGCATTTAAAGGATTTCAGTCTTTTGTAGCTGTTGTCTTTTCCACTCAATCATGATTTTATCTGTGCACTTCAACAATAAGTCTTGAACCTGTTACTATTAATGAGGAACCTCCTTCTAGTCAAACCTGCCTCTACACTTCCCCACTTAGTTCCTGGATTCTCCCAGTGCACTCACACGGAATGACGAGGAGTTACTAATATGATTCAAGTTCCACAATGGTCTTTCTGCCGAGGTTCAAGTTCAGCACCTCTGCCACAGGCAGTTTTTTACTTCCTGTTTCTGTATTGGTAATGATGAGACCTATGCAGGGTTAGCTCCTTTGTGTGCCTGAGCATCATGTCAATGCATCATGTTTATGTTCCTACAGACAGCTGGTGTCGGGTAGAGATCTTGATTCAGGGGCTCAGTGCAAGGTGGCCTAAGCCATATTATCTCCCCTAGCTTTACCACAGTCTGAATGATAAATTCTGGGCCCTCATGTGGCTCATCAGTATTTTGCATCCATTTTGCTTTGATTCCTTGCAAGCAACTGCTTCATTAATGCCTTGAAGAATGAGATGCTTGGCAAAGCGAGAATGGGGCATTCCTAGGGCCTTGACTATTCTATCATGCAATGTTGTCAGAATCCCAACTCAATTCTACCCAAGTCAGTTATTATTTTAAATCAGTTGGTGATTTTTTATGCAAATGTGAGTGAGGAGTTGTAATGTGATGGTACAAAAGCAGCAGATTAAACAAAAAAATGAGATTGAAGTTGCTCAGAATGCAGCCAATAGGTAGTGCTGTCACTCACTCACTGCTCCTGATCTTGCTCTACTTCATATCCAGTTTCAGTTCCTCCTGGGAACAAACTAAATATTTACAGCTCCAAGTTTCAGAGTGGTGGTTCTGGAATGCTACTTACAATTCTCAGGGTATACTGTATGTTTCTAAGTAATTACAAAAAAAAAGCCACTTACATCGCTCTGTAGTTCATAGGCCTTCTTGGCCTGAATAACATCGTTTTGGTCAGGATGACATGTCCATTGGTGCAGGTAATTCCGGTAATCGATATCACTGATAAGGGACTGCCCTTGCTTGGCGGCCAACACCGACACCGTGTCAGCAGGTACGTTGATCTTGGCCTTTGTTTTATGATAGTCCTCTTTGTAGAGTCGATCATTCTGAATCTGGCCCGCGTGCTCAAACCACACTAGGTGAGGATCATCCCTCATGGTGGGCACACCAACATAATGACCTTTTTGCTTTACATGCTCAGCTTTGTATTTCAGCTGGTGGGGAGAAGCATGGAGATTCATTCCATCAGCTTTGATAAGCACACAGGGCAAAAGGGATGTTGAGCATCAACATTCAGCCCCCCAGCCTTTGTGTCACAGCCTCAATCCCGAGAATAAATAACAAAAAACAATGAAATAAATAAATAAATATTTAAAATGTCAACTTAAAAATGAGGGGGAAATTTCAATCTGTCTTTCTTGGACCAGCATCTTATATGATGTAGTTTTATCCTATTATGTGAATAAAGGCACTGATTTTAATCACATGGAAAAAAATGGGGTGAGAAAAACATCATTAGTTTTCTAATTCTGGCAATATTTTATTTGAAGGCCTAGCAATCTTAGGAAAACCAGGGAAAAGAAGAAAAAGTGAAGATGGTGATAGAAGTTAGCCAGACTTGTGATCATTCCTCGATATGCACAAATACCAAATCATTATGTTGCACACCTAAAACTAACATAATGCTATATATAGCATTTTTACTGCAATAAAAAAATAAATAAATAAGTAAAGAACTCAAATGCTAGCCTTTAAAGAAGCTAAGAATGGTGGGGGAGGAGGGTGGACTTCCAAAGCCCATGGGAAAAGGATCAGAAGGGAGCAGGTGCTCCCACCATTCCCTAGCCTGGCCACGGTGCTATGCCTTAGCATAGCCGGTTGCCTCACGTGCTAGGTCCAGCCTTTGCAAAGTGCACTTATAACAGGATGAATTACCTCGCTCTGAACATCACTAGAATGATGGGCATGAACAAACGGCACAGCATCCGGAGGCAAAATGTAGCCTGTGGCTTTTTGTTTCTCCCAGCCTTCCTTGTAGAGGTACTAGAAGACAGAAATCCACAATGAAGGGTTACACTGAAGAGTCAGAATGGAGGGAGAAGCTGTGTGCAGACATCTCCAATAGTCCCCACACAGAGTCCCAAGCATCTGAGTGCAACCCATACCTGGTCCAGGATCCGGGCTGCCTCCTGGGCAGTGTGCAGCAGGGGGGTTTCTGTGAGAGTGTACTTTGATTTGGTGTCATTCCAATCTTTCCGGTATTTAATCTGGAAACCAGAGGCAAAGGGCAAATTAACTGATGTTAAGAAAGTGTAATGTAAGCAAACCGGCATCAGTGCTCTATCTCAACAATTAAAATCTGTATCTCAGACAATGATTGCATGCCAAATGTGAGTAGGCGGAAAGCTTTGAAAATGACATCTTCATGACTGGGCAGTTTTAGAACGGCAGCCATGTACTTACATCGTTTAGGATTTCACCACTTTGTTTCGCTGTCACATAATCAACTCTGTCATCCACAGGAGTAAAGTTCAGACTTTCGATTTTTGTGCGATACTTATTCTGTGGGAATGAAAATAGCTTTTAGACAATTACAGTCACTGGTCCTGTATGAGCTGAGAAAAAGATGCTAAATTTAAGGATCCTTTTCTACTAGATACATAGAGCACCATATTTGAATGGCATCTTCTTGGCAATTTGGCTTCCTTCTTAGCATTTGTTTTTTTTATTATTTATTTAAAATATTTTTATTGATTTCAGAGAGGAAGGGAGAAGGAGAAAGAGATAGACACATCAATATGAGAAGAATCATTGAGGTGCTGCCTCCTGCACACCCCCTACTGGGGATTGAGTCTGCAACCCAGGCATGTGCCCTTGACGGGAATGGAATCAGGAATCTTTCTGTCTGCAGGGCAATGCTCTATCCACTGGGCCAAACCAGCTAGGACCTTAGCATTTTATTTTGAACAAATGGCTAGCTTCTTATGCCTCCCATGGATTTTAAAATAGCAGGTTTGATTAGCTCCCAAAGCCATGCAATGTATCATCATATATATTACATGTATCATAATACTTAATACATTTTTTAAACTAGGCAAAGTTCTCTCAAAGTATTTTCCTGTTGCTGACAATACAAGTTTTTCATATATACAATTCCAAACATAATGAGTGTGCTGGATATTATATTATGGATGTGATCCCATTGTGTCATAGCAACAGCACAGGATTATTTTTTTTGGGAAAAAAAGTATGTCTGGCTCAAATGACAGCAATTGAAATTGTTTAAATTGCTGATAGGTAATGACTAAATTTTGGCTTGTGTATTTTTTTTTAATGCTCACCTGAAGATATGTTTAGATAAAGGAAGACGAGGAGAGAGAGGAGGGGGGGGGAGGGAGAGGAAGAGAGAGAAACATTGATGTGAGAATGAAACATTGATTGGTTGCATCCCATATGCGTCCTGACCAGAGATCAAACCTGCAATCTTTGGGTGCACAGGATGATGCTCTAATCAACCGAGCCACCCAGCCAAAGATTGTGTATTTTTTGTTCATTCTTTTAAGAAGTGTAACAAATGACAGGATAAAATGTTAGAATACCTCACTGAAGATATCCCCAGCATATTTAGCGTGATTGACAGAAACGGAATCATTGGGCATCCACCCGATCCCACGCAACCATTCCAAGTCGGCCTTGTAAATAGCCTGTGGAAAAAAAGGCAGAGGTAAAGTCAGCAATCCTACCCAAAGTCCTGTTTATTCTGTCCACTGGTCTGATGGAGAAATGCAATTCAAGAATGATATAGTCAAACATCCAGGCAGGTAACATGTAAATTAATTAGGAAGCCAGGTGGTAAAAACTGAATAACAAACCAAGGGACCCCCACATGCAGATTAGCTTCCGTTCAGCTAGAGGTTATTGTTGTCTGGGCTCACACACATTCAGAACTTCCTCCTCTGACCTTT
The DNA here is from genome assembly GCA_011751065.1 of Lasiurus cinereus. Classification (NCBI taxonomy): domain Eukaryota; kingdom Metazoa; phylum Chordata; class Mammalia; order Chiroptera; family Vespertilionidae; genus Lasiurus; species Lasiurus cinereus. The sequence continues at coordinate 33,413,534 of JAAGEH010000393.1, read as the reverse complement.
TAAGAGAAAGGGGAAATTCTAGATTTATGCTCAAAATTCTGAAAATTCTGGCAACTTAATTCAAAAAATTTAAAAATAGTTTCAATTAAAAAAGCATATCTATGCCTACACCCTGTCCATGGACTGCCACTATTTTATTTATGATATAAACCTATTGCTACTTAAATTCTATGAAAATCATATTTTCAGTGGAATTGTCCTTACCCTGTAACAATTAAGAACTATATTCATACTACCATTTATTTCTTGACACAAAACCTAGATTCTTTATGGCTTTGCTGATTTTGATACTATCAGGTGTAACTAAAACCAAATTCTTGGAGATATGATCCAAGGACTTAATGACAAACTTTCTGGGAGTCCTGGCAAAATACAGAAGAGCTCATCCTAAAATGCAGCCCACTTACATCGCTTTGCAGTTCGTAGGCCTTTTTGGCCTGAATCACATCGTTCTGGTCGGGCAGGCATGTCCATTGGTGTAAGCGTTGGCGGTAATCAATGTCGCTGACCAGAGTCTGGCAATTTTTAGAATGCAAGATGGAAAGCATATCCACAGGGCTTTGGAACTTAGTTTTCCATTTGGCCCAGTTCAGCCGATACTCTCGTTCATTCTGAAGCTTGCCAGCTATGAGGGCCCACCGGATCCTGTTGTCATCCCTGGCGGTGAGGGTGCCCACATAGTGGCCCTTCTGCTTCTCATGATCAAGCTTGTATTTGTACTGGAGATACAAAAACAAAGCAGATGGATCACAGCTTGTACTCTCAATGCACCTAGGGCATTTGCTTACAAGACTGAGAAGTTAGCCAAGACCATACTCACATCACTGGCGATCTCCCTGGAAGCCTTGGCAGACTGTATAGGGATAGCATCCAGCCGCACGTCACAGCTCATCTTCATTTCATCCCAGCCCTCGCGGTAAATTTTCTGAAGAGAACAGAGGGTATCATTCCAGGTTCAAATTTACCAATAACTCCAAGGGCCCATGTAGAATTATCATCAGAGGGGTGCAGTTTTGAAGACCCAGAGCCAGTTAAAGAAAAGGGGATAGGTGAGAGAATCATTCTGCACCGTGGTACTGAAATATAAAATCGTGTCTGGTGTCCAAATATCTGAGACTGATCAGAGTTCTTTCTTTTTAATTTCAATTACAGCCTCCACATTGTTGTGAAAGGTTTATGTAAAAGAGTTGAGTTGCTTTATGGATTGGTAGCTTTGGGATAAATTTCAGTTCAGACATGAATGAGCTAGTATTGAATTTCTTTATTCAATCATTTAATTTATTTAATTTTAAAATTCAATTCAATTTTTAATCTTTAAAAGTAGAAACTTTTTAAATTTGTGAGGCTTTCCCCCCAGTGTGGTTTCTTAGATTTTATGTGATGATGATGCATATTGTCTGGGAATGTTAGATGTTCCTGCTGAAGTACAATTAGATATTAATAGCCATTTTTAAAGAAAAACGTAGTGTCTTTTTGTTTGTAAAGAGAAGTTGTTTAAGAGACTTGTTTTAAAGACTACACTGTCAGGGATCATTTCTATAGTACATTACAGAGAACTTTAAAAATATATGTTCATATTTAAATAGGTGCAGTCTATAGTGACAATGTCACAAAGACTCAGAAATAACAGCAATTTAAATGTATAATTTAGAAAACATACCAATCAGTATGGGATCTTGAACAGTGAAGAAAGAAGAGGTGAATTTTAATTATTGATAATTTCATGGCCTTTGCATAGCTGAACTATGCATGCTCAGATAAATTTTGCCTTTGTAAGTATGGATGCATTTTATAGGAATTTTCATTAAAGTTTTTGTATGAATTTTAATAATCAACTTATTTTTTGTGCAAAAGAAAAAGTATTGGGGGCAATGGGGAGATAAGGACACATATGTAATACATTAAACAATAAAGAAAAAAAAGAAAAAGTATTCTCCACATTTAAATTTATTATACTAGAGAATATTCAATGCAAACTTGTCATTATATTATTTTAAATTATTATTTTTTATTTATTTCATTTTGTTACATATTATTATTACATTATTTTTTTTATGTCTTTGTTTCTTTATTTTTGTTTGCGTATGTGGTCTAATGTGTTTTTTATTTGAATTAAAAATAAATTTGGCTTGAGACCAAACTTCTTCATCTACTAACTTTGAAAACATGAGAAAATTCCTTAATCATTTTATGTTTCAACTTTCCTATTTGATAAAACAAAATAACCATATTATACTCATGTGGCTAGTTTGAAGATTAAATGAGTCAATTTTAACATGAATTTGCTTGGTTACCTATACAATTGTATACAATTTTTAAATAGTGAATTTTATAAAGTTATAATAATGGTGACAACTAAAGAAAATGCTCATTTTGGTTGACATGCAAATGGGATGTTTGATTTCTTCCCAAATATAAGTCATTCTTATTAATATGTAAATATCTAAAGTTAATAACTTTACTTTTGGCATAGTTTCAAATATTAGTCTTGCTTATATTAATTATCACATCCTGCTGGGAAATTCATTACGCAAACAAGACCACAAGAAACTTTTGAGAAAATTCCTGCCAAACTTGCCTCTGGATCCCAGAGAGCTGAGGAGGCCGTGCTCAAATGAAGAGCTGACTGCCTCTCCACCTAGTCAATTGACAAGTGAACACTGCACAAAATACTGATTCTGGCCCTCCCCTGCCCCGTCCCCCAAAACAGTATCAGGGCCCTAAAATTTTATTTTTTTCCCAAGCCTTGGAAAAAATTAGCTCTTAAGTGGCTTATTATAATAGACTTGAGGATACACAGTTGGGCAGGTTCCTTCTCTCACAAATATGTATTACTTTTTGAAAGATGCAAAGTTGTAGTCTATGGTGAGTTGCACTAAGGAAGTATCCTTCTTCTAAGGTCATGCTTATTCTACATGAGAAACCCCTGTGGTCCATGAAGGCGGTACCTTCTTGAACGTTGCTGAATTACGTTAGCCACATAACTAAATTCTCTCATTTTGTCTAACAGATTTTTAAGTTGATGCCCTTGCTTCTCCCAGGCATATAATGGTTTATTCTGCAAATAATAATAATTTTGATTTTTTTCTTTCCAAAATGTATCTCTTATTCTTACTCTTATTCAATTATTTTGGCTTGAATGAGAGGCTTATTCAGCTAGAATTTTTAGCATATTGCCATGTTAGTGGGCATCCTTGTTTTACTCCTGACTTGAATGAGAAGTTTAGTTACTGAGGATGAGCCAGGCCTTGGATTTGAGATTTATTCTTGTAGTCACATCAAGATAATACTGATTTATTCTTATTTTGCTATGATTTGATTTTAGAAAATAAGAACAGATATTGAATTTTGTTGCATGCATTATTCCATTTTGTTCTATCACATTGTTGGGTTTCTGAAAATAGAATCCTCTTGGAATTCTTGGATGATCCCTAGTTGTTTGTGTCATATATTTATGTCTAATTTTTATGTATTAATATTTTACTTAAGATCTTCCTCATCATCATTGGTCTAGTTTCTATTTGTGAAACTATTTGGACAAGTTTTGGTAACTGTAATGGCTTTTTTTCTTTCACTGGGCTCTATGGTAGTCTTTTTTCCCCCTTAAAGTTTTGAAACAATTCTTCTGTAAAATCATCAGGGTGACCATGGCATTTGGGAGGAGAATGTAATGTCTTTAATAATCCTCTCAATTTCTTGCTATATGTTTTTATTTTTTTTCTGGGGTCAATTTTGGTAATTTGTAATTTTCTAGAAAATTCCTTATAGTACAGATTTTAAAATTAATTTGTAGAGTTTTGCAAAGAATTCTCATATTTTGAGTTCATCTGACTTTGTCATTAATTCCCTTTGCTTGTTTGTGGGTCTCTTCATTCCTCTTTCATCTTTCTTGTCCTTTTTATCATGTTGACACTGGCACACCGATAACTGACCCTGTCCACTGACTTTGAGCTGGCGATCTGCTCCTTTCCTCACTCCCGGTGCCAGGATGATGGTGAGGAATCTTTCCTGCCTCCACCAATCTTCTCTCCCTTGACTATGAAGAGTTCCACTGGTGATATTGTAGTACCAACTCAATGACTCTCTAAACAAAATGTAGTCTGTTGCAGTACTTACATTGCTCACATTGAGCGCATTGGCTCTTGCGAGATTAATTTCAGGAGTATCTGGCATTATGTGGATTGAAGTTTTATCCTTGTCCCAAACTTCTCTGTACTTTGGCTAAGGAAAGAACCAATAACAAAAAAGTTACTTCATAATTTGTAATTTTGCTAGTTCCAATGTTTAACTTTTAATTTTTCTGATCCAAAACATTTTCATATCTAGAGTCTTTTCATATAGATTACTCAAATTTGTTATAAATTCTGTATTACTGTATTAATACCTTTTATTAATACTTTAATTTTAGTTTAAAATTAGAAAGTAATAATAGAGTAACTGTCAACATTACTTATTAAAATATTTGCTATCATCAATATTATGATTATTAGATTACAGGTTAATGATTTCTTTCTTTCTACCGCAATTGAGGGTATTTTTCCATTGATTTTTAAGGAGAGTGGAAGAGAGAGGGAAAGACAGAGAGAAACATCGATGTGAGAAAGGATCCTCCCAGGACCTGGGCAATGATTTCATTTATTTATATCATGAACCTAATTTTATTATAGAGAAAACTAGAGGCCCAGTGCACAAACTTCATGTACTGGGGAGGTCCCTCAGCCCACCCTGCCCCCTCTCACAGTCCGGGAGATCTCAGGGGATATCCTAATGATGGCATAGGCCCACTCCCTGCGGGCCTGAGCCATCAGTAGGCCTCCCTCTGCAAGAGGCAATGTGGCTGATCAGGGAAAGGTGCCTCTCCCATCAACCCACTGCTGCTGCCACTGCTAGCCACTGCAGCTGCCAAGGTGTTTTCATCAACACGAACTCCAGTCCTTTCACCATAAAAAAATGACAACTTTCTTTAGGCATTTTCAAGATGTGTCTTTCATAGGATATGACATTTTTTTCTTTCCTTTTATTTTTATCCTCACCTGAGGTTATGTTTCCATTGATTTTTAGAGAGAGGGAAAGAGAGTGGGAAAGATAGAAAGGAACATCAATGTGAAAGGGACACTTTGATTGGTTGCCTCCTGCATGAGCCCTGACCTGGGCTCCAGCCAGGGAGGAGCCTGCAGCCTAAAGTAAAACTGCTAAATTAGATACAATCTGGCTAATGTCCTATAAGACAATAAAACCATCACTTTCTGAATTGGTGTCTCTTCTAGACAGATATTAGTTACATCTTTAAAAACCTGAAATTTTTTTTCATCTTCTCACTTTGGTGATCATTATATATAACTTTCCAGGGCTGTAAAATGACAAAATATATGGAACTTATTTAACTGTAAATAGTGTATCAGAGTTATGTGTTTCATAGAAAAGGAAATGATCATTCTGTGGACCTCTAATGCCCCAATTATACTGAAAGGACTTGCTGTCAATGTTTTACTCCGGGCCTGTGCTAGGCCACAGCCTCTGCTCCCAGGCTGGTTGGTGGGGTCACCCTGGCCTCCCAGACCTGGCGATGGTCTCAGGAGCCTGTGGACTTGGGTTCTGTTCCTGGGACCCAGACTGCTTGGTACCACTCTACCCCTGGCCACTTGACACCTGCATATGCAAATTAAACTGCCATCTTTGTTGGGTTAATTTGCATATCCACCTCTGATTGGCTGGTGGGCATCATGGAGGTATGGTCAATTTGCATCTTGCTCTTTTATTAGTGTAGATGGTACTTACAATACTAATATTTTCAGCATTTGACTTAGCAAGGACAACTTCTGGTGTGTCGACGATGCTTGTGTACTTGAGATTCACCACAGGTGTCCGGTACACACTGTCTCGTAGGATCTCCTGTGCATTTTTGACTCTCAGTACTTCGGGAGACCCATCAGGCATCCAGCCAATGCCACGCAACCACTCTAAGTCAGCCTTATAGATAACCTGAGAAAGAAAACAAAGTCATCTAGAAACAGGCTTTTTAAAAAATGAGTAAAATAGGCAAGCGATTTTGTATGTTACATTTTATCTTCCACAAACAGCAATAAAAAATGAGTACTCTCCTGACAAACATAACTTCTCATATACACAGTAGTGCTTTGTTCTGCCTTTCTTCTGTGGCAGGGGGTCCGTGTTTGGGTGCATGTGCACATTTTAAAAAGCAAACAGATGTAGAAAGAGTTCTCTGGGGGAATGCATGGGAAATTTTTGAATAATATTAGATAATCATCTTACTATTCAATGTGGAATTTAAAGCAATAATAATGGGCTCTTTAGTAAGTTCTCCACAAAGCAACCAGAATGATCTTTTCAAAGTTCGAAATTCAAATTCGCTATCACCACAGCCCTTCATCCTGGGACTTCCCATTAGTCCTAGGATAAAGATCAAAATCCCTAACATGAACTAGAAGGCAAGGGATGATGTAGCACCAGTCCCAGCCTCATCTTACGTGTGCTTCCCTTCCACCTGTGCATTCTGACCAAACCAGCCTTCTTTCAGTTTGTGGTTTGCATATGGCCCCCTTTGCATATGTTGCTCATTCTGCAGGAACATCCTCTGTGTCCTTCTCAGAGCCACCTCCTACTCTCCCTTCAGAGCCACTAAATCAGCACTTCCTTAGATAAGCTTTCCACCTCTCATGAATCAGAGATCACTCCTGATTGCTGATATTCTCCAATTAACACCTCTTTCTTTGTTATCAATGTGAATTCCTAAAGTCAGGAATTTGGTCTTATTTCTTCTTTATTTGCAATTGTATCTTTAGTGCTTAGCCCAACACTTGGCATATAATGTGTCTAACATTTTAAAAAAACAATTAAGAATTCAATCCCTACCCTAGCTTTACAATTCTGATCTCAGAATTGTTGTGCTTTTTCCCCCAAGATAGCAAGCACCTCCCTTTGAATTGGGATTTTCATTTTCTTGATTATCTAAATCTGTTTCCCTAGACACAAGTAAATGGTAAACCATAACAAATTGCTTTATGTTAAGCATCAGTTATTAATTTTATAAAAAACCATGGTGTTCTTCAGAAATGATATCTTAATAACTAGGTAATAAGATACAAATACCAGGCTAAAAAGTAGTAAGAGGATTGAAAAAAGTAGGAAACTGTCTACCTACATGAAGAATGACATATCCAGAATTCAGAAAGGATTCTCAAAGAAGATTACATACATTTTGAAAGTTCCCTCCCTCATTCTCTAAGAACTCGATTGCTGTGCCTGCCTTAGTTCAGTAATGTGGGTCAGGTTAGTGAACAGACTGCCTTTGTTGAGAAAATGGCCTACATTCACCAGGTGGCAATTCATTTCAAGTGATGGGCATACATCCTGCAGGAAACTCATTCATTATGAGAAAGCATCTTTTGAAGCTTAGGGGAACCAAGTGAACATAACTTAAAAAAAAGGTATGCATTCTATAAACAAAATAAATAGCCTGAGGGAATCATCCTTTCCAAAACATTGAATAAAATATGAGTAAATCTAAAAGCACTTCAGGTAAATTAATGAAACACCAGGTTGTGAAGAACAATAAGTTAAGGGAAACCAGTGAGTCTGGAGCATGCTGCTAACCTTTGAAATTAATTTTAAGGGAAATAGCCTGTCCTTCTTCAATGCATAGTTGAAGCACCAGGACAGTCTTTAATAAACTACAAACACTGCCCATGTTCACAAGTCCATAGAAAAATTATGAAAATAAAAACTTAACAACAAAAACGAAAATGTTCTGAACAAACCCAGCAGTAAGGTAGACACTTAATAAGCTTATGTAGGGCGTAGTTTTATTTTCCCATGCACTGGAAGGAGTGGTCAGGTAGAGCTGTGGAAGGCCTCCTTCCTGGGAACAGCTCAGGCCCCTGCCCTGGTGCTCCCTTCACAGGCACACACTTACATCACTCTGCAGGTCATACGCATTCCTGGCGTGAATCACATCATTCTGGTCAGGAAAGCAAGACCACTGGTGCAGGTACTGGCGATAGTCCACGTTGCTTGCTAATGCCTGGCCTTCTTTGGCAGCGCTGATGGACACCATGTCCCCCGGGATGGAGATCTTAGCCTTGTGGTCATTGTAGGCCTTTTTGTACAGCCTATCATTCTGCATCTTTAATACATTTGCTGCCCAAGCCAGTTTAGGGTCTTCCTTGGCATTGCGACATCCAATATAGTGGCCTTTCTGTTTCTCATAAGCATTCTTATATAGATACTATTGGGTGTGAACAGAAGAAAAAAGAGTTGTTTTTTTCTAATTCAATTCGTCTAGGCAGTCAGTTCAAAATAGCTCCACTCCCTTAGATTCCTCTCTTTGGGGCACTACAAGCATCTCTAGGCAAGAACATTGCGAGCACCTCTAAGGCAAGAAGTGTGCCTCTAGGTTATCCTCCCATACAGGCTTGTCCAGTGTTTCCCAAACTTCAGTCAAGTTTTGGCACCCTCACATGTTTTGCTACAAACATGTACCAAATGTACTTTATACTTTAAGTCAATTTGATTCTTTTTTTAAATAAATTTATTTTTTAAATGTAAACTTACTTAAATTGTTATTTTAAAATTTATAATTCTATCAAAATAGGATAAAGTCAATATTATTTCTAGCACACATGGAAACACACATATAACCACTTAAAAATGCTTGTTTATGTATTGCATAATATATCACTTTGAGAAACAATAGAATTCTTTTCGCCCATAAATCTCTAAGTGCTGGTGAATTAGCTTATATTGAGAAGATATTGAAAATAAAATAAAAATCTGTGCTTAAACATAAGAAGAGCAGAACTAAGCAGAGATGCATGAAGATCATCAAATTGTTGTAAAGTTGTTTTTAAATTTAGGATTTTAAAACAAGACACTAATAACAATGACCTCTACTTTGCTTAAATAGATTGTAATTCCTGGGGAAATAAGTTAAAGATTAGTATGGCATTAACCCCCTGTGTGTCTCCTAGTGTTTGTCAAAGCTAGGCAAGGAGGAGCTCTTACATCACTGGCGATATCCCTGGAAGCCTTGGCATGCTTGATCCCAATGGCATCTGCTCTTAGGTCATAGCCGGTCATCTTGACATCTTCCCAAGCTTGCTGGTAGTGTTTCTGCAATTGGAGATTGCAATGCTACAGTCAATCTGAAGAGGGAGCTATTGAGCAACATGCTAACAGTTATACTGAAAACTAATCGCCCCTAGAGCTTTATAAAATAGGCTGGTTTCATATTGAACTTATGTTCCATGAAATTTAGTAAAGTTAAATCTAATAACTTTTTTTAAAGAAGGAAATTTAGGAGACAGAAAATAATGTTAAAATGAGAAAAAATATTATTTGGCTTTTAAAAGGAAAATCAATGATGGGCCATTAAAAGGGAGTTAAGTATTTTGATACATGCGTAGATATTTTTATGTTGTGTTTTGGAAAAATTACTGCATTTTCCTTCCAACAAAGATAAAGACACACATCTCTAAGCGCGCGCGCACACACACACACACATTAGCTTAAAGACTAGAAATAAAAGGAATGGTAGAGAACTGCCTTTTGCTAAATTCTTTTCAGAGCATATTGCCTAAAGGTTCAGTTAGGCAAGATAGCATTGTATAAAGCAAATGGGTGTGTAGTGCCTTACGTTGCTGATCTGCAGGGCATTGATCTTGGACTGTAGCATCCCTGGAGTGTCGGCTGGCACATTCACATTAGTCTTCTCTTTGTCCCAGGCATCACGGTACAATGGCTGGTAAAAATGAAAAACTAAGGATGACTGACGAGTAAATAAATCAATTACCATATGAATAAAATTATAATTAAAAATTCTCTTTGAAGGTTTTCTTATATAAATATAGGTCACATTTTGTTTTTACTTAGAAAGTGCCAATAGTGACTTCAACAAGAAGAATATATTTGTGTGTAATATAATATAATTATAAATGAGTCAGAAGCATGGTAGTAAAATAATCCTTTTGCTTTAATTCACATGTAATTATCAGGCAGTAAACCTGCATCACAGGTAACTATGATATTTCACATTGTTAATAAAGTCCTGGCACTCTTAACTGAAATAACTTTAATAATGTCTAATGGTGCTACCCCTGGACTTTTCAACTTATTTTATGATTGAATGCAAAAAAAAAGATGTCAATTTTGTAATCATGGTATTGATTGACCATTATTATAGGCAAGGTCTTAAAATGTGTTGAAAGTATACATCAGAGTCTGTGAAACATGAAGATACCCACTATACTTCTATTGAGCAAAGAGTTATCTAAGCAAATGAAATGTGGATACTGTTAATCGACTGACTATATAAAATTCTATCTCGATATATGTATCTTCAGGATTCTGATGCTGGTATTGAGAAGGCTAACCCCTATTTTGTAAAACTACTGCTTGGAATTCTCTGGTATTTTTTAGATGGCCTCTTATTCTAGAAAAAAGTAACTTTGCTTTCTAGCCTGTTAGTCTGCTTAAATAATGAGGAAAATAAAATAAACTAGCTGTTTTGTATACCCATACTCTCAATGCCATGCCAGGTGTACTTTTTAATTAGATAGAACTGTATTGTTTTCTAGGCCAGCAGCAAGATATCCACTAAACACAAAGGGCTGGCTCTTTAATAAAAAAAGGGAAGTTCTGCTTGTAGCTTTGCTTAGAATTTGAATTCATTTTCTCTAAGCCCACCACAGTGAATAAAGTTTAACTCCAAACTCTCTGAGCATTGCTTGATTTATTCTGGTTCTCTGTAACAGTATTAGCAGTTTAAAGTGCACAGCTTACCTCGCTGATCTGTAGAGCATTGGTCTTTGCCAGAATGACTTCAGGCGTATCAGCAATGCTGGTGAATTTGAGGGTCTCAGGCTTTGTACGATACAGCTTTTCATTGAGGAGATCTTGGGCATTCTTCACTCTTACCACTTCCACAGAACCCTCTGGCAACCATCCAATACCCTTCAACCATTCCAGGTCTGATTTGTACACGTTCTACATGAAGGAGAGGACCACAGAGTACAAAAGAGTCAAATTTGTAGTAGAGCAAACACAAGATCTCTATTTAAATCAGCTGGGTGGCCAATCCCATGAAACTCAAGGATCAGATTAAATGTTAATATTTGGGTGTAATGTCTCTGGCACACATTTCTGGGAGACGTTCATAGGATCTATCCTATAGGAATTGGAGCAGGGCTGACAAGTAGCATTTGGGGAATGACAGACTGCAAATGGCATAAAATGTAAAGCCTAGCTTTTGTGCTCACCACTTGAAATCTGCCTTTTATGTACCACTGGGGAAAAAGTCCTTAGATGCATATATAATGAGAAAAATACATATCTATAAACATTTTTCTCTATACATGAAAACAAATATAAATATGTATTTTCCTATATGCACCAGATAATCTTGAAAGGTAAAATTTTCTTATGATTAAATTGTTTCTGAAACTTAGATATCTGATAAGGTACTGGATGAAAAAAACTGGGACTGCAATTTTATATCAAATACATAGAATAGCAGAGTGATTTTCATCTTGATGGATATGGCCTTGTTGCATAAGAAGGAATTCTCTATAAGATTAAAAAATACTCAGAAAAACTCTACTAACATGAAATGTACAGATTATGCTAGGTTCTTTCTATGAAGATTACCAGTTGAATTCTGTCCCCAAGGAATACACGTGATTATACACACAGGCACGCATCTCCCCAATATACGCACATCGCTCTGCAGTTCGTAGGCTTTCTTGGCCTGGATCACATCATTCTGATCTGGCAGACATGTCCACTGGTGCAGATAATTGCGATAATCCACATCGCTAACCAGGACCTGGCATTTCTTGGCTTGAACAATCGACATCATGTCCAAAGGTGTATTGTAAATTCCTTTAGACTTCTCATAAGCTTTCTTATATTCTCGGTCACTCTGGATCTTGGCAGCATGTATAGACCATACCAATTTGGGATCATCTTGTAGGCTGCGAAAACCCACATGGTGGCCCAGTTGCTTTCGGTAACCTTCTTTGTATTTGTACTAAAGTGGTAAAAAAACAAAACAAAACAAAACAAAAAAACAAAAAAAAAACAGATAAAAAGACATGAAAATAATGTGTTAGAGAAATTTTCATGACATGTTTCAAAATATTTTCTTTTAAAAAATATATTTTGTTGGGTTTTTTTTATAGAGAGGAAGGGAGAGGGATAGAGAGTTAGAAACATCGATGAGAGAGAAATATCCATCATCTGCCTCCTGCACACCTCCCACTGTGGATGTGCCCACAACCAAGGTACATGCCCTTGACTGAAATCTGACCAAGATCTTTCAGTCTGCAGGCTGACACTCTATCCACTGAGCCAAACCAGCCAGGGCAGAGAATATTTTCTTAATGTAAATTGGCTCGACATTGAAAGTCATTATGTACATCAGTTCACTTTAAAGAAATTAGAAAGGGCTGTTTAGATGGCTTTATAGAGATCATGAATAAATCTGGAGGGACAGTATGATGAACAAGAGTAATAAAAAATAATAATAGCTAACATTTACTGAGCCAGACTCTGTTATGAGTGCTTCAAGTGTATTTGGTTGATCTGATATTGTTGATTTTTAAGTTAAAAATAGTTGACAGTGGCAATTTTAAGTTCATTTAATCTTCACAACATCTTTATGTGGTAGTACTATTATTATCACATATTTCAAATTGGGGGGAAGGCACAGTATGGGTAACCATTGTTCCCAAAATTGCCTAGCAGGTGGAAACATTAGGTTATATGGTTGCCCAAGAATACTGAAGGTACTTCAAGTAGGAAAAAAATCATGTGTGATTTAGGACACAGACAAGATGTACTAGTATGTTTCAGGAATGGAAAGCAAGGTTGCTGGTTTGAATCAGAAGATGACAGTAAAAGACCTATGGATAAGAGTTTGTGGTCCACACTTGTCCTAAACGTTTTAGGACTAGAGTTAGATAGCTTCTCTTATATTTAGATCTGATAGGCAAATTAAGACAAAAGGGAGATAGAAAGAATGGGAATAAAGCAGACACTATGCTCAGGTATAGTTTTTAGAGATAAAAAAGAGGAAGAAGATAGAAAGAAACAGCTGGATACATGAAATAAAATATAGAGAAGAATGGGGAGAAATGGAACAAAGATGGCTTAAAGATTTGGAACTCAGCGGGGTGGGGGGCGGGATTTGATAGGATAATTGTTTTGACCATTAGTAAGTTTTAAAAGTACTGTTAAATGAATTTCTAAAGGTTACTGAGAGCATAACACATAAGCCTCCAGGATAAAATCTTGCTTATAAAATGTGATTTCCTTCTAAGTCTTCTTGTTTGACACTTTTACCTGTGATTTATATTTATGGAGAATGTCATAAATATTTTTTGGGTAAAATCATATTGTTCCTGAATTTTCTCCAAGAATTTCACACAGACCCTTCACAATATTTTTCTTCTTCTTAGAAACAACTTAGAAGTTATTTACATATATACCTCATTTATGCTTACCTTAATGTTTTTTGCCCCATTTTAATGATTTTTTTTAAAATAAAGTCTTTAGTGTAAGACAAAACATGATCATGTGTATAGATCTTTAAAAAACACCCAAATTCTTAAAAAAAAAAAAAAGACTCTATTTGTTGCATGGAGGAGGAGAAGCACTAGGAAACAAGGAGGCGTACCTCACTGGCGATTTCCCTGGAGGCTTTGGCATGCTTGATTTCAATGGCATCTGCTCTTAAGTCGTAGCCTTTCTGCTTGGCCTCATTCCAGTCTTTCTGGTAAAGTTTCTATTGAGGGAAAAAACAGGATTGTTTACAAGAATTGAAGATAAAAGAATATACTAAAAGTGGTCATATGAGTCATAAGGCATAATGTCAATGTTGGCAACTTAAGAACAGAACCTGTCACTTCTGAGTTCTTCTCTTGGTTATTGGTGATTTACTTTGTGGAGTGTAGGATACTTCTGATTAAATTTTCAAAGGTAAACATCAAAGTCTAGCAGCTAAATACCTAAATTTAAACATCTGAATCCAAACGAATATTTGAATATCTGTATTCCTCACAATATGGCCCACATCTGAAGAAATCTCATTACATAGCAGATGAAAACTAAGAATCAATGGTGAACCTTCTTCACAAGGCAACATATGAAACTTGACTAGATTTTCTTCCTAATGTTGTCCTTTGACTTTGAGAGGTCTCTGCTAACGATGCATATAATTAAAAGTTGTCGTTTAGGTTTTCTTATGGCATTTAAATGTCAAACAAGAAAGTTCTGGATCAATAAAAAACTGATAAAGACAATAGAAAAAAACATAATAGAGACTGTTACCTTTTAAGAGGCATTTAACCAGGGATTTCATTATTCTCAAATGAGATACAATGAAACTGAGCTGTAAACATTAGATATAGAACAGTGATTTCAAAGTTGAAAGAAGTACACCAATAAGATTCAGGTATCCCACACATTGCAATCCAGGGACTCAACCATGTATCTAAGCTAACATTTAAAAAAGAATTTTCATTCATATTGCATTAGGAGTGGTAGCTAGAGAGAAAGTGTTGAGCACCAAGAGCTATAAACATTTCTAAGACAGGTAATTCTTCAATCATAACATACTCCATAGCAGACAGATATTGACTCATAAAGGCATTGACACTTCATACCCATGCTACTTACATTGCTGATTTGCAAGGCATTGATTTGGGCCTGAAGCATGATTGGTGTGTCGGAAGGAATGCTGATATTGGTTTTGTCTTTATTCCAGGCTTCTTGATACAGTTTCTGTAGAGAGAAGGGAAATTTTATTTCAATATTTCATAGAGAATGGAGATCTGAAACATAAAGTCTAAATGACCATTTAATCTGGAAAAAAGTTTTTTATATATGGTTATGATGGTTAATTTTATGTGTCAACTTGCCTAAGCCACAGTACCAGATATTTGGTCAAACATTATTCCAGATATTCTGTGAAGGTATTTTTAAGATGACATTAACATCTCAGCAGACTTTGAGTAAAGCAGACTATCCTCTGTATTGTAGGTGAGCTTTGTCCAGTCAAAGCCCTTACTAGAAACAAGTCTGACCTCCCCTGAGCAAGAAGGAACTTTGCCCGTCGATTCCTTTGGGCTTGAAGTGCAGCTCCTTCCTGCCTCCAGCCTGCCTGCCTACCCTGCAGATGTTGGACTTGCCGGCTCCACAATAGAGGCAATTCCTTACAACCAATCTCTCTCTCC
Source organism: Lasiurus cinereus (assembly GCA_011751065.1). Classification (NCBI taxonomy): domain Eukaryota; kingdom Metazoa; phylum Chordata; class Mammalia; order Chiroptera; family Vespertilionidae; genus Lasiurus; species Lasiurus cinereus. Next base: position 33,398,286 of record JAAGEH010000393.1, on the reverse strand, counting down.
TACACACCCTAATGGTTTTGCTTTTCAGGAGAACCCTGACTAATACGATCTTACACCATTTAATACCCAGCATTGTGCCACAGGTTTTAGTATTTTATAGAACTTAAATAATTGTTTTTCTGACTCACAATGGAGTAACTTTTCTAATTTTAGTGCTTCCAAATGTGTGGCAGGGGACAGGCATGTTGGCATGCATCAGAGTTCTACTGTGCATGTGCTCTCACTGAACTAGTCAAGAGACTCTTAGAGGTGTTCCCATCACTACAGTTCTTTGAAGAGGAACAGTCCACCTGCCCCTGTGGCTGGCCTCACTTGATAACAAAGCCCCACAAAAGGAAAGCCTGAGATAAGAGGGTTCTTACCTCACTAATTTGCAGAGAATTGGCTTTTGCTAGGACAACCTCTGGAGTGTCAGTAATGCAAGTGAATTTCAAGGCGTCTGGTCGCGTCCGATAGAGTCTTTCATTTATCAGGTCTTGAGCACCTTTCACCCTGGTCATTTCTACTGAGCCTTCTGGCATCCAGCCGATGCCACGCAGCCACTCCAGGTCTGCCTTATACACACTCTACGAGGGATTAGAACAAAAGTTTGTTCCCATGTTATTAAACAATGTGAATGGTGCCCCCCCTAGGATTGTGCATAACCCATGGATCTGTCCACAGAGGAAATGACTGGACAATTAGTAAATCTATATCCTCCCATGCCACCTTTCCCAGCATTCACGTTACGTACATCACTCTGCAGCTCATAGGCCCTCTTTGCTTGGATAATGTCGTTTTGATCAGGTAAGCATGTCCAGTGATGCAGGATATTCCGGTAGTCAATGTCACTGACCAGTGTCTGACATTTCTTGGCCAACAAGATGCCTAACATATCCACTGGGGTACTGTACTTGGTCTTGAATTTTTCAAAGTCCTTCTTGTATTCTCTTTCACTTTGAATCTTCCCTGCATTTATGGCACACATAATTTTGGGGTCATCTTCAATGCTCTGGGCTCCAATGTGGTGGCCTTTCTGTTTTTCATATGCTTCTTTGTATTTGTACTAAAATGTTAGAAATATAGGCTTAGAAATCCAGTTCTATTATCATATACACACTGATAGTTACAACATGAACACCCAATAGCAAATGGATAGAATTTTACTTTGCAAATATTTTGGCATCTCTGTTTAATTTTAAACTACTCTTTTATGCTATCATTACACTAATAACTGTAGTGTCATCATATTTCTTCATTGGTGGAACCCTTTTTTCCATCAACTCTAACTGTGATTCCAAAATGTATTTTTCTTCTCTATGACAACAAAGGAAAAGGTCTTTGAACATAGCAAGCAGCCCTAGAGGAATACACGTGGAAGCAGTTACAAAGTGGGGCCGCCAGCGGCAGTAGGGTTGTTCAGCCATGTGAGAACAAGGGGGTCAGATCGAGGGCACTTACATCACTGGCAATGTCCCTTGAGGCCTTGGCACTTTTGATGGAAATAGCATCAGCTCTCAGGTCATAGTCCTTCATCTTTGATTCATCCCATCCTTTGGTATAAAGTTTCTAATGTGGAGGATAATATACAACGGAAAAATAAAATGGTTATAGGAAGTTACTAGGCCTATTCCAGAAAGGAAGGTGGTAAGATAGAAAAAGTATTTTAATTACTCCTAGAAAAGCTTAACAGCAATCAGAAAATCTCTTACTTGGCTGATATTGACAGAATTGCTCTTGGCCAGCATGATTTCTGGTGTGTCCGGCATCACGTGGATGGAAGTTTTGTCAGCATCCCAAGCTTCTGTATATAAGTGCTATGAGGGAAATAAGGTAAGACCCATTTTTTTAAAGGCAGTAAATTATAGTTATTATCAAATTTAACTCACTTAAGTAAAATAGCCTATTTAAGGTTATTTGGAGGTGAGGAAAGCAAAAGGGTAGTGAGAAGAGTCAAGCATGGCAATATTCAAACAGCCATATGATCATTTCACAGCTTATATGAAACAACATAAAGATCTCAATTATTAATTCTTTTCATCCAGTAAAACTCAAGCTTACTCATAGTACCTCCAAGGATGGAGCTTTGGCTATCGAACTGTGTTGTAGTAGAAATTCCTAGACTTCAGAGTCAATCCCAAGTTCAAACCCAACTCCACTATGTCCAAGCTATGTGATTTTGAAAAAGGTACATAATGCCTCATATTTCTCATTTCTCGGAGGGAGAGAATCATATATTTTTATTGAGTATTTTTTGAAGATTAACAATAACATATAAAATGCATCAGTCATAGTAGGTACTGAACACATTTTCTATTTTCTATTGCTGTTATCTCTGTGCTAATGGATGTGGTATAGAATAGAATTTCTGAAGCTTTAATACCCCTAATTCTGCGGTTCACTGAGAGCCAACTTTGTCTTCTTCACTGAGCAAACACTCAATATCACCACCTGAGTGTTCAGAAGATATCCAGGCAGGTGCGGGAGAATTTAGATAAGTTGAATACCACCTAAAATGTGCATATTAAGATTCTATCCACTGGATAAAGAATTATCCCATTCTCAATAAACAGATTGCTAGAACTCTGGAATAAAGAACTGATCTTGTATCTTATGTAATAAAACTGAATGCAACAATAGCAACTCACTTTTCAAAACAGATTTTCACAACCTAAGGAGAAAGAACAAAGCAAACAACTAACTTGAGTTGTACATTGGTACTTCTATAAACACCATGTTGCCCATACTTTAGAACAAAAGGCTAAATGTTATATATTTCTCACTTTATGAGATGTATGACTCAGGAGATTGGAAACAGCTGAAGACTAACCTTGCTCATTGTCAGGGCATTACTCTTTGCCAGGACAATTTCTGGGGTATCTGTAATGCATGTGAATTTGAGTTTATCTGCAGGTAGACGGTACTTCCTGTCACTCAGGATTTCTCCAGCTCTCTTCACCTTTTCAACTTCTACAGAGCCAATGGGCACCCATCCAATGCCTCGCAGCCATTCAAGATCAGCCTTATAAATAGCCTGAAAATGAAATAATGTCAAATATTTATAAAAGTTACCTAGACAACTTGGTGTCTGATCCTGATTTAGCATCTACAGAGGCTGTATAATTCTGAATCTTACTTGTGTAAATTTCTGGGAAGAGTTAGTTAAACACTTTGTTCCTGAAGGGAGCCTTGTTTTAAAGACCCAGAAATCACTATAATATTATGTGATTTCATATATACAAAACCATTTAAGGAAATTACTGTCTGCCTCCTGATACAAAGAGGTTATTTTCTCATTTGATTGCCCATATCTCCTTGTATGGGACTAATAGAACACAGTTTGTTCTTATTTAATTGGACTTTGGCCTTCATAGCCAGTCCTATAATCTAAAGAAAGGATGACCACATGTTGAATTAATGTGCTTTCTGGGAACAACAAAAAGGGTGTCTTTTTTTCATATAATTCTATATACGTGCTTCTAAGACAAAGAGTACGTATATTTTTACTCTTATTTATCTTATTTTTAGTCCTCTTTCCTGTCATAATTCAAGTAAAATAAGGTATTTCATCTTTCAGTTTTATTCTTTGAATTTAAATAAATGCTTGAAGGATAGTTTTTCTCATTATTAAGAGTAACAATCCTTTTTATTTTTATGGATTTTTTTGGAAACTCTTTTTATAATGCCACTACTTTATCATCCTGTTGAAAGTAACTACTTATGAGAGTCTGATTTAAAAACAACAAGGAGCTACTACCCCAATAAGGTAGCATTTACATGTGCAGGACAATTTACTAGCTGACAACAAAAGTACCTGACATATTCCTAGAAACCACTGTTTTCAGCTTCTAGGATAAATTATCTCAATGTATAATTCATTCCTAAACCTTCTTTTACAAGTTATAACAGATATTTCCTGTAAATTAATTAGTCATAAAAAGGTAAATAATTTATTTATTCAAGGTCACATCAATCAATTCATTTGGAAAATTATGTTGAGTTAAACTAGAACATCAATGAACTTAGATAGAAAAATATATATATATTTATTTTCATTAACTTCTAATGGAAATATAGCATTTCTTTCAATTATGAGTTTAGTCAGGAGATCATAGTAGTATTGACACTACATGGGATTTGGTTGGCAATAGAAGTCACAAATATTTTCATTTCCAATTACAGTTGGGCAGACATCTTGAAATATTTATGCTCATCACTTCTTCGAGATTATAGTTACTACACTAATATTTTCATTTAAGCCTATCTAATAAAAGAACAACATGCAAATTGACCATCACTCCAAGACACAAGATGGCTACCCCCATGTGATCAAAGATAGCTGCCCCCATGTGAACACAAGATGGCTGCCACAGGATGATCTGCAGGGCAGGGCAGTTGTGGGCAGTTAGGGGTGAACAGGCCAGTAGAGGAGGGCAGTTGGGGGTGACCAGGCTTGCAGGGGAAGGCACTTGGTGGGGACCAGGCCTGCAATGGGAGGCAACTGGGGGAAAAGCAGGCCTGCAGTGGAGAACCTAAGCCTGCAGGGGAGGGCAGTTGAGTGGAACCAGGCTGGCAAGGGAGGGCAGTTGGGGGTGACAAGTCCTGCAGGGGAGGGCAGTTAGGGGTGATCAGACTGGCAAGGTAGGGCAGTTAGGGGCAATTGGTCTGGCTGGGGAGCAGTTAGCCATCAATCAGGCTGGCAGGGGAGTGATTAGGGGGTGATTAAGTTGGCAAGTAGAAGCAGTTAAGGGCAATCAGGCAGAGGCAGCAAGCAGTTGGGAGCCAGCAGTCTTGGATTGTGAGAAGGATGTCCAACTGCCTGTTTAGGCCTGATCCCACCTAAACAGGCAGTCAAATATCTCTCGAGGAGTCCCAGATTGGAGAGGATGCAGGCTGGGCTGAGGGACACCCATGCTTCCATGCACAAATTTTGTGCACCGGGCCTCTGGGTGTTAATAAAAATCCATATATATGCATACATATGCGTATATGTATGCATATATATTTTAAATTTATACATTTTATGGCATTGTCCTGAGAAGTTTTCCATAGATCTCATCAGATTGCCAACAAATTCCATGGCACACAAGAAGTTAGACCTTTTTTTTAAACTTTTAAAACACATTCTAAATAATAGTAGACCTACTCACATCACTCTGAAGGTCATAGGCCTTCCGTGCCTGAATGACATCATTCTGGTCAGGCAGACAGGTCCACTCATGCAGGGGATGCTTGTAGTCTATGTCGCTTACAAGGATCTGACACTTCTTGGCCAGCACCACCCCCAGCATGTCCACGGGGCTGCTGAACTTGGTCTTCGACTTCTCAAAGTCCTTCTTGTACTCCCTGTCACTCTGGATCTTGGCCACATGCATGGACCACATCATCTTGGGGTCATCCTTAATGTTCCGGGCTCCAATGTGGTGGCCGAGCTGTTTACGATAGCCTTCCTTGTACTTGTACTGACAAAAAGAAAAGAGATATGAGTCTAATGATAAGAACATCTCATTTATATCACATTTCATAATTTCATACACAAATTCCTATATTTATTTTGATCTTTGTTATCATTAGTGTGAGAGAGAAAGGTAAATAGTATCAAGCCCATTTTATAAAATAGAAACCTAAAACTTAAAGGGATTAATTTATTCAAGGTCACATCATATGTGAGAGGCAGAGTTCAGACTAGAATGGAATAGCTTCTGGTTCCTAATATTTTTCTCTTTCTCTTAAACAATACCACTAGTTTACACTGGATTGTTTAACAAGTAAAGGTAAAACTTCTTGTATAATCTAAAAGTTAATTTAAAGATGTGGCTATTTTTTCTAAAAAATGCTTTGATGCTTAGAATATGTTAGAATATCTTCCTTGTAATTAGAATTTATGGTGAATTCCTTGATTGAGTGTATGGGCCATATTTAGATAGTTTCACCAGAAAATGCCTCCCTTATTACCCTATTAATATCATTGAACTTTCACTGTCAGAAAGTCATGCCTTGGGTCAACACTCTGACTACTTTTAAAATTCAAGAATAACATCTTATGGTCCATTTTGCCATGAGATGATCATAGTATGGGCTTCTTCAGTTTAATAGCTACAAAAAGTTTAAATAATTGAAGGAATGAAGCATAAATCTAAAGCATGGGATCCTTCTGGAAGAAGGAAAATCTGGATTTGGGTTCTAAGCAGCCCTGGAACATAATGAGGACACTGGACACCATCTGGAGATGATTCTCATGAGAAAGGAAGAACCAGAGAGAAGAAATAAGTGGGTACTGAGCAAAAGCTTTGCTTACTTCTCAGTTTGTTCTTATAACCAGTTAGGGGCCTCTGGATAGGAAAACTTCACTGAAAGTTAAATTGTATGAACTAAAACTCTAAACATCCATCATCAATCTTCTTTTAATGCCAGAATAAATGGATAAAAGTAGTAGAAATGTGTTCACATTTACGTTGGTTGATTTGCATGTGCTATCCATTTTTTCTAAACAAATATCTGGGTCAACTGCTGCTCAATTTCTGACACTCAAAAATATGAACTAATTTTTAGTGTGCATAAAATATTTAATTTTTAAGAAAATCTCTCTCTCTTCAATTGATTAATAGTTATAATGGATATAGTATCTTGTGCTTTTCTTTGTTTTTTTCTTTGCAACTTTGTACATTGGGAAATCACTAAATGAAACACGTCAAAAATTCTGTCAAGAAAAACCACAAAAGCTCCCATTTATGAACACCTTTTATAAAAAAAAAAATGCCTCTTCTAAAAATATCACTTACCTCACTGGCAATATCTCTTGAAGCCTTGGCTGCTTGGATTGGAATGGCATCCACACGCAAGTCATAGCCTTCCTTCTTGGACTCTTCCAAAGCAAGTTTATAGAGTTTCTGCAGAAAGAGAGTCATTAAATCACTCTACCTTTCATAAAAAAGAAAACTTAATTATTAAACTTTTTTTTTATCCTTATTTAAACTACAGAAACAAATCCACAAAGTGAAGTATTATGGTGAGTTTGTACAAAATTTGGTTTCATAGGCACTTAAAAGATTTTAAGGCACATGTTCTAAACTTTGGAATTTTATTGATTGGCAAATTTGAAAAATTTGGGGTTGTCAAAATTTTGTCTTGTAAAACAACCACATGTTAAAAATCTATTTACTATCACTATTATAAAATAAAAGAAATGCCATTTTAATATTAAAGAAGAAGAAAGAATAACAAAGCATTTTAAAACTAAATATATTTGTATTCATAAAAAAACTCAATGCCTTATCCTTTTTCTGCCTCATTTTGTTGTGGATTATCATTACAGACTGTAATCTATCTGTAGAGTTTCAGAATCATTGGCCTGATGAAAATATTGTTCCTGAATGAAACACCTAGAAAAATGCTTGCAAATAACATTAAATGGTAACCAGAACATTAATAAAGCACCAGAAACAATCATTAGCAAGTGAGTTCTAAGCCAGTGCCTGCCTGATAAATAGTTATTGAACCAAATAATGACTTGATAGCTACATTGTCATATAGGGGAAAGCTTGAGGAGTATAATTCCTATTGGAACATTCTTCCATAAGCATTCCATTCCCTGATATTCTGTTACTAAAGGGCTGGCCTGCTTTGTAGATCTAACATGTAGTCCAAAATTGACTCAAGGGAGAACTATCTCCTATTGGCAATGTTAGTTTTGAGTATGTATAATAAATTAGTCAAAACATTTCATTAAAAAGACAGTAACAACAGTTCCTTTTTTTCCTTCCTGTTCATTATAAAAGCAATAATTTACTCACATCACTATAGTTTATTCTGTTAAGCTTGGCTAGCATGATTTCTGGAGTGTCAGGCATGACATGGATTGTTTTCTTATCATTGTCCCAGGCTTCAGTATATAAGCGCTATGGGAAAAAAAGATGAGAAAAATTATTTTGAAGTTCACAGATACTTCTTTGATTATATGCCAGTCATCTCTCCTCTATACAAAGTAGGAATAAAATTATTAAAGTTGCATATAGTCCTATCTTTAAGTAGATAAATTAGTATTTCTAAGAATATTTATCTCACTATTTTGTTCACTCATAGTTTTTTTATTGTTTCTTTAAAAAACAGTTATGAAAGTATAATTGGATTGCAGCATTTAAAATCTGTAGCTATAATTATAGCACATTGTATTTTTAACATAAATTTAATATAAATACCTATGATATTATAATATAAAAGTAATTTTTAAAAGTATCATAAACCCTATGGGAATTTTAAAAATGTAGTAATATGTCAGCATTTTTAACTTGTTTATAAGGTGAATTTTGGTATCTAACAGGAGCAGTAAAGACTCACCTTATTCATGTTTATAGCATTGCTCTTTGCCAGCACCTGCTCCGGGGTGTCAGTTATGCTGGTAAATTTCAGTGTATCTGGACGCTGACGGTAGATATTATCACTCAATATCTCTGTGGCCCTCTTGGCTTTAACAACTTCTAAGGAGCCAATTGGAACCCAGCCAATGCCTTTCATCCATTCAAGGTCTGACTTATACAAATTCTGCAAATCAACAGATTAAAAAACCATATTCATTAATTAATGTTTTAGATTCACAGTCACAAAATAGCTCACACTAGAGAAAATAAGAAGTACTGATGAGCAGATAAGGCTCCCAGCACAATCACTCATCCATAGACATTATTGAATCCAAAGTATATTTTTTTCCTAAGTATCTTTTTGTACAGAGGATTATACTGAGAACTAGGAAAGGTTTTTTTTTATATATATAATAAAAAACACAGTCAGGTCCCTGAGCGTATTACAAATTTTTTTACACAAGGTAGTATATTAGATATTTCCCAAATTACTCCTTTTATTTTACTCTCAATAGGACATGTTAATTGTTAATAAAATTAGATTATTGTTTTCTTAAGAACCAACCTTATTTTATTTTTTATTGAATTTATTGGATTGGCATTGGTTCACAAAACCATACAGGCTTTAAGTGTACAACTCAACAAAACATCATGAAAAATATAAGGATGCCTTAGAATTTTCCTATCAGTAGGTATAAAATATGAATGTTTTAAAAAATAATTTAGTGTAATATACTTTTGTTTCCTAACTCTCTCCATAATATCCTCCATTGACATATACATACATTTCTACCACTTCTGCAAAAAAACAAAAAAAGTGTAACTATATATATTTTTTGAGGATTAAGTTTCATCTAACTCAGACAAAGGAAGTCTAAATTACCAGGAAGAAATATACTCGTATAAAATTGATAATATATACTTTATTTCATCTTTTACATATAACTTTTGGGGAAGAAAAATTGTGGAATAATTTATAGTGCTACCAATGGGAAACTGTTTTGGAACATTCAATTGTTCACTTTTTAAAAATATGCAAACAAATTCCAGTTCATTGGTACTAGTCAGAACCCAGGGACATGCTTCAGATCTACTTTTAACATGCAGAACCAGCATTCAGAATACTCACGTCGCTCTGGAGGTCATAAGCTTTCCGAGCGTGGATGACGTCATTCTGGTCGGGCAGGCACGTCCACTCATGAAGGAAATGTTTATAGTCTACATCACTGACCAAGGTCTGACATTTCTTGGCTAAAACGATACCAAGCATGTCCACTGGGCTGCTGTATCTGGTCTTGTATTTCTCAAATTCTTTCTTGTACTCGCGGTCACTCAGCACTTTGGCAATGTGAAGGGACCACATCATCTTGGGGTCGTCATGGATTGCTCGGGCACCAATGTGGTGACCCAGTTGCTTACGATAAGCTTCTTTGTATTTATACTGAAAGAGAGAAGCAGTAAAAGAGGAGGAAGCTTGCCAAGCTCTTCCCTGTTGTTCTTGCTGTGGGAATGCTTTTCTGTGAAACCCTTAAGACACTAGGGGCATTTTGTCATGTGATGCTACACATTGGGGTGTGCTGACTCCCAAGGAAGAAGCTGGTGTGCCTACTCTCATACTCCCACAGCATAACTCACCACTGACTCCTTTACATTGTGCTTAAAATGATTTGTTGGCAAAAAGTGATTAAAAGTGAACATTGAAAGGCTGAGCTCAATTAGAGTGACAGTGTCTCAGAAGTCGGTTATGTGGGTGGTTACATCCAGGATGTGTTTACATGGTTCATTAATTTTATATTCCTAAGGCATTCTGATAAATTTCCTCTGCATAAATAATCTGGGGGGAGTGTAGTTTAAAACCAGGCAATTTTTTGTTATTTGATGGGTATAGAGTTTCAGTTTTGCAAGATGAAGAAGTGAGAACATACTTAATACTACCGAACTTTACACTGGATAATGGTGTTATGTGTTACTTTATTATGCTAAAAAATGAAAAATCTGCAAAAATGGACAATATTGTTACTCTTGGATTAATGTCTATGTTGTCAGTAAATCTGGTACTTTTATTTGTAGGGTAAAGGAATATTGATTTTGTGGACCTCTCAGCAGGAAAATTTATTGCTTTCTTGCCATTCTATGTCTGTCTTTAAGTCATGAGGAGAACTCAATTAAACTTACTTCTTTCCTGGGGTTTTTGCCTTGGGTGTATTCTGAGGAGAGTTCAATACATGTCCATCTAACTAATCAAAGCACTCAGTTTTACTAAGCAAAGCCCAAGTGACAAGAATCAAAGGAACCACATTCCAAACCAGGCTTTGTCCTGTGATGCTTGTAACCTTGGGCAGGTTACCTACTGTCTCAAAACCTCCATGTATTTGCCTACACAATAAAGGTGGCTAAGATGGATGATGACTGAAGAGACTTCCAGCCGTGTTCCTATACTGTGATGCCTGTGCAGGAATTGGTACTGTTGGTAACAAAGGTAGGGACTTCATCAGCTCTTACATCACTGGCGATATCCCTGGAGGCCTTGGCAGCCACAATAGGAATGGCGTCACTTCTCAAGTCATAGCCTTCTTTCTTGGCTTCTTCCATGGCCTGGCGATAGAGGCTCTGAGAATAGAAGCAATACTTTTTAGATACAGCACTTGCTTTCACTCTAAAAATGTATTTTTGCAAAGGAAGACTACCTTTAGATGCAGTACTGCACTAGTATATTCTGCTTTGAATATATTTTAAAAAGATATAAGCATGCCTATTCTTCATAGATACACTTTATTAGGCAAAAAGTAATCAACATAGGTAAAACAATGAATATGGCCAAGTTTTGGAAATGAGTACTTAAATTTTCCAGTGTTCTCAAACTGAAGAAAAGTCTGTCTTCCCCCTCTTTTGTTAAAAACAAGGACACATGCACGTACAGATAATTGTTCTTTGTCAAGAACAACTGGGCAAGAAGCTGTTTCTAGAACAGTATTTTTTACTGTCTTTGGACAATTCCAAAATGGATAAATCTAAGAATTCTCTTTCAATTCTTATAAATAAACAAATAAATCTCAAGTTATTTTGAACATGTTAAAAATTTAATCTGAATGTGATGGGAAAAAGTTAAAGTTACTAAGCAACTATTTCGTACCAGGCTCCACCCTGGGTATATTATATATATATATGGCATTATTTAGTCATCACAGAAATTCTTCAAGATAGGCATTTTTATCTTATTTTATATATGAGTAACTGAGGAAAAATTCACAGAACAAATTTTTAGGGGGTACTAATATGATAAGAGTAATACATATTTTTAATTAAAATTATAATTTGTTTCAATCATTAATAGTTGACTTTGAGAGTTTTCCCCCACCCCCTTCTGGAGAAATTTTTGCATTTACCGATTTCTCTATCTATTTGTCTGTCTATCTATCTATCTATCTATCTATCTATCTATCTATCTACTTTTTGAATTCAGTAATACATATATTCAGGGTAGAGTAATGAGCATAAAAATAAAATTAGTTGGACCACATGAGAATTAAATCCATAATTCTGATCTTCTTACTATACCAGCCAAGATCAATGTGGTCAGATCAAAGAAATAAAGTAAATAGTCTTACCTCACTATAATTTATTTTGTTTTGTCTTGCCAACATAATTTCAGGTGTATCAGGCATGATATGGATTTGGGTCTTGTCTTTGTCCCAGGCTTCTGTGTATAAGCGCTGTGAAAGATAAAAAGGTTAATGAATTAGAAACACAATGTTTGCTGTAAACAGGAGTCTGCAATTTAGAGATCATGACAGAGTTGAAAGCCAGCATCCTCACTATCTGTGCTGTGTGTTTTATACCATACTGTTCAGTTGGCTTGATATTACAAGATATATATTATTACTAAATATAAATATAGACTAAGATATATATGACTAGTAAACTATGTGTGTTTCATTTCAAGGTCACCTCCATTCCAATTAAATAAAAAGCAAATATTTCTAAGCATATATGCATGTCATATGCACTGTGGCCCATAATTTTGTTGTTTGTTTATTAACTGCAAATGTATCTGGATTAGCCATCTCCAGATTTCTTATTTTATAAATGTTATGGAGATGTGCATTTGACTTGTTTGTTCTATATTTACCTGGACGAGTACCCAATAAGAAAAAAACTTTCATATGAAACCATGTATAACTCTCATAGACTTCAAACAGTTTGCACACCAAACAGCTCTCCTGTTCTTAATTCTGGCTATCTTACAAGAGACCTCAAAACAGAAATTCCCACATATATTTTTGAAATCCTAATGTAATTGAATAAAGAACTCAACCAAATCACTATACATGAATGGTAATGGAATAAAACAAAAAGATGAATTAATTATCAATATTCAAGAGCATGTAGTCCCGTTTACTTTCCCTCAAACTGGGGGCTCACCTTGTTCATGGTGATGGCGTTGTTCTTTGCCAGCACCTGCTCCAGGGAGTCAGTCACGCTGGTGAATTTCTGCTTATCTGGAGGCTGGCGGTAGATGTTGTCACTCAGTATCTCTGCAGCTCTCTTGCACTTGACCACATCCAGAGACCCGATGGGGACCCAGCCAATACCTCTCAGCCACTGGAGATCTGATTTATAGATGTTCTGGTGAGATAAATACAAAGGCAAGTATTACTCAAGCTGTTGTGACACTTGATTTGGAAAATAAAAGAGAAAGACTGAAAATCTTGGATAGCCAAACACCATATCTATATCTTTTAAAATATAAAGGCCAATTGGATAGAGCTTCAGGTATTATGATCTCTTTAAAAGAAAAGGCACAATGAATGAGGGGTGAGAGGAAAAGCATTATTCTTTCTGGCAGCTTTTTCTAGTCCTAGATCCTTATCTATGTATTACTACAGTTATTTTCAACCTTTTAAATCTAATGGCACACAAAAACTAATTACTAAAATCCTATAGCACATGAAAAAATGTTATATATGCATATATTATTTATTTTTTATTTATTTTAAACATATTTTATTGATTTTTTACAGAGAGGAAGAGAGAGGGAAAGAGAGTCAGAAACATCAATGAGAGAGAAACATCGATCAGCTGCCTCCTGCACACCCAACACTGGGGATGTGTCCACAACCAAGGTACATGCCCTTGATGGGAATCGAACCTGGGACCTTTCAGAGCCAAACCAGTTTTGGAAAAAAAAATGTTATATTTTTTGCTGATCCTCCCCAAAAGGTATAATTTTGACTCATTCACACCAGATGGCTATTGTTGTGTTAGCTGTTGTCATATTTTAATTCGACAATCGAAAGGAAAAAAGGTCAGTGCCCCCGACTAAATAGTCAGGTATTGCATGTTTTAAAAATTCTTGCAGCACAATGGTCAAATATCACTTTGTCACGATCTTGAGGTTGGTCACCTTTAGTATTTAATGGGTCTCGGTACTCACGTCACTCTGGATTTCATAGGCCTGCCGAGCGTGGATGACGTCATTCTGGTCCGGCAGGCACGTCCACTGGTGTAGGTAGTTCTTATAGTCAATGTCACTGACCAAGGTCTGGCACTTCTTGGCCAGCACCACCCCCAGCATGTCCACGGGGCTGCTGTACTTGGTCTTCGATTTCTCAAAGTCCTTCTTGTACTCCCTGTCACTCTGGATCTTGGCCACATGCATGGACCACATCATTTTGGGGTCGTCCTTGATGTCCCGGGCTCCAATGTGGTGGCCAAGCTGCTTGCGGTAACCATCTTTGTATTTATACTGAAATAAAAACAGTGATTTTTAAAATAAAATAAATAGAAAGGGCTGAAAGTTTCATTAATTTAAAAGTTTATAATTTTAAAATTGGTAATTCTTTCAGAGAAATGGAATTATCTGAATATCAACTTATTTCCTCATCCTAAACTCTGATTAGACTTCACAATACTCTAATGGGAAGCTATGCCAAACCACATAGTTTATAGTTCGCAGATATTAAGTCCCTAAAACAAAAGCAGCAGCACTTTTAGGAAGAATAGTCAGAATTATATGCTGCCTTTTCTTCATATTGGGCCAGTGAAACCAGAAACTTTACACATGATTTTGAGAATGCTATTCCTGGGTACACAGGTACCATTTCACCCTCCAAACCCGACTTTGCTGACTTTTATTTGACTCCTTGAAATGGACTGGCTTGGGTTTTTCACCCAGTGTGTCTGGCTCTGTCAGACATCAAATTTGGCTGAGGTTTATTGGTATTCTTCAAGTAAGAAATCAGATTCTGTAACTACAAGAAAGTATATTGTTGGAGGTGGTGGGAAGTGCTGACTCTGGATATTTTCTTTCCACTTCAGGTAACAACAGGATGTAAATCCTAATGTATATTTATGGAAGTCTGAGTTCTCCACCAAAGAACCCACTTCCTTCAGAGACAGTGGAAAGAGAAACTAGGCTCATCCTTTTTTTGGCTTTGGTTGTTTGCCTTTGCATCAAAAACAGAAAAAGAGGTCCCTTTCTGTTTTTGATGAAAAGGGCCTCAAAGGAGGTACTTAAGATAATTTTTCAGAGGAAGAGTTGGCAAAAATACAGATCAAGGTTCCCTAGACCTAACTGTAACCAGGTGTCTTTCTGATGTTGAACCAATACATGTAAGCACAATACTTTTTAAAAACTTTTCTGGCATTTTCTTATTTCTCTGTGAGTTCTATAGTCAAAATATGGAGATGAATGCCCCATAATTGTAGATAGGAACAATTGTATATTCAAATTTAATTTTATAGTGAAGTTTAGGATACCCTTCTCTATGGGGCCTGAATATTAAAGTCTTTTGGAGTTAAAAATATAAAAGAGCTTTTTCTAATAAAAACATTTCTTTCATTTAAATCATAATAAATTTGCTTAACTGGCACCCAGATGCAGCTCCTTGTTGAAATGATGACCGTAATGACCCCCTGTCCCATTCAGCCATGTACATGGGGTGTTGTTACTCACATCGCTGACAATGTCTCTGGAGGCCTTGGCTGCCACAATTGGGATAGCATCGCTTCGCAAGTCATAGCCTTTCTTCTTTGCTTCTTCATTGGCAAGTTTATACAGAGTCTACAGAAAGGAAGTCAAGGTTAAAGCAAGAGGCTTGAGAGCAACCATCTGGAGATTTTCAAGTGACATATCATATCATTTTTAAAAAGGATAGGTTCTGGAAACAATTTAAAATCCCAGCAATATTGAAAGTAAATAAATCATATCTTACCAAAAAAGCCTAAATAACATTAGAAACAAATGAGATATATCAATGGGTAATAACATTGATATATTAATATATTATTAATCTATTATGATATTTTATGCAGATCAACAGAATAATATAATCTAATATAGATTGATGGATAAAACATCAATCTATACATATTTTGAAATGAAAAAGAAATTACAGAGTATGTTTAATTTAATTGTTCATAATACATACTTATATACTTTTACTCATTTCTTTATTAAGATTTTTTTGATAAATCATGTAATATTATATCATTTTGAGAAAAACAATTGAAGTACAATTTAAAAAGTAGATAGCTTGACCATCATTACGACTTTGATTCTAAATTTTAGCTGTATCATGTTAGTAACACATGCACCTATGTCACTGCATTTTACTTTAAACACACACACACACACACATACAGTAATCAGTGTTGTTAATGGAGACCACTGCCTTTCATGCTTGAGGCTTTCTTTCTATAAAAGGAGCTCAATTATTTTATCTCTGGTCTTACTCCTTTCCCAGGTGCCTTTACCCTCTGCCCGTGGAGAGCTGTAGTGATTTACTGATTTATCTGACTATAGGGCTGGGGTAACTGGGAATGCCCAGCTCAGCCCTAAGCTGTTCCCTTTAGGAACAAGCTCAGTGCCCTCCTCCATGTCTCTGGGCTCTAAGCGGGACCTCACCCTGAGTGGGGTGGAGCTGATTGTCCTGCTACAGGGTGGCCTGCTTCTGGATGAGGAACCCAATTCCTCGGTTCACTGAGCAGACTGCCTCTCCTAAAAATGTGTCCTTGAGTCTAACTTAAGAAGTAACAAAGATGAGATTTTAGTTTAATTTTTACTTTTTAGTTTTCCTTCTCAATTTTACTGAGGATCCAGGTGGGGAAGAGGTGCATAATAGCAGAGCCCCCTTAACACATTGCCATATTTAGCAAATAAAAAGATAGCATGACCAGTTGAACTTGACTTTCAGATAAGCCACAAATAATACTTTAGAATAAATATTGAGCCAGTGTTTTATCTGGCTATCCTACCTCTAGCAATGCCAAACATATTACTTGTCCACTAACTCACACTAGCAGTGGACAAATGCTGAAAAGGTAATGTGACTTCAGTTTTCCTGTGGAGCCTTATAGCAACCCAGATCTGAAAGGTTGGATGGGCTGAGTGTTCATATCACAGATCCCATGTACCATGATAGCTGAGCACCTCTATAAAAGTAAGTGCAGCAACAAAATAAGTGTAGCACCACAGAACGTTGCTCCTACCTCACTGTAGTTGAGTTGGTTCTGCTTTGCCAACATGATTTCCGGGGTGTCAGGCATTATATGAATTTGAGTCTTGTCTTTGTCCCAGGCCTCTGTATATAAACGCTATCAAAGAAAATATTGATGGAAAACCATTTAAAACAAGAATTACAAATTGTCAACTTACAATTAAGAAAAATAAACTGGACTCAAATATAAGATATTCAATTGGAGGCTTGGGTCTTAATGCTGATTATCGAAGTATAAAATGGGAATAATAGAAATCATTTAGAGGCTTGTAAGTATGCAGTTTAGGAGATAAACATGACCCCACATTTTCAAGGATAATATAACTCCACTAGTCATTAAACATAATAACATCTTTTGCATCCTGAAGAAGCTTGGCAACTGGGGCTCACCTTGTTCATGTTGAGGGCATTGTTCTTTGCCAGCACCTGCTCCAGGGAGTCAGTCACACTGGTGAATTTCTGCTTGTCTGGAGGCTGACGGTAGATGTTGTCACTCAGGATCTCTGCAGCTCTTTTGCACTTGACCACATCCAGAGACCCAATGGGGACCCAGCCAACTCCTCTCAGCCACTGGAGATCTGACTTGTATATATTCTGGGGAGAGGAAAAAGGCAGAAGTTCTTCACTAAGACCAAAAGATTTAGGGTAATGATGCAAATGGATTCAGTAATAAAGTACCATTCTGGTTATTATTATTTTCCACAGAAAACAAGCTCACTGAATTAGGCAGACAAAAAGAGGAACTATGCTCAAAAATGACTCCCAAAACTGTCTCTTGTCCATAAAAAGAGTGGTCCAATATTTCAGGTTGGTAGAAGAGATGTGATCCAAACTAATATCTTCTGTAAGTCAATTCAGTGAATGCCATTGCAATGTTGCAATGTCCATGTACATAGAAAAAGAGTGCCAACTGGAGTAAATAAATGTTAGTCCTCATCAAATCAAATAGTCTGAACCTACTAAAAACCATATTTTAAGAATATTGATGACTTGTTGAATGTCAGTAATGCAATATTAAGTGAAATTATAGCACATAAATCATGTAGATATATTGTCTGGATAAATTATAAAAGCGGAGTGGGCTTTTTTAATGGTTGGATTATGCTGGATTATTATTGCCTGCTGTATATTTTTTTATGTTTCAAAATATCTGTAATTCTTTTTTTTAAAAAAAGAGAGAGAAGTTAAAATATAATGATTATTTAGAATCCCTGAAGCCTGGGGCAGAGGTTGGACAGTTATCACAATATCCAAGACTTAGGGCAATAAGGGTCCATTTCATTGGCCCAGGGCCCAATCTATTCCTTACCAAGTTCTCAGGAAGGGAAGAATTAACTTCTTTCCAGAATCATCTTTTCATATTTTTATTTCTTACTTTACTTTAAATCATTTTTCCCTGCTAAGGATTTTTGTAAATAGCAACGAACTCATAATACAGAGAATAGACTGATGGTTGCCACACGGGAGGAAGGGTTGGGGACTGGGTGAAAAAGGTGAAGAGACTGAGATTGGTAGCTACAAAATAGTCACAGGGATATAAACTACAACATAGGGAATATGCTCAATAATATTGTAATAATTATGTATGATGCCAGGTGGGTACCAGAAATATCGGGGAAAAACTGTAAGGTATATGATTGCTTAATCACTAGGCTGTACACCAGAAACAAATACAAACTAATATTAATGTAAACTGTAATTGAAAAAATAAATAAAAAATGAAAATACTTGTTTAAAAATTTGTGTGCTCCCATTACATATTTATAACTATATCACAACAATGAAGTAGAAAAATAGACTAATCCTTTGCAGTCTAGAAAAGAAGCCTATTGAAATTGTTCTGTGCTAATTATTGTCCCCTAAATAACTACAGGAGGATTGAAAACAATATTTATTAAGGAGGGCCTTTTAATGTTCAAAAGCTTCCACATCATTA
Source organism: Lasiurus cinereus (assembly GCA_011751065.1). Lineage (NCBI taxonomy): Eukaryota > Metazoa > Chordata > Mammalia > Chiroptera > Vespertilionidae > Lasiurus > Lasiurus cinereus. The sequence continues at coordinate 33,379,516 of JAAGEH010000393.1, read as the reverse complement.
AGACTGTGTCACAGTATGAGAGAGGCGATCATGAAAAGAGGCTCAACAGATTGGAAGAATGCAAGCTGTCTGTCTCTGCTATCACTCCATGGAGGGCATGAGCCATTTTCACTGCCCTTCTTTTTGGAAAGAATTTCAAAACACAAGGTTCTGTATGTAGAAAACTACCCAACAGATGTGAGAGTTTTCACAGGTGGGCTATCCCGTTTCTAAGAACAGCCCATTAATGTATAATAATTATTAATTAGTTTTATTCTCCAAAGTCCTCTAATGTTTAATGATTCCTTCAAACATTTATAAAATAGGTGCTGCAGAAAATGTGCTTCTCACACCCCGTTTGAGATGTTGCACCTGCTTCTCTTAGGTACAGCTTCTGTCACTAGCATGTGACCCCTCCACAAAGAGCCAGGCCAGGAGGAGAAAGGGTCACTGAAATGATCCCATAGCTTCCAGACTCAATGACTTTTTTTTTATTTCATAAGAATAACATTTAGTGGCATAGCAGGCATGAGTATTCCATCAATTACAATGCTATTTGTTTTGTAAAGAGAGCTAAAAACCAATTTCAGGGTAATTAAAAAAAAGAAAGAATGTGTTGTTGCCCCCTTAAAAGAATAATAGAAAATGTCTCCCTCTGGAGGATCCTGAATTCTAACGTTGCTTAATTCCAGTTTTACTTTTATAAGATCAAATCCAGTTTATTAACTCACCTCCTTATAAATCCTATCAACATATTTACAATAAAGCCATAAAACTATTGACCGATTCAGATATCAAATATCATTCAAAAAATTCTAGTTTGATAGGCCATCTGTTGTATACAAAGAATAATTTTTGTATAGTTTGTTTCTGCACACAGCTCTGTTATAGATGATGTACTCACATCACTCTGGAGGTCATAGGCCTGCCGAGCGTGGATGACATCATTCTGGTCGGGCAGGCACGTCCACTGGTGCAGGTAGTTCTTGTAATCCACGTCACTGACTAAGGTCTGGCACTTCTTGGCCAGGACCACCCCCAGCATGTCCACGGGGCTGCTGTACCTGGTCTTTGACTTCTCAAAGTCCTTCTTGTACTCCCTGTCACTTTGGATCTTGGCCACATGCATAGACCACAACATTTTGGGGTCATCCTTGATGTCCCGGGCTCCAATGTGGTGGCCAAGCTGCTTGCGGTAACCATCTTTGTATTTGTACTGAGAGGAAAATGGACAAATCAGGTTTTTATGGTAAACCCTTAGAGGTCCCAAGACTGTACAAAATCATCTTGCTTATATTTCAGTTGTAAGTTGACTTTTGCTAATAAACACTAATTCAAGCCAGTATCCTGACCTTTACCCTAGAAGTTTACAGAGGCAGTTCAATAGATGTAATCAGCCAAATTGCAGTGTATGCCCTAAATCACTTATAGCCTGGAAATAAGAAATAGTTCTGGAGGCAAGGTGTGCACACAGTAGGGAGAAGTTACCTCTGGAAGTGAGGGAGGGGCCATTTGAACCTTGGAGAAATGGATTGTATGCACTAGCAGCATGTCAGGAAAGAGATGCACTTGGTGACATGGTGTGTTTAATGAGCAATGACATGACTGTCTGGTTCCTGCAAGGGTAGTACTCTAGGTCAAGGGCTATCTGCAGTAGCAACTAGGATAATTTATTATTTCATAATGGATCCATGCATTCTTTGGTGATGGCAAATGTATGGCATCACTTTGAAAACTGATTATTCTAGTAAAGTTGTAGCAGACCAACTGGGTAGAGTGTACTCTTACTATGGCCCAAAAATGTTTTTATTAGTCTATGTTTAATGGTTTTATGCTGAAATCTGAGCCAATTATCTAAAATATATGCTTCTAGTCTTTTTTTAAAATATATTTTTATTGATTTTTTACAGAGAGAAAGGAAGAGGGATAGAGAGCTAGAAACATCAATGAGAGAGACATCGATCAGCTGCCTCCCACAAGTCCCCTATTGGGGATGTGCCTGAAACCAAGATACATGCCCTTGACCAGAATTGAATCTGGGATCTCTCAGTCCGCAGGCCAACGTTCTATGAACTGAGCCAAACCGGTTTCGGCTGCTTCTAGTCTTAAATAAAGCCAGGCAAGTATAGATGAGTCAGCAGGAGGCAATATGGACAAGGAATGAGGTTATCTGGAGTTTCAACTCCATCATCCACTAAGAGTTTAACTTTAGACAAGTTGCTTAAGCAATCCACAAAATGGGGATAATGACAATAGGGTTTATCATCCTAGGATAATTATGAACAGTAAGTAAAATAATAAATGAAAAGCTCTTAGCAGAGTTATCAATACTTAGGGTTGTTATTGTGATTTCATTATTTATCATTATTGGCATAAATCCATTTGTAGGGGAAGTCCAAGATACACCAACTAAAGTGAGTCATTCACATGGTTTTCCAATTGAAAGGACCATGTGTTACCATATTCCTGGATTTGGGCCTGTATTTTTAGAGCATTGTCCTATTCTTTAAGAATTCCCCGAGGCACCGGGGAAGGATGCTGATTATATCCTGAGAGGTGTGAACTGCAGAGCCAGGTGCTGGTTCTAATCAACTGCCTTCTTTTCATAATCCTGTAAGAGTGAGTTGTAAGGCAAGCATCACATGCACTTTAAAAATATTATATGTTAAAATGTTACATAAAGCCAAACCCAATTCTCCCCAAGAGAACTTAGGTTTTTGACTTTTGCTTCCTATAAGCACTACGGTAATTTTTACATAAGCATTTCCAAGCTTGCAGCTATACCCTGACCATTTCCACATGGATGCATCTGTCCCTCTTCTTGGTGAATCAGAGTTAACTATGTCCTCAAGGTTACAAACTCCTTTTATAAACATCACATTTTTCATTTCCTTCAAAATTAGGTTTTTTAAAATCCCCACACAAACACATCAGGGTGTATTTTCAAAGGGCTAGGAATGTTCTTTGTAAAGATTTAGTTCAGTGAAAATGTCACTTCTGATGGGTTAGATACTTGGATAAAATGAACAACTCACATCGCTGGCTATGTCTCTAGAGGCCTTGGCTGCCACGATCGGGATGGCATCGCTTCGCAAGTCATAGCCTTTTTTCTTTGCCTCTTCATTGGCGAGTTTATACAGACTCTAAATTTGGGCGAAAAAAAAATCAGTTGGATGTTGACACTCATATCAAAAAACTGGTGGGGGAATTGGAGTAATTCACTATGTTCTACACAGGTAGGTGCCTATAATAACTTTACTTTTGAAGATCTAAGCCATTTTTAGCTTTTGGTAACAATGAAGAGCTAGTTATATAAGCACTAAAATTATAGGTTGCACATTCCCAGAATAAAATGACTTAAGATGGTGGCTAACCTATCTAAATTCTTATATTTTGGAGAAGAGTAATATACTGTTGATTTACACTGTCAAAGAAACACCATTTTCTTTACTGGCAGTACAAAGCTCAGAGAAATAACTAATATATTCTCAGACAGAAACTTAGAGCCACAAACACCTCCACAGGCTGAAACAAAGCGATTCCATATAAGAAGAGATTGCAGAGAGATAAATGTTCAGAGATAAATCTTTGAACTGAGATTTAAATTGCCCACTATATACATGCAGGATATCGGAAACTCAGCCTAAGCCCATGTAAGATGTAGTAGGGTTTCAATTGATGCCAAATTCCCTGTGCATGGCAGACACACGGTGCAGAGATGGAGGTCAAATGACTAAAAGCAGAAATGGAACATCAACTGTAGTCTACACTGAGCACTCCTCACTTGCAGAATTTTGTTTGTTCTGAGAGTCATGTTCTATCAGAGATGTCATGTGAGCAGTGTCCAGGCACTTGGGATGTTTGGATTAGATGAGAACCTGGGGTGAGGTGGTAGAGGAGGTACCATAGTTGCTATTGGCTCTCTATGGAGTTGACACAGATTGGTTCTGCACAGCCTCAGAGGACTGTGTGTCTGCAGAGAGAAATCTTTGAGTCAATACATTAGAAGCACCTTCTAATGGAATTTTCCAAAACAAATGGGTTGTCTTATGAGATACACTTCTTTTCACTGAGAACACTTAAGCAAAAGCAGGATGACAACTTATCAGGCGGGGATTCCTGTACTGGGAGAGGCTGAGCTCTCAGCCTAAACATAGGCGCTTCTGTGATGGTACATGGCCTTATACTCACAGAAGGTGAAAAGAAAATGGGCTTGCTCATATGTACACTGCCAGGTCTTCTCTGCCTCTGATTCTCTCTTTTTCTGTGTTATTTGGTACTACTACTGTGATTTTTGTCCTTGACTCAAAAATCTTAAATTTTGGTCCTAAACTATACTTTAGGAAAAATATATTACATAGAGAAATATGTTTAGCACAGCTATACAGCACAAGGATGAAATAAATGTATATTTGGCCTATTGCTAATTTCATAACTTAAAAAAATTAATAAAAGGAAAGGTCTAATTAATCTCATGGTTATTGCTTAAATTATTAGTTATTATAATTTTTACTTTCTAAAATGTAATCTGTATTACTTGAAGTTTGATGTTTAGGATGGTGACTGAGAAATGCAAGAGTTTTGCTATTCACATGGAGCAAAAAGAGATTCTTTATAAAGTTGTCCTATAGTATTAGATCCCCGCGGAATAGATGAATTGAAGAAACAGCATGCAAATATTATGGAATTGGCATCTGCTCCCACCTCACTGTAGTTGATTTTGTTCATTCTTGCCAACGTAATTTCTGGGGTGTCTGGCATGATGTGGATCTGGGTCTTGTCTTTATCCCAGGCTTCTGTGTATAAACGCTATCAAAGAAAATACTTAATGTCATCAGGAAGAAAAGTCAGTGTATAATTAGTAGGAATTTCAGGGCTACAAGAACTTTATAAACAAACATAACAAAAGGCTATGCATTTTTTACATTATGTATTTTATATATATTTTTCAAGTGAAGTTATCAGCTCATAGTAAAATGGATAGTTCTGATAATATGAAATACAATTTGACAAAAGGAAATTGAGAATATCTTTTACACAAAGATGATTTCCATAAAGATATGCCATTTTATAAAAAAACTATAAAACAATTACTAAAGTAAATATTAGAAATAGCATAACAGATTGATATTTTAGATAGATATCTTTTATTGCTCAATGCTCTCTTTCTTTCCTTGACTATGCTACTTTTTCTTTAATTCAGCTTTATAATTCCTACCTTGATTCCCTGAATTTTGAAGCCTTACCTTGTTCATGGTGATGGCATTGTTCTTGGCCAACACTTGTTCCAGAGAATCAGTCACACTGGTAAATCTAAATTGGTCTGGATGCTGGCGGTAGATTTTATCACTCAAAATTTCAGTTGCCCTTTTGCATTTTTCCACATCCAAAGAGCCAATGGGAACCCAGCCAATGCCTCTCATCCACTGAAGATCTGACTTGTACATATTCTGTTGACACAAATAGTCAATAAATGTTTATCTTCATTGGGAAAAGTTTTTATCTAAAGAATATGAAATAAAGTAAGCACATTCTTGAAAATATAGTTTGGTGGACAGGCTGGTATCAGACAATATTTCTTTTTGGTCTGGAGGGTTAAACAATTAACACAAGAAAAAAAGAGATGCTATTTCCCCCTTTGCAGGGGCTAGTGAATTTGGTGCCACCTATTGCTACCTTCTCCAAGGAGTGTGAGTTCACTGATTTCCCACCTTTGTATGTCATTATGATCCTCAAATACTCACATCACTCTGGAGCTCATAGGCCTGCCTAGCATGGATGACGTCATTCTGGTCGGGCAGGCACGTCCACTGGTGCAGGTAGTTCTTGTAGTCAATATCACTAACTAAAGTCTGGCACTTCTTGGCCAGGACCACCCCCAGCATGTCCACGGGGCTGCTGTACTTGGTCTTCCATTTTTCAAAGTCTTTCTTGTACTCTCTGTCACTCTGGATCTTGGCCACATGCATGGACCACATCATTTTGGGGTCGTCCTTAATGTTCCGAGCTCCAATGTGGTGGCCGAGCTGCTTACGATAGCCTTCTTTGTACTTGAACTAGAAGAAAAAAATGCTGATAGTCACCTATTTTAACTTAAGTTGAAAGCAATTACTAAGGCCACATTTTTCTATTCTTTAAAAGATAATGATTTGCTCTAACTACATAAATATGCATCTTATAAACCATTTGGAAAGTAAAGCATATATATGTATACAAAAATAAAATAAAAATGAAGACAGTATTCTGTCATTCTGTGATAACCACTGAAAAAAACTGCTTTTTGTGGTGTGCGTGTATATGTGTGTGTGAGAGAAAATAAGATTAAAATAGGAATCATACTGTACATGGGTTTGTGCTTATCCAATTATCACATAAGAATTTCTCTGCATAATTAAATATTCTCTATAAATATGAATTTTAGTGGTAACAGACATTATACTGGTATATATTAATACTTTTAATCCTTCTATGATTGTTGAACACTTATATTTGAGTTCTGATAGTTACTTCCTATATTTTAGAAAAAAATAAAAAATATTTTTGAGCAAATTTGTGTTTTAAAGAAAATAAATATCCATAGTGAACCACTGGATACAGAGCCAAACATATGGTCCATATGAATGACTAGACTTTGAATAAAATAATGTGTCCCACTTATTCAGCCCTTTATGTTCATTGGTTCATAGGGCATAGGTTAGGTGTTGAAGGAATCCTACAGTGAGTGTGTTTATATATAAGAATACATCATGTGGAAAAGCCAAAAGGATGTCTGAACTATAGTCAAATACCCAATGCTTTTATTCAGCAGGAAATAGACAATATTTTGAAATGCATGTTGCTATGAACTCAGACATAACTAAGAATTAGCCTTTGTGTCAAGAATTTCATTACCATTATTTTAAACTATTTACTGAGAAAAAACCTGTTCTCAAGAACTTTTAACCTCATAGATTAATTGCTTTACCATGTGGTCAGGAAAAAGAAATACATCTTTGAGCCAAAGCTAAGGCAAAGAACTTTTCAGGTGCACTTACTTCACTTGCAATGTCTCTGGAGGCCTTGGCTGCCCTGATGGGAATAGCATCTAGCCGCATATCATAGCCTTTTCTCTTGGCTTCTTCTAGGCCAAGTTTATATAGTTTCTAAAACAGAAATAAATCATCATAAGTCTGATTTATAAAGTGCAGTGTAAGGAAAATGTATCATGTACCATAATTATATTGCTTACCTCACTGTAATTTATTTTGTTTTGCTTAGCTAGTAAAACTTCAGGGGTGTCTGGCATAATGTGGATACTGGTTTTATCTTTATCCCAAGCTTCAGTATAGAGGCGCTAAAACAAACAAAAAAAGACATGACTAGGGCAAACCAGTAATGAATAGATACATACAAAAGTACAGAGAGTCTGCTCTGTGAATTGGTATTTGTGACACCTTCAGGTCCAGATGTCTCATGTCAGCAAAAGCAAAACACTCACTTAAAAAGAAACACTTTAATACAAAGCAAATAATTGAATATGATTTTTCTTGTATAGAAACAGATTTCAGTGTTTACATTCACACATATGCAAACACTCACACACACATAATTAATACTCTCCCAAGAAAAGAAAAAAACTTACATGATTCATGGTAATAGCATTGTTTTTTGCCAAAACCATTGGTATGGAGTCCATAAGGCTGGTAAACTTGAATTTATCTGGGTGTTGACGGTAAACATGCTCACTCAAAATCTGCATAGCTCTCTTGTTCTTCTCATCCTCAAGAGAACCACTAGGTAACCAGCCAATGCCTTTTAGCCACTGAAGGTCAGCCTTGTACAAATTCTAAAATTGTAAATGACAAATCACTAAACTTAATAATATGCCCCTAAAATTATAGTATAGTATAGTATAGTATAGTATAGTATAGTATAGTATAGTATAGTATACATTTCAATGCTTGAATTCATGGTAAATGAAAAATTTTTGGTACGTCTTGTGAGTCAACAAAATATTCAAATTTGAAGCAATAGTTTGAAAAAACATTTTAAACAGCAGCATATAGAGAAAAACCCAACTCTTCTGGGTCAGCAATGTAGAGGCTCCTACCAAAACAATTGGGACTTTGCAGGCTCTTTCTTTGTTGGATAATATTTAGGTGCCTGGATAGAGTGTGGGCATTAGTCTAGGGAAATTGTATAAACTCAACTCCCTTCACTTTGGGGGACTTTTGATACTTAGGAAAGCATATGTGGTGTTTTGTTAGTGAAGGAAAATCTTAAACTCACATCACTCTGGAGGTCATAGGCCTGCCGAGCATGAATGACATCATTCTGGTCAGGCAGGCATGTCCACTGATGCAGGTAGTTCTTGTAGTCCACGTCACTGACTAAGGTCTGGCACTTCTTGGCCAGCACCACCCCCAGCATGTCCACGGGGCTGCTGTACCGGGTCTTCGACTTCTCAAAGTCCTTCTTGTACTCCCTGTCACTTTGGATCTTGGCCACATGCATGGACCACATCATCTTAGGGTCGTCCTTAATGTTCCGGGCTCCAATGTGGTGGCCAAGCTGCTTGCGAAAGCCTTCCTTGTACTTGTACTAAAGGGAAAAAAAAGTCTCATCTTTTTAGAGATTAACTTACATTACCATCTTTGTGGCAAATTACAAAGCACATTAACTCCAAATATTTCACTAAACCTAAAAGAGCCTCAGATATACGTTCTTTTGGTAGAAAAGATTAAAGACTAAATTCAGTTTAAATTTCACGCATAATAAATGAATCCTTCAGCTATCTTCATCCCACACTCAAATCATTTCACTCTGTTTTAATTGGTTACTAGTTGAAAGATTTCATTCAATTTAAATTGAAGTTGAGATTGCTCAGAAATGACACACTGTAATCAAATCAATATAATTGGGATAAAGTCTTACTTCACTGGCAATTTCTCGGGATGCTTTCGCTGCTTTGACTGATATGGCATCAAGGGGCAGATCATAGCCTTTTTTCTTCAGCTCCTCGTAACCCATTCGGTAGAGTTTCTGCCAAAAAAAATGAAGATCACTTTGGTAAATAAACAACGGAAGCCTAATGAATCCAATCTTTTAAAAGTCCATGGGAATAGTATCTGTGCTCTAGAATACTCAAATGCAATGGGAAGTTATGCCTATTAATCGCTAATGATGCTGTTTTAAACTTCAAAGCCCTTCAGTTACCTAGATCAACAAAACCAAATGTCAATTCCTTTCAAATGCTTATGAGAATGATGCAGAAATAAATTGATAAATGAAATTAAATACCATTTAGGTGCTGTTTTCCAATTAACTTAAAGTGTTTCATTAGAAGTTTTTGTTAGAAAAGAGCAATATATGAGAATGTCATTTAATGCCTTTTCATCTAACACCTCCAGTGGGGCAAAAACCATGCCTAGTGAGTGGTCTCCTCTGTGTAGCTACAGCATTGGGATATACTAGTAGCGACTATTTCACAGTATAAATTCATCCAGCATAGGATTACTACATCTGTAGGAATGAAACAAAGTCCTTCATAATTTTTAAATGTAAGAGTTTTTGAGAGAACTTTAAATATTGAATTTGAAAAGCTTAAGTGAAATGATGTGTTTCTTCAGTTCTCATTTGAGAATGCCATTTAATGCACCTTATCTGAAACCAGATTGTTTAAGATGCTATTGATCTTGGATTTGTATATTCTAGAGGCCTCATGCATGGACTTATGCATTGGTGGGTCTCTTGGCCTGGCTTGCAGGGATCAGGCTGAAATGGGCTCTCCAACATCCCAAGGGGTCTCGGATTGCGAGACGGTGCAGGCCAGGCCGAGGGACCCACTGGTGCATGAATCCGTGCACCGGGCCTCTAGTATGCATATAAGATCTTTGGTTAATCTCTTTCTGCCTCCCCCCTTATCCCCTTCCCTCTGAGATTCATCACTCTGTTCCATGTTTCCATGCCTGTGGTTTCTGCTTCTGCATTGAGTGTCTGCCCTCTGGCCAGGCTGCATTATAACTACTGCCGGTCAGTCAGTGACTTACGCTTTTACATATATAGATAGTTTCCTCTTTGTGGCATTTCTTTAATACTTACATTGCTTCATATTAAAGTCTTTCTATTAGAATTTAGAATTTGTCTTTAACATATTTAATTTTTATGTCTAGAAACTTCAGGAAGTTATGCTATGTTGACAATAAAAATAAAAATAAAATTGTCCTGCATGAGTTTTTTATGCTCATTCTTTTGAAATTTCACTGAATTTTGTGTGTATCAAGCAATATACTAGTGAAGCACTGCAGATCCAATAGTAATTGTCTCTGCCCCCAAGGAGCTCCTATCGATGTGGGGAGAATGATATAAACCATTATATTATGACCATATATGTAATGATAGACTACAAAGAACAAACAGTACACATTACCACTCTGCCTGAGATAAGGAGTACCAATTATGTTGATGTTCAAGCTAAAGCCACTAAATGAGGAATCTAAGTCACATGTAGTTCGTTAATGAAAATAATTCAAGCATTCAAAATAACTTCTAAATAAATTTACTGCCTTAGAACCAATTAAAATGAACTTTCTGAAAATGCATGCTAAATTGGAAACTCACATCACTTGTGTTGATTAAGTTTGCTTTAGCCAGAATAATGTCAGGTGTATCCGGCATGATGTGGACTTGAGTCTTGTCCTTGTCCCAAGCTTCTCTATAAAGTCTCTAAAATGAGAAATAAGAGTTTTTCAGTGGTGTTGTTAAATTAGTGAATGACATAGTTAACTTCAAACAGGATTACTGAATTCATCTGAATTAAGCCTTATGACTGAGAGCATAAGCAGATAGCATATGCAGAAAACGACTCCAGTATTTCTTGATTTATCTGGTACATAATTGCCTTTCAAAAGAGAGATTATGGATTACCTTTTCCAAGTTGCAGAAAACCCTGCCTATAAGAAGTCAACCCAAGTAATGGGAGCCTTTGCCAAGATCATCAAATGGAGCAGCAATTTCCCATCTGTCAGATTGTAAAAGTCTCCCTCAATGTTTCACTGGGAGATTGTCCTTGCTTTCTCAAAAGATGACAGAGTCCCAGTATGTCTAGAAATTATGGAATCTCATTTCCTCTGTGATTTATTATTTACTAGAGGTCTGGTGCATGAAATTTGTCCATGGGAGGGGAGGGGAGAGGTCCCTCAGCCTGGCTTGTACCCTCTCCAATTTGGGACTCCTCAAGGGATGTCTGACTGATGGTTTAGGCCCAATCCTGCAGTTGGACATTCCTCTCACAATCTGGGACCGTGGCTCCTAACTGCTCACCTGACTGCCTAATTGCCCCTAACCACTTTGCCTGCCTGCCTACTCACCCCTCTGACTTCCCACCTGATTGACCCTAACTACTCTCCTTTCTGCTTGATGCCCTTAACTTCTCCCCTACTTGTCTGATCACCCCTAATTGCTCTCGCTTACTAGCCTGATCACCCTCTAACTGCTCCTCTGCCAACCTGATTGCCCCTTAACTGCTCTTCTGCTGGCTTAATCACCCCTAACCTCCTCTGCCTTGGCCCCTGCCACTGTGGCTTTGTACGGAAGATATCTGACCTAATTAACATATTACCCTTTTATTAATATAGATGGTCATATACCATAATTATTTGGGGAGGGGCAGGATTCCCAAAAAGATTTTATATGAGAACTTATCAAAAATCCTTTTATGTCCCAGAAGATAAAGGGATCCAAACAAAAATCTTACTGATTTACTAAAACTAGGACATTAACATTGTCAGAAAATATTTCTCCTTACTCATAAATTACAAAGTATAAAATTGTAATGACAGTGGAGAAACTTGGAGACACCATTTTAAACAAGTGATCGAAGTTTAACTATCAGTAAAGGGACAAATTGATGCCATATATCTCCTGGTACAATGCATGGAGGAGAATATAACATGTGTTACCCTATAAAAATACAAAACTTGAATCTAATCTAACCCCAAATTAAGGGTGATTCTATAAAATAACTGGCTTGTGATTTTCTCAAATGTCAAGAACTTGCAAAACAAATAGTGAGGAACAAGTCCATCTTCAAGATGACTAAAGATGTGACGAGTGAATTCAATATGTGATCTTCAATTAGATACTGGATCAGAAATTTTTAAAAATTTTGTCTAAAGAACAGTAGTGGTAAAATTGAATAAATTCTGTAGACTAGTATTGTTTCAACATTAATTTCCTGATTTGGATCAGTGCACTGTGGTTATGTTCTTTCTTTTTTTCAAGAAGCACACCATGAAGTATTTAGTTAGAGAGTGGCATGGTGAAGATGAAAGAAAGAAGAAAGATAGAAAGCAAAAAAAAAAAAAGCATTTGTAAAATTATATATCCTATTCTTGTAACTTTTCTATATGCCTAAAATTATTTCAATATAAAAATTTTGAAAGTATCATTGATTCCTTGGACTTATGAATTTCCCTTTGAGGCACGCAGAATGGAGTGTGGGGGTTGGCACTTTTCTCCTTGAGCATGCTTACTCCAGTCCATATAACCCAGAGAAGCTAATTAAAACATTCAGGACAAAAACCAAGCAAGCCGGTGAATTTCCATATACATTTTCCCTGGTTCTGTGCTAACCTTTCTAATTAAGATCAGAGTTTCTCAACCTATGTTATGAGTGTTGTATCCTGGATGATTCTTTGTAGGGGTTGCGTCTGGGAAGGGGCCATCCCATACATTCTGAGATGTTTGCAGCATATCTGTCTTCTATCCACTAGATGCCAGTAGCACGCCACCCTCAAAGTGTCACAACCAAAAAGGGCTTTAGGTGTTGCCAAATGCCCCTGTGTGACAAAATTGTACCTGGTTGAGAACCTTTAAGTTGGGCAGGATGTTTAATGGCATGTGTCACTTTTTACTCCATGGAAAACAGAGAAAATGCTAATATTTGTTTATTCTGAGGTAGATGTATTGGTCTAGTCAAAAGAAGAGACAGCAGGGCCCTTCTCCTGAGATCTGAGGGGAGTAATATCTCAGCATTTCTGTAACCAGGGCACACTGTTCACAAGTCTGTTCTGAGGCATTGATGTTGATAAATTTCATGATCCAGGGTTTTTCTCTTGGCTACCTTATTAGCTCAGAGCTTTGTAAACAAGCCTGTTTCATGAAGAAAAAAGAAACTTGTATTCAAAGGGGGAAATATTTTCCATAACTTTGTTGCTTTATAAGCCAGCTAGTTGGCTTAAAATTTTTATCACATAAAAAGCATGAACATTCATGATAAAGCTGACATGTCAGCATTTACTATAAATTTTGGATACCAAAATTGCAAGGAATCTATGAGAGGTAGAATAGGAAGAGGGGAGCTACAGTTTATCAAATGTTTACTATAAGCGGATTATGAGCTTCTATATATTATTTGAAAACTAATACATCTGACATGTAAAATATATGGCATATTATATATATTTAGATTCTTCTAAGACCCAAATCATTATACATAATACAAATTATTATGTATTAATTTAAAATTTTTTACAAGTTCCAGAATTTCAGTGCATATAATTCAACTTATCATAATTTTCAGGGTTATACTTTAGAATTACTCTATACTGCTATCTTTCCTTTATTTTATTTGCTTAATATTTATTGAACACCTAGTATGTGCCAGATACTGGTGTCAGTGTTGGAGAAGGAAGTTAAAGATGGAATGTGTGTGTGTGTGTGTGTGTGTGTGTGTGCGCGCGTGTGCGTGTATACACACACATACACACACATACACACATATTTATATGTAAATGTTTATGTATGATTAAGCTAAACAAAATGCATTATAATTATCGGGAAGAAAATAAACTCTTTATAACATTTCCATTGCATATGTTGTGTAAGGTACTGAGGCTATCTCTCTGATAAACTATACCCCAATAACAGCACACAACAATAAAATCTGGGGTTTAAATGCACTCAAGTTTCAAAGAAAAAAAAGTATGTTTTGTAGTTTTCTCATTACACTTTGAATAAATAAACAAAGAAGCTTTGGGGCACAAAAAATTGATACCCATTTTTACATGATCCAGTGTGGGGTAGTTGTTAGTTCAAAAGAAGTAACTAAATATAAAACATTATGCTGTGTTGTGCTATCTGTGTGATGTGCTGCTGTTATATTGAACACCTACCAAGTATCAGGCACTATAAGTTATTTTTTTTTTCCAAAGAATTATACTCACATCACTCCTATTTTTGGCATTGGTTTTTGCCAGAACTACGTCCATGGCATCAGGAATGCTGGTGAACTTGTTTTTGTCTGGAGGTTGGCGATACTTCTTCTCACTGATGATTTCTGAGGCCCGCTTATTCTTTTCTGCCTCCAAAGAACCCAGGGGACTCCATCCTATGCCTCTCAGCCACTCGAGGTCAGACTTATATAGATTCTGTGAAAAACCAAAGCAAGCTTCAAAATCCCATCCTCCTCTGAGCCCTTGACTCAAGTGAGTCTATGCATTCACAAGCAGATCTGTTTTGGATATTTAGCAATAATTCCTCTTTCTAGTTTCTCTCTCTCTGCAACTAAATGGCCTCTCCTTTCAGATAGAAAGTCATATATAAATGATTAGGTTAAAAGAAACTGACCTCACTCTGTAACTCATAAACTTTTTTAGCTTGGATGACATCATTCTGATCGGGCAGGCACGTCCACTGGTGCAAGTAGTTCTTATAGTCCACGTCGCTGACCAAGGCCTGGCATTTCTTGGCCAGCACCACCCCCAGCATGTCCACTGGGCTGGTATACTTGGTCTTCCACTTTTCAAAGTCCTTCTTGTACTCCCTGTCACTCTGCATTTTGGCTACGTTCATGGACAGCACAAGCTTTGGATCATCTTGCAGACTCTGGAATCCAATATGGTGGCCGAGTTGCTTGCGGTAGCCTTGTTTATATTTAAACTGAAATCAGAAGAAACAGCCCTTTTAGTAACATAAACAGAGGTTAAGTTCAGTTTGCTTTGGTTGTATGTTTGTTTTAGATAACTGAAATGAGAGAAGGTATGTCTATGTAAGAAGTGTAAAAACTTATGCAGAGACTGTCAAAGAAATGTAATGTAATTGAATATCCAGAGAGATTGCAGTGAGAAATTAATTCCAATACATTGTGTATGCTGACTTCAGGGTAGTATTTGATAAAGCACTTATAATATCTTTATGGAAAAGTGGGAAAGTATGGGCTGAATGGCAAATTTAGGAAGATTCATGACTTGATGAATGGCCTAATAGTGTAGATTAATTAAGCACTAGGTTTTTTGGTGACTCGCCGTATGGTTATGTCATATAAATTTGTTCTGCTCAGGATCATATGGCTAAAAACAGCTAAATATGTTAGATTAGAAAAAAAAATTCTTCATGATCTCAACATATTGCCAATGTGGATCAAAATGGACTACATAAATTTAAAAAAGTAAAAGTGAAATCCAGTATTTAGATTCAATTGGAAAAATTGCATTAATACCAAATGACAATAACAACAATCATAATAGAGATGCTAGCAGCATTTATATAATACTAGATGCTGAGTGCATTATTACACCTCATGGAAGTAGATTCTACTTTCTCTTGACATCCAGCTTCATGGTTTAGTATATTAAAAATAATCAGGAGTTCAAATTGACTCTAAGCTCCATGTGGGTAATCTGACAAAACTGCTTTAAAAAAGTAACATCACAGATTCTGTAGAGATGCAAAGGCAAGTCAGGAGCTCATTTACTCTTGCCTGACCTCTTGTAACAGGAAGACAACACCAAGGTTTAGGCACTGTATTTTGAGAGAGGTTTTGAAAAAAGAGAGTAAATCACAAGTAGAATGATCAGGAGATTGAAGGAATTATAAAACTAAAATCAAAGGAGAATAAGTAAGAAACTTCAAATGTTTGAAGAGATATCAGTGGAAGAGGAAGTAAGTTACTCTGTGGTGTTTCTAGAACACAGAACTAGAGCTGATGGGTAACATGGTTAAGTTCCATGTAAGATAATGTCTAATAACAATTCCAGATGACCCAACAAGGAAATGGACACAAAAATTCTTATACCTTGCAAGTATTCACAGAGTGGATGGTCACGTGTTAGAGATGGAGAGAAGGTAAGGCATTGAGTGGGTAGATTAGATTAAATCACCTTTAAGTTATCTTCTAACTCTAAATTCTATGGTTTTAATTTATTAAGTATTTAGGAAAATAGCTTTAATTTTCTTAAGTTTCAGAGATACAGAACCATTTGAAACCGAGAGGAGATATAATCTCTACAATGGTGGCAAAGTTCACTTATAGTTTATTTAATTTTGGGGTAAGATTTCAAAAGTTTCTAACCATAGGTTCACATGGAAAGAAAACAGGTACTACTAAATGTTGCATCGTTAGAAAATTATTGATGCATTTCTTCAGTTCCTAAACTATCTTTACATTAAATGAAAATGAGTTTATGTTCTGGGGAACATACAATCATCATTTTGCTATTATTGCTCTAGTTTCTTTACCTTATTGATTCATTTTCATGAGGTATTGACCTTCAAGCCAGAAATTAAGTAATAATACATTATCTAATTAGGTTTCCAACACTTCTGGAGTGCTACAGTTTAATTGAATCAGGGAGAATCTTATTTTATATTCCTAGAATTTATTGTTAGATTCTGTCTTAAGAAAGTCTTTCTCTCCAAACCAATTTCTTGTTTTGTCTGATTTTAAAGGTTTAGATTAAGAGGTTGTGCTTTCATATGAAATTCTGATAATTTACTCTCTATAGCCAAGGTCCTCTGATTTTTAATTGTTAATTAAAAATTTTTAATGGTCCTTTAATTGTTATTTTTGTGAGATTTTTGTTAATTCTTGGGATTAACAAAATGAAGCATTAATGATAAAAATACATCCTTATAGAAGTCAGAGTAGTACTTACATCACTAGCAATGTCTCTTGAAGATTTGGCCAGCTGTACAGAAATTGCATCAACTGGGAGATCATAGCCTTTCTTCAGAGCTTCTTCCCATCCAAGTTTATAGAGTTTCTGAAAATTAAAGAAATTATTTAATATTCAGTGTATATTAAAACCCCAACAGATTCCTGAAATGCATGTAGAGAATAAATAGAGATTTGGGTAAACCTAATATCATCTACTTTCTCTCTAAAGATAAGGATAAAAACAAAACAAACTTTAATAGGGCACTGAGTAAACATCACATGTTCTGTCTTCAGTTTGTTGGCTCTGAGATACCCCTCCTTCCCAGGTATAAGTGAATATGGTGTTTTCTGTTCACATACTTATGGTTATAGATCAAATATATCAGGTAACTTTCCCATGCTATGTACTCATATTTTGAACACAGATGTTAAAATAATAAAAAATGTCAGGTGTAAATATTAATTATCTAAGTGGTAAAACTAATAGATGAAATGTCTTTTGTAAGGTACAATAAATGAGTTAACCTTTCTGAGTCAAATTCATTGAATGGAGGCATGTGTGTGAAAACTGGGTAATAATAAAAACAGCTGAAAGCCATCCAGTACTCTGTACCAGGCACTGTGCTGAGAGCCTTACGTGGAATTTCTCACTGGCCCTCATAGCAATTCAACGTCATAGGCCCCTTTATTGTCCCAGTTTTAGGGATGAGGAAACTAAGGCTTAGATCCAATATTATACAACTTATAAATAGCAAAACCAAAACTCATACCAGTTCTGTTTGATACAATATTTTCTTTCAATAATTATTTATTGATTTCCTACTCTCTGCCAAACACAATAAGCACCGAGAGAAGCAAAACAGGTACAGCGCTTGCCTCCATATAGTCGTAACTGAAGCTCTTGCTTTTACCCACATTTTGCAACATCTCTAGGCTAGTCAGTTTGTGTCATTCATTTCCCATGCTTTAGCATTTATTTATATCAGTTATTTACCATTAATTCAATTAATAATTTTAATTAATTTTGAGCCCAATTTTTAGAAACTTTACCTGACTATATATTGCTTGATTCTGCTTGGCTTGTAAAATGTCCGGTGTATCAGGCATCAAATGAATCTTGGTTTTATCTTTGTTCCAATCAACAGTGTATAAATGCTGGGAAGTTAAAAAAAAAAAGGATTTGAAATTTGAATAACTTTTAGAACAAACCAGAAAGAAAAAAATGTAGCAGAGTATTTGAATTAAATTAAACTAATTTAGTAACTAAAATAGCATATAATTCAGAGAAGACACCAAAACCAAACTCAGATTTTAAAATGTAACCTTTTAAATGTTTTCTTCTATGATAAATAAAAAATACTTAAGATGTAATAATTTTAAAAATAATTTCTAACTTAGCTAGAAGGGCAGGCAAAATAAAAATAAGGGGTAGGCAACAGAAGAAAATGGTATAGGGGCGTGCTCTGGAACTGTCTGCACTGCTCAGTAGTGGTGAACTAGAATCATACATCCTGAGCGAGAACTAGAGGCTGCTAGCCCCACCTCTTTATGGAAGGATGGCTGTTCTGTCTACCTTGTTCATGGTAAGCGCATTCTGCTTGGCAAGAACCATGTCCATGGAGTCAGTCAGCTTCTTAAACTGGAAAGTGCTAGGGTGCTGGCGGTATTTCTGATCACTGGCATATTCAGTTGCTTTCTTGGCCTTCTCCACTTCTAGGGAACCAGCTGGACTCCAGCCAAGCCCTTTGTACCATTCGTTGTAGTCCTGCTTATATTCATTCTATGAAGACAAGAGGCAAATCTACTTTACCTTACCAATTTAGACACAAAGTGTGGAATAGAAGACTGTGATCCCTCCCCATGCTAGCAATCCATCGCCCAGAGAGGAAAGAGCCTTACGTCACTCTGTATGTGATTCATATTCTTGCTCAGCTGGATATTCATGGCATCTGGAAGTAGGATGTATTTGTGAATCAAGTGCTTATAGTTGGTATTGGTGATGTTGGCTTGGGCATCTTTGGCAGCCATGACACTGAGCATGTTGGGAGGGGTGTGGTAGCTGGTCTTCGTCTTCTCATAGTTTTTCTTGTACTCCCGATCAGATTGCATCTTAGCCACTTGCATGGAATGGACTAACTTGGGATCATCCTCAAGACTGCGGAAACCAACCATTTTCCCCCTCTCCTTTTCATAGTTATATTTATATTTATACTGTGAAGAAAATTTGAACATTTATTCAGAGCAATTCAAATCATTCTAGTGTCAGCATTCTGTATTTCCTAACAAGTAATACTTGCATAGAATTCTACAATTCACAAAACACATTTTTCACATTTATTTGTATAATTTGATACAACCCTACCTTACCATGTAGATAGCAAAGTCATTGCCCTCATTTTATGGATAAGTAGCTGAGAGCCAGAGGTGAGGGACTTATAAGGTCAATAAGGATTAGAAGCCATATTTTATGATGATACACCATACTGACTTCCACACATATTCTGCTGTTAGTGTTAAAGAGGTCTATAGTTAGTAAGAGAGTATAGCAAATGAGAGGAAAGGAGAGATGGAGAACAGTGATAGAGGAAAGAGAAAGTATAACTGGGGGGTGGCGAAGGAAAGAGTGCTCTAATGTGCTTCTCCCACTACCCCCAAATCATTCAGTACTCACTATGAGCAGATTTCTATGACAAACAATCAAATGAAAGAACTGAGTTTCACAAAGCTTATATTATGGCAGTGGTGAGCCGGCACACCAGCTTCCCAGGGGAAAAAACCCTAAGTTGTCATCTTTTTCATTTTCTGTGATGTATATACTCCCACTGTGGCTGATGTCAAACTACCAAAAGTTTAATAACCAGTTTTCACAATTCCCAATTATTTAACAATCAGTTGTCATCAGCACCCCCAGCATACCCCTTCATGAGACATCTTGTTAGGAAGACTGATCCTAAGTGGCAAAAACTGTACAAATCTTTGGATTTCTACAGTCCTTACATAGCCTTGGTGACTTAGGGATTTTTTTTTTCAGAAATAACAGAGAAAACCGAAGTGCAAAGCTAAGGCATTCACAGAATAGAATGAGGCTATTGTTAGCAGGCACATCTCCACCCCTGATATTCTATTCACTCAGTTTTTTCAGAACTGAGCCATTATTATTTTGGTAGATTAGACTCCTCCCCAAACCCCTGCCCCAGCCAGGTGACTGTTGTCCTTCAGACTTACATCACTTGCAATATCTCTTGAGGCCTTGGCAGCTTTGATAGAAATGGCATCAGTTCTGAGATCGTAGCCCTTCTTTTTAGACTCTTCCATGGAAAGTTTGTAGAGTTTCTGTAAAGATAGGCAATGGAATAGTTTTCTTATAATGAGGAAAGCCTAGATTTATTTTTAAAAAGTAAACTAGCATTGTTTTTATTTTTGAACAGAATGTTTCACTGGTGAATCAATGGCTAAATGTTCTCACAAATAACATAACCGTGTTTGGAAAAAAATCAATTACAAGCTCATACATATTTTCAAGAACCTATCAGAACAAAAAAATAAAAATAAAAAAGAAACTACCAGAAAAAGTAAAAGTTCTCCATCTCTATTAAGTTATAAATATGCTTTTTAAAAATGTGAGTTTGGGGGGGGGGTTCAGAGAGGGATAAGGACACATATGTAATACCTTAATCAATAAAGAAAAAAAGAAAAAATAATAAAAATAAAATAGAAAAAAATTAGATAGAAAAAAAATGTGAAAGCCCGGTAGATTTTTATTGATGCATTTTATCAAATAAAAGTCCAGGAATGACTACAAAATAGCCACATTCTTTTTTTATTTTTATTAAATCTTTGTTATTCAGATTATTACATTTGTTTCTCTTTTTATTCCCTCCATAGCTCCTCTCCACCCAGCTCCCAACCCTCCCTCTACCTCTACCTCCCTCCCGTTGACCTCATCCATAGGTATTTGATTTTTGTCCAGTCTCTCCCTGTACACCCCTCACCCCTTCCCCCCTGAGAATTATCAGTCAACTCCCTTTCTGTGCTCCTGATTCTATTATATTCACCAGTTTATTCTGTTGATCACATTTTTAATTCACTTAATTTTTAGATTCCCTTGTTGATAGATATGTATTTGTTGTTCATAATATTTTGTCTTTTACCTTTTTCTTCTTCCTCTTCTTAAAGAGTACCTTTCAGCATTTCATATAATACTGGTTGGGAGTTGATGAACTCCTTTAGCTTTTTCTTATCTGTGAAGCTCTTTATCTACCCTTCAATTCTGAATGATAGCTTTGCTGGATAGAGAATTCTTGGTTATAGGTTCTTGCTATTCATCACGTTGAATATTTCTTGCCATTCCCATCTGGCCTGCATCATTTCTGTTGAGAAATCAGCTGACAGTCGTATGGGCACTCCCTTGTAGGTAATTAACTGTTTTTCTCTTGCTGCTTTTAATATTCTCTCTTTGTCTTTTGCTCTTGGTATTTTAATTCTGATGTGTCTTGGTGTAGTCCTCTTTGGATTCCTTTTATATGGGGTTCTGTGTGCTTCCTGGACTTGTAAGTCTATTTCTTTTACCAGATGTGGGAAGTTTTCAATCATTATTTCTTTAAGTAGGTTTTCAGTATCTTGCTCTCTCTCTTCTTCTGGCACCCCCACAATTCTGATGTTGGTACGCTTGAAACTGTCCCAGAGGCTCCTTACATTATCTTCACATTTTTGGATTCTTTATTTCTTCTTGTTTTTCCAGTTGAGTGTTTTTTGATTCTTTATATTTCAAATTTTTTATTCTTGTCTTCCTCTAGTCTGCTGTTAGGTCTTTGAATAATATTTTTTATTTCAGTCAGTGTACATTTAATTTCTAGTTGGTCCTTTTTCATCTCTAGCTGGTCCTTTTCCATCTCTAGTAGGTCCTTTTTCATCTCCTCTTGGGTCTTGCTAACTTTATTCAACTTTTCTAGGATATTCTTGAAAAACCTTATAAGCACAGTTTTGAACTCTATATCCAGTGGTTTGTTTTCCTCCATTTCTTTTATTTGTGATCTCTTCCCTTGTCTCGGCATTTTCACTATGCGGGGAGAACTTCTGTGTTGGATTCAGCCTTATGATACCAGACTTGCAAAACTGCAAAAGCCTCTCTGTTGAGCCTGGGATGGGTGGAGTCTCAGGGCTTAAGGGACCGCCTTGCCTTCCAGTCGGCCCCACCCTCCATGGCCCCCGAGTCTCACGTGATTGGGTAATCGCTGGAGCAGTCCCTGTGCCCGCCCTCGCAGTGCCTCTGGACTGCTGCCTTTCCAGCTCCCCTGTGCTCCCGGACCATATGAATCTGGGTCCCCAGGACTTCTCCTGAATCTGGGGTTTAGTAGAGTTAGAAGTGACACAATTGGGAGGCTCTGTCTCCCGCCCTCTTGTGAAAGCCAGCGGCACAATCAGCAGTCAGTCTGCATGCAGTGCTGTGCATGCTGCCCGACTTCTGCCCTCCTGCGACTCCCCCAAATTTCCATGCACTTCTCCCTTTCACAGTCCAAACTTCCCCCGAGTTTTGGCTGGACCTGGGATTTAGTGTCGTAGGATAAGGGGTTCAATGCCGTTGGGAGTCTCCCGTCAGAGAAAGCCAGCCAGGTACTCTGGCACCCGCTCTCTCTATGCATGTGTCTCTGTACCTCAGCTTTTCGCAGCTCCTCTGGGTTACTGTGAGCTCCTCTCTTTCCTTCTAGTTGTAGAATTTCAATTCAGCCAGCTTTCCTGTGGTTCTGGATGATGTCCGTTCTGTCTTTTAGTTGTAGTTTTGAAATTGTTGTGTGAGGCAACAGTGTAGGTGTTTACCTATGCCGCCATCTTGGTTACCTCCTCCCACATTCTTATATTAAAATTGTTTTCATTGTTTTGCAGTTGATATTTTTATTTATATAATTGTGTGGACTCTACAACCCAAGAAGGAGTCAGCAATTTCAAATCCCTATGTAAATCAAACAAAGAAAAAAAAAAAACCTGGCAGACTTAGAGGATTTTCTAGCAACAGTGGTTAGGCTAAGAAAGGAAGTGAAATAAATCACCTATGCATTTTCTAACATTAAGTGTTGTACATTTCTTTTTATGAGGCTTGCCCAAATTCTTCAAAATGTGTATCTTTCCTTTCCATTTAACTTTCCTCAGACCCCTTCTTTAGAACCATCTCAAAAGCTTGGTGGATGTATTCTAAGAATGAACTAGGATTCTCACTTCCTTTTTCTCTTCTCCTGGCCCCCAGAGAAGAGGTGCTTCTCTTCTTGCCAAGTATCTTAGTTTGAGAAGCTGGACCGGCCCCCACAAAAAGAAATGGACCTGCCCTTCAAATTTCAATTGCTGGGCCTGAGTCCCATCCACAGTTTGCAAACCAAGACAGAGAAAGATTCTCATTTTTGGATTCCCACTCTTACTTTCAAAACATTTACTCTTATAATTAAGGCATATTAATTAGTTAATTCATTTTTACTGCTTCAAATAGTCAGGAAAGAAAGATGACAACAGGGGTAATGGTACTTACATCACTCATGTTAACTGCATTTGCTTTTGCCAAAATAATCTGGGGGATATCAGGCATGATGTGGACTTTGGTCTTGTCAGCCTCCCATGCTTGTTTGTACAGGTGCTAGAGAGTAAAAACAAACAAACAAAGAAAACCCAGTGGAAGTCAGTATCTTACAAGGAGCCCTGCTTAGTACATACATATCATTGTACATAAATATCAATATTTTATGTATTTTTATTAGCAAGATCTTATTTTTATAAAATTTAAATAAAAAGATGCTCATTTCAATGAAACAATGCAGAGGATGTAGGATAGAAAAGAAAATGTTCTATTCTCTTATTGGACAACCTGGAGATCAAATCTGCATTCTAAAATTTTCTAGGCATATTAAAGCCCACTTATAGTCCTTTTTAAATATAAATGAGGTCATATATACATAATGATCTACATCTTGGCCTTTTTTACTTAATAATATAGGTTAGAGGTTTTTTTAGCCTCTTAAAATAATTTATTTTATATAAAGAGCTTACTATCCCATGAGGATGTATAACCCAATTGATTTAACCGGTTCTCTTCTGACAGCATTTGATGTGTTCTTTGCAGTCTTCTACAAGTCATGGCACCATGGTCTTAATCTTTGCAATCTGATTAGTAAAAAATGCTATTTCTGTTTTAGTCAAGTTTAATAAGAAAACAAAACTTCTTCTAGACCAGGGATCAATAAACTTTTTCTGTAAAGGGGCAGGCAAGAAATACCTCAGGCTTCATGAGTCAGAGGATCTCTGTCATTAACTAGAAACTCTGCTGTTGTAGTTCAAAAGCAGCCAAAGAAAACATATAACATTTTAATTAATTTAAATTGCTACATGTAGTGGTTGCAGGATTAGCCCAATCTTAGTGGAAAGAGCAATAGCTAGTCATCAGCGTCTAGTTCTAAACCAGACTCAGTAGTTAACCTGCTGTGTATCTTAGGGAAAGTGCCTTGCCTCACCAGGCCATGGTTTTCTCAACACTGCAATGAAAGAATTCAACTTGATGATCACCAAGCTAATTGTCAGTATTAGCATTTTCTATTTCTATGATTCTCTTCTTGGCATCATTATTCTGAAATGGTAATCATTAACAATGAAGAAACAATGAAAGTTTTAATATTTAAAAAATAAATGTACTCTTGTGATAGTTTAAATTCTAAATGTTAAAAAGGGCACTGCAAGTCATGCCTTGTCTTTTAGGCAAGTTCCTTTCAAGAGTTTGGTCTTCTTTATGAATCTGTTTTCTCAGAAGACTCCAGATGATTTACTCAGAGGCAGAATAATACAGCTCTATCTTTAGGATCATCATTTTCTGCAACTGCTTAATATTACAGTCTAAATAATTTCTCCCTTTTTCTAATTTTTTAAAATATATTTTTATTGCTTTGAGAAAGGAAGGGAGAGGGAGAGAGAGATTGAAACATCAATGATGAGAATCATTGATTGGCTGCCTCCTGCAGGCCCCCTGCCAGGAATCAAGCCCGAAACCTGGGCCAGTAATCAAACCGTGATCTCCCAGTCCTAGGTGAATGCTCAATCACTGAGCCAAGCTGGTTGGGCTTTCCCTTTTCCTAATCAACAGCATTGCAAATTGTAATCCACATAATAAAGCTAATGCTCTGCAATTATATTATTAGTTGTAACTTAAAAACAGATGTCCAAGGTTGATGTACTTGTTCGCCCTGATATCAACTAACAGCTAAGAAATACACTAATACTGTTCTAAAGGCTAGAATTATTAGTTATCCAAGAAACTACTGGTGGAAAAAGATTGCTCTCATGAATGCCCTGAGAAAGTCCTGGCTCAGAACGCTGCTATAGCCACGTAATCTAGGAGTCTGTTCTGATCCCCATCAAAGCAGCTAGGAAGCAGAGTGGGGTGCAAAACCCAGCTGTTATCAATCAGTCTTCTGATTCAAACTCACCTTAAAGGAGACGCTTTTCAAGATTTGCATTATGGGGTAGAGAGATTCATTGAACATTTGGGTGGGGCACTTATTAAGACTTTTTTTTTAATTACAGGCCCTCTTTCAAGGTAGCATAAACATTAATTATGATGCCCTAAAACTACCAGGAAAATCTGAAGATTAAATATATGTTATGCCTGGCTTCTTCCTGATACAGAAGAAATACTACATTATTGATTTACCTCATTCATAATTTTGGCATTATTCTGAGCTAAAACCATGTTCATTGAGTCCATCAATGTAGAATACTTCAAAGTGTCTGGGTGTTGGCGGTACTTCTTTTCACTTATGATCTCCATGGCTTTCTTGTTTTTTTCAGCCTCCAGAGAGCCCAAAGGGAGCCATCCAACACCTTTCACGAAGTCATCAAAGTCGGCTTTGTATTGATTCTGCAAAAGAGGAAAAGTTTCAGAAAGAGAAGAAATCAAAACTTCCAGGAACCATGTGTGAGTATTTGATATTCCATAAGTATATTGAACTTCGATTGTTTTTTATCCCTAAACTTTATCTTTTGTACATTTTCTTGCATGAAAAATTAAAAATAAGCAGTAATATTTTTGTGACTTGTTTTTCTAAATGCCTTCCTGAAGAAAAAGTGCTAAAAAATACTAAGTAGTTTAATTTATCACGTTACTATTATCTGAAGAATGGTGACTATGCTGGCCCAACTTTCTTACAAAAATTTTTAAGTTCCCTTGGTAAATAGATGACTTATGGAGCCCATTTTTCTCTTTTGCTGTAAGTCTTTGATCAGTTACCACTGTTACAATTCCCTCAGGTATATTGGAAAGCTCACTGGTACTTCGCACAAATTTCATTTTTTCCCCCCTCAACTCTGACATTTTCTTCTATACCTATGTACTTAATTGTATCTCCTCATATATGTAATATGTTTATATGTAATATATATATTTGTTACATCTATTGAGTATAATATATATATATATATATATATATATATATAAAATATTATATAGATGAGATAATAGCTCAGTTTTTACATTTCCAAAGAGAAATACAGGCTTGGGGCCTGCATTTGGTTCATAATTTAGATTTACTTTCTTCAGACACTACATGTCCTCTATAGCTGAATTCTTGGCTCTCTACTGTCTATGCCTTCCTCACACTCATTCTAATAAGCTGCCTCACCCATTACCTCCTCAAAAGCTGGACATAGTGAAATGAATGCTGGTTGAGAGCAAGAGGCAAGAGCTATCACATCATCTGAGGTTCTGCTTTCCCTCATGCTCCTCTATCAGGAGCCTTTCATGCTTTTGACTCTCTTTGTTAGACATCTTTCAACACCTTCTTTCTGAAACCAAATTTCATTTGCATTGCCAAATCCAGCACCTAACAAGGCTCACAGCCAGAATGGTAGAAAATAAGACTTTCGTTTCTAGAATTGATCCCTTTTTGTTAAAAATAAATAAATAAATTTAAACTACGGTAAAAAATGAAACACCTTATTGGGAAATTACGCATTAATTTCTTTCAGGATTTTCAAAATGTCACTACTTATGGTCATTACTGATTTGCTTATTATCCAGCATAAACACTGCAAATGGCGTGGCTGTCACATACATCACTTTGAATCTGCATCATGTTTTTGGCCAATTCGAAGCTCATGGCATCAGGAAGCATGTTGTAGGTGTGGATCACATTCCTATAGTTGGTATTGGTGGCCACTTCCTGAGACTTCTTGGCTGCCACCACACTGAACATGTCCACCGGCGTGTGGAAGGATGTTTTGGATTTCTCATAGCCCTTCCTGTATTCCCGGTCTGACTGCATCTTGGCCACCTGCATGAAGTGCACCAACTTGGGGTCATCCTCCAGACTCCGGAAGCCAATGTGCTTCCCTTTGCCTTTTTCATAGGCTTGCTTGTATTTGAACTGTAGAGAGAGAGGAAAAAAAATGGTGATGAAGATAGTGGGAGGAAAGAGAAAATAATAAACTAGATGCCTTCAGCTTTGTCATAGGTTTAGAGTCTTAGAGCTACCCTAAAATTAGAAATGAAAGAGCTCTTAGGAGTCAGGAAGCAAAAATCTTTTCATTTCAAATTTTGTGCCAGACATAGGTCCATGGAAAGAAAATGATCTCAGAATTAATGAAAGCAACATGGAAATAAGCTGTCTAAGATGCTTTAGAAAGCAGCTCTTCCCACTCGGCTGTCTGACCAGCTGAAAAGGCTGCAGACACAGTGCTGAATCTTTAAGTTCAGGAAAAGCCTGGTCAGGGGTCTCCAAAGTAAAATCTGTAGTTACATTCCTATATTTCTTTAGAATTGCCTATAAATGATTAGAATACTTTAAAAGCAACTTATTTTAACAAGACTCAGTCACTTTTTAGATTAAATAATGAACAAATGATTAGAGGGTCCTTGTACTGAATGAATGGATGTGACTTGTGTGTTACATGGGACGATGGTCCCACCAATCCTGGGTAGAGCTGACTACAGCTCCTTGAAAACACACAAACTCCGCCCAGCCTAATGAAGGCCCAGCAGAAGCACTTACATCACTCGCAATGTCTCTAGAAGCTTTTGCAGCCTTTATTGAGATGGCATCCGGCCTCAGGTCATATCCTTTCTTCTTTTCTTCTTCCCAACCAGCTTTGTACAGTTTCTAAATGATCAAATAGGAAAGAAAAGAAAAGAAAAGAAAAGAAAAGAAAAGAAAAGAAAAGAAAAGAAAAGAAAAGAAAAGAAACGAAAAGAAAAGAAAAGAAAAGAAAAGGCGAGAAGAAAGGAAAAGAACGTCAGCATTTTTTCATTTGGGTTAGAATGGGGATCCTGATTTTTGGCATGTAAAAGACAGACATTCCATAAGCATTAGTTCACTTCACCTCTCCTACTTTTGTTGTTCATCTACTTACATCACTCATGGTGATTTGGTTCATTTTGGAGAGTAGAATGTCTGGCGTATCTGGCATGACATGAATGGTGGTCTTGTCTTTGTTCCATTTCTCAATGTAGCGCCTCTACAATGAGAAGGGCAAGCATGTGAATGAATAGCAGGACCAGTGTGTAGTAGTGCTAGCAAGGGAAGAGACTCACAGCTCCATGGGGAAGAGCTTAACTCTGATATTGGAAAATGGGTGAAATAGCAGGAGGGGCTGATGAGACGAGGCACAGGCTGAGGACAAAAATGATCACACAAGGGAGTCCTTTCCACTGCAAAGGAGGAAAAGTTCCAGAAAGAGAAGAAACCAAAACTTCCAGGAACCATGTGTGGGTATTTGATATTCCGCATAATGTAGGTTTTGTAGTTTTGCCCCACCCTCAACATGGTGTTGACAGCCCAAGGATCAGTATAACTGAGAATCTCTAGACATGACAAAAGTTACAGAATGCCCCTCCTACCACTGCCACCACCAAGACCATCAGAAAAATTAAAATGCAGACAGAGATCATAGTGGCAGTTCCAGGTTCAGGGGCATGAGCACTAGGAAGGTTCTGGGGCTGAGGCCAGCAGGTGAGTTCTTACCTTATCCATATTCAGTTTGTTAGTCTTGTTAAGTTCTTGTTCCATTGTGTCCATGGAGTATGTGAACTTCAGCTTCTCAGGGTGCTGGCGATACTTCTTCTCACTAAGAATCTCGCCTGCTTTCTTTGCCTTCTCCACCTCTAGGGAATCTATTGGGACCCAGCCAATCCCTTTCATCCAATTGGTGAAGTCAGACTTGTATAGGTTCTTTATAACATAAAAGAAAAATTTGAATTCAGAAAGAGTAAGGGCATGGGTTTCTTTGGCTAGATGATTTAATGATTATCAAAAAGAAAGAAAAAAAGGAGTTGGAGGAGAATAACTGGCTTTTTATTCCCTATTATCTTCTGCAAAACAATTAATTATAAAAGCTATTACATTCATGGTGATTTCCAACAAGAAATCCTGACCCAATAATTCCTTGAAAATTTAACTTTCTTGGGGTGAAAGTGAACAGAATTTTGCACTAGAAAACATATATAGTTCTCATTTGAATCAATTTTTGTAAGGGTACATCATATATTGGGTTTAACATCCAAAGTTCTAAAATATATATATAATAACCCCCAAAGGAAGCTACACATAGTTCGAATGAGTAAAAGCCTAAAACTCCAAATTCTGGAGAGGACCCCTAATTATAGTGAGTCTAATCAGGTTTAGGGTGGAATTGCCTATTTCTTGTTCTTCCCTCCTGCCAACTAGAATGACTAATTCTATGCCAACAATCTGTTGATTGTTACATACATCACTTTGAATCTGCATCGCGTTCTTGGAATGCTCCACATTCATGGCATCGGGCAGCAGAGTGTAGTTGTGGTAGGGCTGTCTATAGTTGGTGTTGGTAGCAACCTCCTGAGATTTCTTGGCCGCCGTCACACTGAACATATCCAAGGGCGTGTGGTACCTGGTCTTGCTGGCTTCATAGCCCTTTCTGTATTCACGATCTGACTGCATTTTGGCTACATTCATGTAGTGAACCAGTTTAGGATCATCCTGAAGACTACGAAATCCAATTTGCTTGCCTTTGGCTTTCTCATGGGCCTCTTTATATTTGAACTATATGAAAAAGCAGGGCAGACAGAAGTTTGACAGGTTATAATGCAGGAAATACTAAAGTATTAAACTGAATTTATCTAACAAATCAAGCAATAGCTGAATCTATTCTGAATCTAGTGTTTTAGCATTGTTAAATAAACAACTAGCAAAGAATTTCTAATGGATGGTCTTGAAATGTGCTCTGAAGATAATCAAGAATGGAATAATTTGTAGTTTATACCCAGATTGTTCATAAATAGATTATTTGAATATGCTCAAAGGTTCCTAAAAATTTTGCTTATTAAGGATTTGGTAGAGAGAGGAAGGAAGAGGGGAAGAGAAAAACATTGATGAGAGAAACATCCATCTCCTGCTTCCTATATGCCCTATGGGAAATTGAGCCTAAAACCCAGGCATGTGCCCTGATTGGGAACTGAACTGGTGATCCCTTGGTGCATGGGTTGACACTCAACCATTGAGCCACACTGGGTGGTGTATTTTTTTTATTATATGTTCCAAGTCTTACTTTGCATTATCTTATAAAGTCTTTACATATTTCTGAGTAAATTTCTGCAATGCCCTTATACGAATTAGTGTATTGGACTACAAATGATAAAGTTTTCAACTCTATCTACGTATTATATTAATTCATATAAAATTATAACTTAATTTATTAAAATGAATTCATTATATAACTAAAATCCTCTCACTTTAATCTATAATTCTTCCTGGATTTTCATATGTCATCAATTTTTGTGTGGAAATTATAGTATTTAAAAATTGTATTCTTGCCCTGGCCTGTTTTCTCAGTAATTAGAGCATTGGCCCTCATACCAAATGGTCACAGGTTCAATTCCTAGTCAAGGGTACATACCTCAGTTGCAGGTTGATCCCCAGCCCTGATTAGTCATGGTAGGTAACCAATTAATTCTCTCTCTCTCTCTCCCTCCCTTCCACTGTCTCTAAAAATCAATAGAAAAAAATATCCTCAATAAGGATTTTAAAAATAAAATAAAATAAAAATTGTATTTTTTTAAAACTGGTGACCTCTTGGTGCATGGGTTGACACTCAACCATTGAGCCACACTGGGTGGTGTATTGGAGCCATTTCCAATTTAGTGACATTTTAGTATATGAAAGCTTTTTTCTTGACAAAATAAAAATCAGTTTTCAACTTCATAACAATGAAAGTTCCAAATATTTTACAATTTTAAAAAAAAATTTTGTAACAACTGTAGTGAGTTTTTAAATATTTTAAAGTGGAGCAGTATAAAAGAATCATTGTTTTACTTAGGATACTAGAAAAGTATTTCAATATCATAACTTTTCTTTCTTTCTTTCTTTCTTTTTTTGTTTTTACTTTACAAAGAATACTTTATTTTCTTTTTATCCTCACCCGAAGATATTTTTCTATTGATTTTTAGAGAAAGTGGAAGGGAAAGGGAAAGACAGAAACATCTATTGGTTACTTCCTACAGGAGCCCTGACCAGGGCCTGGGCCCCAGGAGGAGCTTGCAACCAAGGTACGTGCCCTTGACTAGAATCTAACCTGGGACGTTTTGGTCCACAGGCTGACACTCTGTCCATTGAGCTAAACCAGCTAGGAATACAAAGAATACTTTAAAAGATGCATCCAAAGGCACATAATTCTAATTTTTATGAAATGTAGATTTTTTTTTCAAAAAACAAATCAAAAGCTGTCCCATCAGGGAAGAGCCCTCCAACATTTATTTTAAATCTAGTATTCATAGATTGTGCAATAATTTATATTGCAAAATAAACACACTATATAAAGAAAACACAAATTGAGTTTGATATGTGACTGCTTTTACCTTATACTATTGCAACTAATTTCACAAGTTATGTGTTATCATTTTATTTAATATTTGCAACATTTCATACTGTTTTTGAAGTAGCTACTTCCATACAACTGATATTCTCTTCTATATTGTCTTTGGCTAGTACTACAGATGTGATTTAGTAGGAATCATATGACCAATCTGATTAAAATTCTTAGCCCCTCCTAACCTAAGACCTCAGTTCCTGAGTTATAACCATTTTTTGGTCTTCAAGTTAAGATACTTCCTAACTATTTTTCTTAAAACAGGGGTCTTTAGTGTAATTTCTTTATAACTTTTGTTTCTAATATAGATCATATAGCTTCCATGTGAAGATTTTGAACATAAAGAGAAAGTTTACTGCTTTCATATTAGACTTACATCACTAGCAATATTTCTTGAACTTTTTGCGGCAACAATTGGAATAGCATCTGTTCTCAAATCATAGCCTTTAGCGAGGGTTTTCTTCCAGTCTGCTTTATAATAAGCCTTGAAAGAAAGAAACATCATTTTATTATTTAATAAAATTGAAAGAATGAAACAAGATGCCAAAATCTTTCTTATAAAACATGTCATACTTTACACCTTTCTATTGAGAGAATTTGTGGTTAGGGCTGTTAGTTCATCTTTTATGTATCTATCAGAGCCTTTTTTAAAAACATCAGTAACTACACAGTAGGATCTCAATTGCTTTAAGAATGTCTATGTTGGCATAACAAAGCAACTGAAATGTAACACTTTAAATGTGGAATAACAGATTTAAAATTTTTCATAATTTTTTATATTTTCAATTTTTCTATAATAAGCATGTAATAGTTTATTGTCTTGTACTTTTAATAATAAAGCATTTTAATTTACAGAAAGGCATTTAATACTAAAATTACAATTTCAAATGCAGTAGCGTCCAGTTTTAATTGACCTTCATGTTTAAATATTACTTATAACAGCAGAGAAAAATTCTAAGTAAACCAAAAGCATAGAAATGAGCACCAAAAATGTTTATTTGGAGATACCAGAGAGCCTAAAAAATTAGAAAGAATGACTAAGGCATCTTTTATGAAATCAACACTTTTCTTCAGGTTTGATTATGTTTTTAAATTAGAATTTACCAACTTAAAAAAAACAAACAAAAGGAAACAATTCGTCAGAGTAAATTCAAACATTAGGTATCTAGACTATCTGAGAGAAATGTTCGTTACATACAATAAAGAAAATGACAGTAAACTTTTTCAGAAGTTTTAACAAATAACTGAAACAAAAATTAAATAAAGCAAAATTAACCTTACTACAGACTTGTATGTCTTGTCTATCCCATTTAGTTCTATTTTTTTTAATGGAACACAATCTACTAGATTGGTTTTATAACTAATGAATCATGGCCTACAATTTGGAAAAGTCTGCATTAAGGGAAATGTTATGGTAGTCTCTAGTTTTATATTCTGTGATATGATTCTGATCTGAGGACTGTTGATTGGCTCCTGTACACAGAGGGCAAGGAGGGGCTGAAGAAAGAGGCAGGTCACTCCAGATTGGTAGGTGCAGGTTAATAAGCAAGGGAGCTTACATATGAGGTCTGTCTTCAGTGGCCTCATAGTAGATCTCCACACCCACAGCCAGAATCATAAAAGTCTATAGAGACTCTAACAGGGTTTAGGCACTCATACCGTCCAGGTGGTCTCAACAACATATTGCTTTCTCAAGGCTGTGCCCTTGCCAATCCATGACTCCCATTGTGGAAACAGGCAGATCGTACATTCCTGGGACAGGGGAGGGAGTGAACAGCCTGCAATTGCCCAGATCCAGCTAAGGGCCAACTGGCAGTCACATCTTCTCTGTGACCTCCTCTAAAGTCTAACAGAAACTCAATGGGGCCCCACTCGGTTTATTCCCCCTTAAAAGTCTAAGTTCTACAGTTACCCAGAACTGGAAAGGAAAGGCCCCCGTTGGCAATTTTAGACTATCACCAGGAAAAATACTCACATCGCTCATGTTGAGGGCGTTGACCTTGGCTTGAATAAACTGAGGCAATTCAGGGTCTATCGTGTACTTATGCTTCAGTTTCTCCCCCTCCACCTTGTAGTTTAACTAAAAACAAAAGAAGCAGTATGCAAATGTCATTAGCTGACAAAATGTAGCTTTCCTTAAGCACATCCTCCCTTAAAAAACAAGACTGCCATTTATGTTTTTCCATACGTAGGCCTACCCAGAGATATTGTGGGTTAAGTTCCAGACTGCTGCAATCAAGGAGTATCACAGTAAAGTGAGTCACATGAATTTTCTGGTTTCCCAGTGCACATAAAAGTTATATTTACCCTATACAGTAGTTTAGTGAGTGTGCAATAGCACTATGTCTAAAAAAACAATGTTTATACCTTAATTTAAAAAGACTGTATTGCCAAAAAAATAAAGCTAATTGTCATCTGAATCTTCAGTAAGTCATAATCTTTTTGATGGTGGAGGGTAGTACCTTCCATTTGTAGAAAACCCAGTATCTTCGAAGCATAAAAAAGCACAATAAAACGAGGTGTGCCTATATGAGGCAAATACGAAAACTATCATACGGAGGGGTTATTTGTAGTGTAGTCATTGGCTCATTTCACCAATAATTACTAGACAGTGCTGTGGGCCAGGTAGGGTGGTAGGTTCTGTGTTTAAAGGGTTGAACAGGGCAGACCTGTACTTTTGAAGCTTAAGAGATCAGTAGAAGAGACAGAGAATAAATAACACATGAATTAGAATATAGAGTCAGAATTTATGATGTGTTGTAAATAAAATAATGTTAGGAAAGAAACAGGGTGGTCAGCAAAGCCTCTTTAAGAAGGTAATATTTATGCCCCAATTTGAAGATAATGGAGGGGTCCAGGCAGAAGAAGAGCATTCAGGGTCCTGAGTATGGAAAGGGTGTGGCCTGAGAGGCACTGAAAGCAGCCCTGAGTTACAGGGGCTGGAGTTACAGAGCTGGAGTGGCTGAGGATGGCCAGAGGTCAGACAGGATGGGGCCAGGGCCTCCCAGATTCCAGATACCAGATGACTATAGTTGTCCACAGGAGAGATAGGGAACTGGAACTAGGTTGGTGGTGGCTGAAAAACAGAGAGGTTTTCGACAGGACGGCTGAGAGAGATTTAGGAGACTGACTCAGCGAAGGGTTTGGGGTTTACCCAGAGAGGCATCAGTGGTGAAGTAAGGTGGGTAACGAGGAAGATATTGACAGCATTTATTGATGTGGAAGATAATTACCGAGAGCACAGTTTTCCTAGCAAACTGGAAAATGGTGAGAAGTAACACCTTGGTTAGTACAAAAGAAATCAGAGAGTCTACATTGATTTTAGCACTAAAATAGAATTAATATTGAAACATCCAAGGTAGTGTGGAGCAGGGACTGGCCTGAGAAATGAAATTCACAGATAAACTTCAAATCTGAATTCCCCACCTCCCAATATCTGGAGCTAAAAACACAGTCTTCCCTTCTTTGCTTTTTACTTATGTCCCTCTTTCCGGTGGAGGTATTTTAAGAGAATTCTGAAATTACCAAATAGGGGAAGCACTGAATATTGCAAGTAGCCTCTGACTGAGATGAAGGGACCAGCAAGACCTGGGTTCAGAGAGTTGACTTGATGCTAAAAGTAAACTGATTATCTCCTTCCCAGAGGCCTCTCTCTAGATTGCCTCTCACAACATCCAGTTATTGTGCCCGGGGATGAGGACATTATTATGCCCTTTCTCTGTGAAGCTAAGTAGAACTGTTGCAACTCAGAGCAATAAAATAGCTTGGTTTGCAATTCAGATCGAGTAACAGATAATAATACTAAGTTCATTCCATATGTCTAATGAATAGCACAGACTCTCCACTTTGGGAAAATAAAGCAGATTTGGGAGACTCCTTCTCCCCTCCCAGTTCTACCTATGTTCAAGTTCCAAGGTGCTTCAAAAGTACAGCCTTTTGATCATACCTCTGAAAGCCGCTGATTTGCTAGCATAGATGCCGCCTCACGAATCGAATTAAGAAGGATGTGGAGTGGCTTATTAGGGGGTTATTCATCAACAAACCCTTCTGAAGGGAAACCACTTACTTCACTCAGCTGCTTTGTGTTCTGCTGAGCCAGAACCATGCCCATGGAATCAGGCACGCTTGTGAATTTGATGGTATCTGGGTGCTGTCGATACTTCCTCTCATTTAATGCATCGCCTGCTTTCTTGGCCTTCTCAACCTCCAGAGAACCAATAGGGATCCATCCAATGCCCTTGAAGAAGGTGTTATAGTCGTCCTTATACACATTCTGTAAAAGAGCAAGCTCGTATGAGGAGATGTCCTGGAGAACAGTCCAGCACTGGTTCTGAAATCTATAATCCTCTGCTGGGGAAATGACTGGCTACCTTTTCAACACACTCCCATCTGTAGTGGAAGCTAAGGTTATATCTGTCACAGAGCTTCTCACCCAGAATTTGCTAATAAGAAACAGCAGTGCTATTGTTCGAGGGCATTATACAACACAGAGAGAATCTGGGCTACATATCTCCATGGCTACTTCTGAAAAAAATATTGTCTCTTTTAACAATAAATTGGCCTTTCCTTTTGATTTCACTGAAAACTCCACAACTTTGAATTTCACCCACACTGTCCACATAGGCTCTCCCTGATCTCAGCTGGGGAGAGACATTTTCATTGAGCCACAATAAATGAACACCATTTCTTCCCTTCACAGAGCATGATTCTTATAGACATCTGGATCCTGCGGAAGGAAAAGTCCGGAATATTAAACATCTCCCTCTGCAGCTCCCTGTGAATCATGCTGCAATCACAAAGCCTTCCTGGTTCATTTTAGATGACTCATCGCACAGATTTACATGCATGAGAGTGTGGCCTTGAGTTAAAAAAAAAAAGTAAAAAAATAACTTTGCTGAATTCAGAAAGAATAAAGAATACTCCTATTTTGCCTTATACATATCACCATTGAAGCAAGCACCCCAGGAGCAACCATTTCCTCTTGCTGAGAATTAAGTTGGTTTATCTACTTAGTGGAATATGGCTTTCTCTTTGACCCAAAAGTTAATAAAGGCAATGTCAATGGTGACAGCAGGAGTGCAGAAAGCCAGCAAAAACACAGCTTGTCCACCATGCCTTTGTTAGCCTTTCAATAATGACTATTTATTTTAAAATACATTCCCAACCCCTTACCCCCCCCCAAATATCTTCTTGTATTGTAAAGTCTACTAAAATAGGAAGAAAGGATTATCCCATAAGTACCAGCTTCTCTGGGTCTGCTCTGTTCTACATACTTACATCACTCTGAATTTGATTTGCGTTCCTGGTGTGCTGGACACTCATGGCATCAGGTAGGTATGTGTAATGATGGATCGGCTGTTTATAATTAACGTTGGTAACAACATCCTGGGCCATCTTTGCGGCTGTGATGCTAACCATGTCCCCAGGGGTATGGTAGCTGGTTTTGGTGTTCTCATAGTTCTTCCTGTATTCACGGTCAGATTGCAGCTTGGCTACATTCATATAATGGACCAGCTTGGGATCATCCTGGAGGCTTCTAAAACCCACATGCTTTCCCTTGGCCTTCTCATAAGCTTCCTTGTATTTATACTGCAGAGGCAGAAGTTGGTTAGCAAGGTCCCAGGCAATGATACTTGTGGGTGTAGCACACGCAAAAGCTCTCAGAAAATTGTGACTTTCTGGAAGATTGTACAAAAATGCAAACTATACCCCAACCCCATGCCACACACACACACACACACACACACACACACACCCCAGAAAGTTCAGAGTGACAGCATTTATTTCCATCACTTCTGTGTTGGCTGTCATGATACACTCAGGACCAGTTTCTTTTATTTGTTATCAATCCTATAGATGACTTGCATTTAGAACTTTACTTAAAGCCAACTGAATTTTCACACTTACTCTAAATATAACACATCCAAAATGTAAGACCCATATCTCTTGGTTTTCCAGCAATGTGAATTCATCTAATTCAGTGATCGGCAAACTCTTTAGTCAACAGAACCAAATATCAACAATACAATTGAAATTTCTTTTGAGAGCCAATTTTTTAAAATTTAAATTTCTTCTAATGTCACTTCTTCAAAATAGACTCGCCCAGGCCATAGTATTTTGTGGAAGAGCCACACTCAAAGGGCCAAAAGCCACATGTGGCTCTCGAGCCGCAGTTTGCCGACCAATGACCTAATCCATTATATTATTGCACATCACAGATTAGAAATTATTGAGAAAACCTCCCATTTTCTGTTCTGATTGGCCTAGTAATAGGTACACAATAGGTGCAAAAGAAACTCTAAAAACTCTACATGTGAAATGTTTGCACTCAGATCATCTTGGGATGGAGGAGGAAATCATTACTGTGATTTTTGTCTCAGGCTGACCTAATAGGGTTTTAAAAAAAAACACCCTCTTCTTTCTAGGGAGCATCAATTTAGATGCTGCACGGGTAGATAGTGAGTCTTCACCCACCCCAATCCTCAGCATCTCCTCTCCCAGCGCACTGCTGAAGCAGCTAAGATGAGTAAAGGAACTGCATTGAGGGCGGAAACCACCATGAGCTTTCCCCATCAGTAGATATCTAAAAGCTGTGCTATCCAAAATCTCTCACTGCTGGGATTGCCAATGTGGTGTAGACTGAGCTAGGCTGTATGTAACAGGTCAAAACCTCAATTTCCACATAAAAGAATCCAAATCCATCTAAATCCTGCAGATATGCAGCTTCTGCTGTTTAAGCACCCATTTATCAACAGGAGTTTGTCAGGCAAAAGGATTATCATGTAATCTCTAGGCATGTTAGGAGCAGCTCTGTGCAAGTGCTTACCAAAAAAAGAAGATAATGTCATGCTCTAGATTTTCACTTCCTCCTTAAACTAGAAATGCATTTCACAGTGATGTGCACCTTTTTGAGGAACTGTTTTCAGTAGCAGCCCTAAAAGCTCTAGAATTCTTACATCCATCTCCCCTGTGGCCTGCACACATGTGTGGTTTCTTTCTTCTCTCCTCAAACCAAGATTGTAGCCTCCGGAATGGTATGTGAAGTGTGTGTGTGTGTGTTTTTTTTTGGGGGGGGTAGGGGGAGAGGAGGTGAAAACGTTGTTTTTCAATTATGGGAATTGTATGCTGTTTTTGTTATAGGTAAAATGGGCATCAATTACATAAATCAAAGTTGCATTCTAGAAAAGTGGTTCTTTCCCCATTGGATTTATAAAATGGTGATTGCCAGCAGGGAGAGGCTGGGGGGAGGAAGAAGAAGATAAAGGGGGATACATGGTGATGGAAGGCACTTTACTTGGGGTAGTGAACACTTAATACAGTGCACAGATGATGTGTTGTGGAACTGTGCACCTGAAACCTGCATAATTTTGTTAACCAGTGTCACCTTAATAAATTCAGTACAAAAAATTAAAATAAAATCTGTACATTTTATGAAACATCTTTTCAATCGTCTTGATGCAATTATAATGCAGGCAGGCAACTGAATTTAATGTGTTAGTGTCAGTCAGGATGTTCTCAGTGAAAATAAATATGGCTGTCAGGGAAGGTGTCGGGGGAGATAATTTGGGATATGAATTGGGGAGAAAGCTGCTGTCAGATTTTGACAGCTCTACCAAGTGGGGTCAACTGAAAAGAATCACAAAACATGGAAAAGTGACAGTTTCTCAAAACAATATTTTGTGGAGAATTTGAATGTCACGAATTCAACATATTGTTTCCAATGTGACACCATTTAAATAAGCACACATCTGTTTACTTTCTCAAAAGGCAATCACCCAGATTCCACCTAGAATGTATACTCACATCACTGGCAATGTTTCTTGATGCTTTGGCTGCAGTGATGGGAATAGCATCTCCCAGCACATTGTTGCCCTTGGCTATTAAATCATGCCAGTCCCGTTTGTAACAGACCTGGGAAAGAAGAAAGGGATGTCAGCATTCTGTGTATTCATCCACTGAAGTGATTCCTCAGCAGCTGGGATTGTTTTATCCCTCTGCAGATGGAAGCTAAAAGAATCTTGTAGAGCAAAACGTCACGTTTTTAGATAGCATGGATGTACTGGTCTCTGCACTAATTATTTGCCCAAATCTGGTTTGGGCACATAATGAAGACGGACATAAGAAACTGGAATGGGTCCAGTCTGTGAATCTAATAAAGGTTCTGGAGACCAGGGTATGCGAGGACCAGATGGAGAAAATAAAGTTGTTCTATCTTATGAAAAGGTCAAGGAAAGATCTGGTGGTAAGATCTAGCAATTTTAGGATTATTGTTTTAAAAAAATATTTTCTTTATTCTTATTTTTCTGGAGGATAATAACCTCCTCCACATGCAAAAATTAGGAAAACTAACTGGAGGTTTAGAGAACTAGATATTAAGCTCTACATAAAGAAGAATCCTTTATGGTGATCATCACAGGGAAAAGGAGGGATGGAGTGGTAGAAGAGGATACAGGGGGGATAATGGTGACAAAAGGAGACTTGAGTTGGCATGGTGAACACATAATACCAAATACAGAAATCTATATAATTTTATTAACCAATGTCACCCCAATAAATTCAATACAAGAGAGAGAGAGAGAGAGAGAGAGAGAGAGAGAGAGAGAGAGAGAGAATCCTTTAAAGTTGTCCTGCACTTTAAGAGGCCAACTCAATACAGAGCCATCATCATGGGCTAGGCTGCAACGGAGGACGTGCGAAACATTGATCTAAGTAATTGCCAAGGCCCTATCATACCTTGAAATTCTATTATTTTATCACCAGTTCTGTATTTCACACCCCATCAAAGACCCTACTTACATCACTTATATTGTAAGCATTGCACTTGGCCTGTAGAAACTGAGGAAGATCAGGACTCATCGTGTATTTATGTTTCACATCTTCTCCTTTAGCTTTGTATAAGATCTGCAACACACAGCCACAAAAGCAAAATGTATGTTTAAAGGAGCTATTCCTAGCACAATCCCCACTATTTCTATTGTGCAAAAGGATCAAAGGCATTTTCCTGTTTTTAAGAAACTCAAGCATCATGTGCTTTTTAGGAAGAGCTAACAACTATGTGTATTATAATAGAGAGAGAACATTCCTTAAGAGAACAGAGATAATTTACTGCCAAAGATAAATGAAAAAGGTTCAAATGTGAAACTCTAACATGAATTACACCAAAGCCAGAAAAGTTCATTCTTTGCTAGTGGAACTAATATTTCTTAGAGTCTTGTGTTGTTTTGATTTAGGTTTGTTATTTTTAGAGAGAAAAATGATGGTTAGAATGTCTTTCACTTCTGCTTAAAACTTTCCAATTATAATTGTACAAGTAAAGGCAAATAATTTCCTCATTAAATGAAGTTGCTTATACATAAATCCAGTGTACTCAAAAGATTTACCATTTCAGATTTACCCTAGATTGTCATTTTAAAGATATCTGTAGACATCGTATTATATCCTCCTCTTGGTAATAGAAACGAAAGAAATTGCTTAATTTCTAAAACTAAACTAGAACAGGAATCACAAGTAGATTTTCAGTCTCTCCATTGTTATTTATCTCCATTTTCCAGGCATGTCTTTGTGGAACATCATCAAATGTAAACTGGTGTGTATGTAACACAAGTAAAGTCTGAGATGGCTGATATCTAAGTGAATCTTCAAATACTAGTAAATTCTTCTAAGAATCCCAGAGTTATTTTTACTTCCTCACTGACTGTAGAAACCACTTCTAAGCATTCACATAATTTCATCAATTCTACTTTCTAAGCATCTCGTTTTCCATCACTACTGCTTTAAAGTCCAAGTAAACCTTCTATTGGGTATCTGTATCAACTTTCTAATTAATCTTCTTTTTCCAACCTCTTCCTCTCCAATACAGCCTCTGTATTTTTTGTCAGATTTAAAACACAGATGTGATAATGCAACTTCATGAATTAAAAATATTCAATATATCTTGCTACTTACCCCATAATGTCTAGACTATAAATTGGCAT
This sequence comes from Lasiurus cinereus, assembly GCA_011751065.1. Taxonomy (NCBI): domain Eukaryota; kingdom Metazoa; phylum Chordata; class Mammalia; order Chiroptera; family Vespertilionidae; genus Lasiurus; species Lasiurus cinereus. The sequence goes on along the minus strand of JAAGEH010000393.1, from coordinate 33,337,783 downwards.
ACAAGACCCTCAAAGATCAGGTTACAATCCTGGACACTTCACTGTTCTTCCATTCATTAGTTCTTCACTGTCATGCTTTTCCTTCCCGAATTTGCTAGGGAAGCTATGGTAGGCAGTTACCTCTTCCCTTGTACTTACCGAGCACGTGTGTCTCCGGTAGCATTCATCTCTCTGTGTGGCAAAGCTGTTCTACCCATGACTTTCTTATACTCTTGTCCTATATTCTTATGATAGCCTATATTTCACTAATCCTGGTCTACTAATTCTTTGTACCATCATCACAGAATCCAGTGCCTGGCACATGGAAGGTATTAAAAAACATTCATTCAATTAATTAATGAATGTGTGCTTTTGATGTCCCTTTGACTCTTCTATTCATCTTTTCTATAGGTTTGACTTTAGCCAAATCATATACAGTATATGACTTATGGACAGGCAGGCAAACAATGTACTAATCTCCACCAAGATATAAGTAAAAAAAAAGTCTCTATAATAATTATCTATGGTAAAATGAGTTGCAAAATCGCATACTCATGTGTATTATTTTCCTGTATTATATATAAACACTAAATATAAGGAACTTAATATAGAATTGGATATGATAAATTTGCCACAATAAAGTGTCTGGAATTTAAGCTTAATGTTAGTGTGTAGTAGTAGTAGTAGCAAAGTAGAATTTCTTTGCACCATGTCAATTTATCCAATAACAGTATTTCAAGGTAGTTAAAGAGGAAGAGGTTTCAAAATGGAAGGTAAAAGCCAAGATAAAAGAAAAAGAAAACATTAGTGACCAAGCTAAAAAGTACTGTAATCATTCATTTTAAATTAAGGAAGAGATATTAGCTTAGAAGAATTTTTTTTTAAAAAAGTGGGGCCAATATTTATTTTCTTGAAGCCTCCCTCCATCTTTTGCACCCTCTGTTTTATTGTACTCACATCGCTGACTTGCTGTGTATTCTGTTTTGCCTGGACCATAACTGGGGAGTCTACGATGCTGGTGAATTTGAGGGTGTCTGGATGCTGCCTGTACTTCTTTTCACTCAGGGCATCACCCGCCTTTTTAACCTTTTCTACATCCAGACTCCCAATAGGTATCCAGCCGATGCCTTTCATCCAGGTGTTGTAGTCTTCCTTGTAGGCATTCTATGGCAAAGGGAAAAAAGAGGTGTGAGCGCCCCAGGCAAGGGCTTCTCTCATGCAGACTCTGACTGTGAAGAGAAATTGTCTTATGGAGTAAATGTCACTTACATTGCTCTGTATGTGCATCATGTTTTTAGACAACTCCAGGTCCATGGCATCAGGCAGGTAGGTGTAATGATGGAGTGGATGCTTATAGTTGGTATTGCTGACAATATCCTGAGCTTTCTTAGCTGCCACAACATTGAACATATCATGTGGTATGTTGAACTTCGTCTTTGTCTTCTCATAATCATTTTTGTATACCCGGTCTGATTGTATCTTGGCTACATTCATATAATGAACCAGTTTAGGATCATCTTGGAGACTTTGGAAGCCAATCATTTTCCCTTTGGCTTTTTCATAATCTTTTTTGTACTGAACCTATTAGAAACAAAGATGGGCATATTTTAAAATGTATCAATGAAGATTTTACTGAGCAATGAGACCATCATTTGAAGCAATTGGGCTATTTCAGAAATTACTTCAATAACCAAACAAGTAGATACTCGCTTGTAAATAGCCAGGTAAAATAAAAGTGTTATTTTGAGACTATTTGATTGTCTATAGCTGCTTCTGCTACTCCAGCAAGATTGGGGTAGGGATGTTACCACTATTCATATCAATGACAAAGTAAAATAACTTCCTTCCCACTTATATATTTGAGAGAGACAAATGAAAAGAAACACTTCACAATCTCTATCAATGACGTTGGACTGCTAAAGAAGATCCCAAAGAGCTGGCTATTTGATTAGTAGAATTGTAGTGGTGGTAGTAGAATTTTAATGAGTCTGTATATTCAAAGGGAGACCCAGAGCCAGTAATGTGTAAACATTAATTGGCTCTGAATAATAGTGAGGAGAACTGAGCTTTCTTGGGGAGATCTGGGAAGAAACTTGGGAAACCAAGACGCAGAGATGCGAGGGAAGGTTTGTGAGTACCGGGGTGGAGGAAGCCACCCACAGAGGAAGAAGATCAGTGAGAAATTCTGGATGGCAGGGTCTTTAAGACACAGGCATTTATTACTCAGCTGTCACGTATTTACCCTGGTGCAATGTCAATTTCATTTCAGTCAGTCAGTGACATTGTACTTGGGACTTGGGGGAAATCAAAAGCAAGGGGGCTGTGTTCTGTCCTTGGATCATGCAGAGCAGAAAGAGAAGTAAATCTGGGGAAAGAGAACCCAGGAAGCCAGACCAATACCATCATAAACAAACCAGGAGACAGGGAATCACAAAACAAAAACCTCAGGGCAACTGCAGCAGTACAGTAAGGATATCCCACTTTTTACAGGACCATAGATGGGGGCCTGAGTCCATTATATTTAAATTTAAGAGCAAAGGGACTTCAGTTCGCAGCTAGGTAAAAGTAAGACAGCAAAAGAAACAAAGTTCCTAACAGTAATGGAATCTATAACTGACAATTGGAAGCTATAAAAATTGAAGCAGAGTCATCATCTGAAGGAGCAATAGGGAATTCAGATAAATTAAGCAAGTTTTGAGACACAATTTTACCATTAGGAGGCTGTTATACTTAAATTGTATGTACCTTATTTTCACAAGGATAATAAAGTGCATCTATATAGAAATATTGATGAAAATTTTTAATTAGGGTGCTTGACTAGAGCTGATCAGATCTGTTTAAGGAACTTTCTTTTCTAAACAGTTTTCAACCAGATTTGCTTCCAGGTGGGGACAACAGACTTGGGGACTTTGGGATAACAAGTTCATCCCGCCCACATTTTCTGGTTACACACAGGTGACCACCAGCTGGACTTACGTCACTCGCCGCCTGCCTGGCAGCCTTGGCAGCCTTGATGGGAATCGCATCAGTTCTCAGGTCGTACCCCTTCTTGCTCATATCTTTCAAGTCTGCTTTGTACATATTCTGAAAGAAAAATGTCACTGAAGTATAACTCAGTCCACATTTAGAAAAGACTTATCGACAGCCCGCAGATGAGCCCATGAGCACACCTCACTGATATTGTAGGCATTGACTTTAGCCTGGATGAACTGGGGCAGGTCCGCTGGCAAGCTGTATTTGTGAAGAGTTTCCTCTCCTTTGGCTTTGTAGGCAATCTGAAAGAGGGAAAAAATGTATAAACTAACTAATAAAGTAGGAAAAAGGACTCAATGGCACAGGAAAAGAATTTTAAGGAGAGTTGCATGCACAGAGGTGCTTCTTATGAGACTCTTTGTGTGGTCCACATATTCACCTGCAAATATCTGAAGGCATTCAAAGTCTCACATGCAATTACACAGGGTCTTATCTTCCTGCTGGTTCAGCCTGGACAAAGGCCCCTTGGTATGTATGGACTACGAATTCCTGGACCAAGGTTGGGGCACCTGGTGGAAGTTAGCCTAGGAAGGTGTCCTGATGAAATTGTTACACTTTCCTGGGCATAAGAAAGGCTAATACAGTGAGGTACACCAACCATCTCATATTATACTCTGTGGGCTCCTAAAGGAAGTGGTGGGTAGTAGGTTTGACTATTATATAATTTTTGTCTTAGTTCTGACTTAAAATATAACTCCTCCATATGTGATAGTGCCTCTATTCATCTTCCTGGTCTTTCCTAGAAATAGAAGTGTAGTGTTTCTTGTTATCAAGAGAAGCCCCTTATGCCTTCTTCTTGGAAATCAAAGTCAAAATACTGGAAGGACAGCCTACTGTACATAATACTCTTAAGATATGAATTAGGTGTGCTTTGTTGATGAAAAGCTGAGGGAATTACACAGTTGCTCATGCAATTGAGTCTCTTCAGATTCCATAATAACTACAGCAATCAATATAGATGGAATACAAATGTGTTTGTATTAGTTAGCATTCATGGAGACACAGATAAGATTCACACTTACATCACTCCTCTGGGCCTGGTTAATCTTAGATTGGACTGTAATTGGAGCATCTTCAATCGAGGTAAACTTTAAAGTATCTGGATGTTGGCGATATTTTTTCTGTTTAGTGAATTAAAAAAAAAAACCACAAAATTACAGTAATTGCACTGAAGGCTAATATATGAAAACCTTTGAAATTTATTTTGAAGAGACATGACTTTTCCTGATTTTAAAATGTGAAAACATTACATTTTGGGTTGGTTTGGGGGGAAAGTGAATACAATGCAAAAGCCATTATTTAAAAGTTGCCTTAATCTTGGATTTGTCGATACAACTTTCAGGAACCAGACTTTACTCTTTTAATTTCTTGCTTATGACACAAAAGAGGGCACTCCCAGATAAGCAGAATACAGAAACATTCCAATTTTTTTCTAAAGGATTAAGAGAAAACGATGCAGAAAGACAATTTAGGGTTCTTTGCACTAACAAGTTCTCAGAGATGTCATTTCCCCCATCACACCATCAGCAGTTAAAATACCACATGATCTCATTCATTTATGGATAATAAAGAACATTATAAACTGATGAACAAAAAGCTAGATACAGAGACAATAAAGCATCAAACTGTCAAATTACAGCAGGAAGATTAGGAAGAGATGGGGTAGACAAGAGATCAACTGAAGGACTTATATGCATGCATATAAGCATAACTAATGGACACAAGACTCTGGGGGGTTTAGGTATGCATGGCAAGATATTTATACATGTAATACATTAATAAAAAAAATTAAAAAAAAGAAAATTAAAAAAAAGAAAACAAAGGAAGTTCTCTAGTTGAGTGAGGAGGAATTGGGGAATTCAGACAGTAGCTAGGGATTATTAAAAAAGAGAGAAAGTGCCCTGGCTGGTTTTGCCCAGTGGATAGAGTGATGGCCTGGGAACTGAAGGGTCCTGGGTTCGATTCTGGGCAAGGGCACATGCCTGGGTTGTGGCATTGATCCCCAGACAGGGGCATGCAGGAGCCAGCTGATTAATGATTTTCTCTCATCATTGATGTTTCTCTCTCTTTTCCTGCCTCTCTGGAATCAATAAAAAAAAATTATTTTAAAGAGAGGGAGTACTTTTGCTCTGCAAGCCTTAATATGGTTAGTACACAGATTGTCACCAAAATGCTGAGAAGTCACAAGAGAGGAAACACTGGAAGGTGTTCAAATTGGGAGCTGACAACTTCTAGCAACGCTTATTGTTATGTTCTTCTTTACCTATTCTCCCACAATTGCATCACTCTTTCAGCTTCAAGCTTCTGACAATAACCAACTCAGAAGTTTTTTCTGAAAAACTCCCAATTAGATACAATGGTCTTCACCAAAAACAAACAAAAGCACAAAACAAGATGAACAACAAAATCTTGAGTGTGGAAGTCAACTCTCACTGAGCACCTCTGCCCCTTTTTTATGTAGTCTAACCTATTTGATGACGGGTTTGCCTGGCAGTAGTGGGATATTTCACTGTAGGCAAAGAAGGGACAGATCACCTGGCTGCTTTGAGGCTGTAAGATCATCGTTGTTTTTTCTTACACTAAATAATAACTTATATACTACTTCACAGTCATCAAGAATATGACATAGGGTATAATACTTAACACAATTCCTATAACATTCTTTGTATACATTATTCACAGTTACCAAAAAGTAGAAAAATGCACATGTCCACTAACTAGACAACCAAAATGCAATATAGCCATACAAATGAATGCTACTCAATAATAAAAAGAAAGGAATTGCAGACACATGTAGGTATATGGATGAATCTTAATAACTCTATTCTAAATGAAAGAAGACTGATATAAAGGAATTTTCTAGAAAAGCAGCACACTGGAGACAGAAAATAGATGAGGGGTTGCCTGGAACTGAAGATGGGAACAGAAATTTTACAAGAAATCTTTTTGGAGGACTAGCAGAATTTTAAAATTCAACTGTAATGATGATTGTACAACTATAGGAACCTATTAAAACTAATTCAGGCATTTATTTAACATAGTATTTTATGGTACCTTGATAAAGTTGTTAAATATTTTTATCATGAATGGTTCCCATACGTGATTTATCTACCAAAATAATTCATGCATGTGGTTCGTTTTTCTCCTCAGCAACAATTGCTAGAGAATGAAGTGGGAAAGGAGACACTTCATGGTTTGGGGAATTTCCTCATGGCACATGCACAAATCTCTCTGTGACAAATGAATGCGCCAGCTTTACCTCATTAAGGATGTCTGAAGCTCTCTTTGCCTTTTCCATTTCTAAGGACCCATAAGGCACCCAGCCACAGCCTTTCATCCAGCTGTTGTAGTCAGCTTTGTATTCGACCTAGAACACCGAGAGAAAGGTTACATTTCTTTTACTCAGCATCATGCTTATTCGGAAAATCATTAACATGTTAAGATTTCTGACCAGCTTTCTTACTTCAGACAGTAAGGTTATTTTAAACGTATCTTTGGTGAGAGATTTTAACAGCCCTTAGGTTCTCACTGCTTTCCCAGTGGGTATGTTTCATTTCATCTTTATTTCCAAATGAATGGAAGTTCAATCAGGAAAATGCTGATTTCAAAGCTGCATTTCAAGGAATAAGTGAAATTTTACATTTAGGTAATCAAATGTGAGAGGTTTGCTCATTAGAGCTCTAAGTATTATGTGTAAATAGTCAAATTAGGACTGAAGACCACATTAAAGTTGGATAATTTTGCTCATTTTTTGATAAGAGTTGATAGTAGTTGTTTGCTTGCAATGCCCTTCATGTGTAATAGTCAGCTTAGGAGTTTTCCTACATTGGCTGACAGTGCACTTTAACACAGTTGTGCTCATTAATTTGCTCATCATTTGGAATTGGTCCTATTTTGAGGACACCTACTTAATATTATTAAAATAATGAATTACCCTTACTATCTCACTCTGATAGTACCTAAATTTAAACTTTAGATACAAACTTCAAATTGTTGTTCTTTAGTGTGGGCCTTCTAATTAGAATGGAAAAAAAATCAAGAAACCGTATAATTCCTACCTGTAAGAGGCTTACAGTTTATTTGAGAGGAAAAAACATTGCAAAAATTAAACAAATAAATAAGATGACTATGTATAAGTAGAATTCTTAGTGATGGGATTTGGTACCCTATGTTCAAATCAGCATTATTCACATAGCCAAAAGATGGAAGGAAGCAACCCAAATGTCCACTGACTGGTAAATGGCTAAACAAAATGTGGGGTAGCATAACATAGAACTATACTTGCCTCAAAAAGGTAGGAAACTCTGACAGATGCTATTCCGACTGATGAACCTTGTGGACATTACACTAAGGGGTTAGAATTAGGGGAAGCCACTCACAAAAAGACAAATATGGGATTATTGCATTGACATATGGTCTCTAGAGTAGTCCAACTCATAGAAACAGAAAGTAGAAGGGTGGTTCCAGGAGTTGAGGGAGGGAGGAAATGACCAGTTGTTGTTTTAGTGTGTAGAGTTTAGTTTTTCGAGATGACACAGTTCTGGAGATTGGTTGCACAGCAAGGTGAATGTAATTAACTGCTACAGAAATGTAGACTTAAAATGATAAAGATAGCATATTTTATGTTAAGTGTATTTTTCCACATCTTTAGAAAATAGAATTGTTAGGATAAAGTGTTGAATTGTGTAGCTCAGACAAATTAATTTGCCCCAAGAAGTTTTGGTCTGCGGAAAAAAGTCCAGCTACTATAAAACAAAATTGATGGTGTAATTATATATTTTATTTTTAGACAAGATAGAAATTTATGTAAAAAATTATTGATAGTGATAATAATCATAGAGAATATTTTTTTGAGTACTCAACAAGGCCTGGCACCCTGCTAAATATTTTTGCAAACATTTAAATCCTCAAAACAGTTATTTTGTTTTATTCCAATTTTACAAGGAGGACTGTAGACTAAGCAAAACTGATGACTTTTCCCAAGGTAAATAGTGATGGGCTACATACTAGACCCAGGTCTCTCCAACTCTGAAGGGTGTGCTCTTATAGAACCACAGGGGTAACTTTCCTATTACAGAGTACTTACATACAAAAAATTATGCAGACACCTGTGAGAAATGCCAAAAATCTCAATCCACTTAGAAATCTTTCTCAGTTCCTACCTTAATTTAGGAGGGAATAGAGGAAAACAGATACTCACATCGCTCTGCAGTGCATATGCCTTCTTGGCAAGGTCCAGGTTGATGCTATCGGGCGGGTAGCTGTAACTGTGTGGCACGTTCCTGTAGTCCATGTCACTGGCAATCGCCTGAGCTTTCTTAGCCTGAGTGACTTGGAGCATATCAAGAGGTGCTGTGTAGATAGTTTTTGACTTTTCATAGTCTTTATGATATTCACGCTGTGAACAGGAAATTACCATTTATTACCTTAAGGGATTTCCAGAAAAAGCACAGAGATCTCTCATAAACAACAAATATGAGTTCAGAAAAACAGATCCAAACATCTGAGTAGCTATTTTTTCTCAAATTTGTTCATATGTTACACACTGTTGAAATGCTCCCCAAAATCATACATGGACAGATCTTCTCAAATCTCTTTTTAGATCAAAGTGCAACTGTCAAACATCAGTAATGGGCTGTGGCTTCTGCTTCAGCCAGGTATTACGTTATTTTAAAACAATGTTTTTCAAAGACTGCTAACAAACTATATGGAGATAATCTATCCTTTGAAGAGTTTTCCAATAAGGGATTTTTTTAAATATATATTTTATTGATTTTTTTACAAGATAGGAAGGGAGAGGAATAGAGAATTAGAAACATCAATGAGAGAGAAACATCCATCGATCAGCTGCCTCCTGCATACCTACAACTGGGGATGTGCCCCCAACCAAGGTACATATCCTTGACTGGAATTGAACCTGGGACCTTTCAGTCTGCATCTTGACACTCTATCCACTGAGCCAAACTGGACAGGGCAGGGATTGTTTTTTTGATTGACCAATCATTTCATACTTCCGGTTTTATAATATGACTGCTTGGGAAACATGTGTACATTTGATTCTTGGAGTCTCTAAAGTCATCTTTAAAGGGATAGTTTCTGATTTTTCAACCTGATTATTCCACATTTGATAGGAGATAACTCGCACTGAGAATCTCAAAGGTTTTTTCGTACCACGTTTAATTTTGATAATAATTTAAAAGAAACATCAGATTGCAGTAGCTGTAACATCTCAAAGGAGAAATGTCTGTGGAGTTAAGCCATTAAAGTAACCTTGGCCCTCCTGTACAGTGTTCTCATAAAACAAATGTCCTCACTGAGCCTCAGAAGGCATTTCCATTGGCTGTTTTTCGGGAATGGTTAGCCAAGTTACTAATGAGGTCAAAGTCCCAGTTTCATCAACTGCCTTAATGAGAAAATTACCATTATGAAAATTCTAAGCCCATTATATGTCCCCATAGTCATAGAATCATTAAAGATAGTGACCCAAGCTAACAAATATAGATGTGCATTATAAATCTGTAGAAATTCCTTTTGCAAATGATCCAGTCTATTAGGGAATGTGGTCTTCCTTCTAATATTTTTTAAATTAAATCTTCATTATTCAGATTATTACATTTGTTTCTCTTTTTTCCCCTCCATAGCACCCCTCCATCCAGCTCCCACCCTTCTCTCTGCCCTTACCTCCTTCCCATTGACCTCATCCATAGGTATATGATTTTTGTCCAGTCTCTCCCTGTACACCCCTCACCCCTTTCCCCCTGAGAATTATCAGTCCACTCCCTTTCTGTGCTCCTGATTCTATTATATTCACCAGTTTATTCTGTTGATCACATTTTTAATTCACTTAATTTTTAGATTTACTTGTTGATAGATATGTATTTGTTGTTCATGATTTTTTTTGTCTTTTACCTTTTTCTTCTTCCTCTTCTAAAAGAGTACCTTTTAGCATTTCATATAATACTGGTTTGGAGTTGATGAACTCCTTTAGCTTTTTCTTATCTGTGAAGCTCTTTATCTACCCTTCAGTTCTGAATGATAGCTTTGCTGGACAGATTATTCTTGGTTGTAGGTTCTTGCTATTCATCACGTTGAATATTTCTTGCCATTCCCGTCTGGCCTGCATCGTTTCTGTTGAGAAATCAGCTGACAGTCTTATGGGCACTCCCTTGTAGGTAATTAACTGTTTTTCTCCTGCTGCTTTTAATATTCTCTCTTTGTCTTTTGCTCTTGGTATTTTAATTCTGATGTGTCTTGGTGTAGTCCTCTTTGGATTCCTTTTATATGGGGTTCTGTGTGCTTCCTGGACTTGTAAGTCTATTTCTTTTAACAGATATGGGAAGTTTTCAGTCATTATTTCTTTAAATAGGTTTTCAGTATCTTGCTCTCTCTCTTCTGGCACCCCCACAATTCTGATGTTGGTACGCTGGAAGCTGTCCCAAAGGCTCCTTACATTATCTTCACATTTTTGGATTCTTTTCTCTTCTTGCTTTTCCAGTTGAATGTTTTCTGCTTCTTTATATTTCAACTTTTTGACTTGATTCTTGCCTTTCTCTAGTCTGCTGTTAGGACTCTGTATAATATTTTTTATTTCAGTGAGTGTATGTTTAATTTCTAGTTGGTCCTTTTCCATCTCTAGTTGGTTTGCATTTATAGTTGGTCCTTTTTCATCTCCTCTTGGCTCTTGCTAACTTTATCCAACTTTTCTAGGATATTCTTGAAAAACCTTATAGGCGTGGTTTTGAACTCTATATCCAATCGTTTCTTTTCCTCCATTTCTTTTGTTTGTGATCCCTTCCCTTGTCTCAGCATTTTCACTATGCTGGGAGAACTTCTGTGTTGGATTCAGCCTTATGATAGCAGACTTGCAAAACCGCAGAAGCCTCTCTTTTGAGCTTGGGATGGGTGGAGTCTCAGGGCTTAAGGGACCGCCTTGCCTTCCAGTCGGCCCCACCCTCCACGGCCCCTGAGTCTCATGTGACTGGGTAATCACTGGAGCGGTCCTTGTGCACGTGCCCGCAGTGCCTCTAGACAGCTGCCTTTCTGGCTACCCTGCGTTCCAGGACCACACCAGTTTAGGTCCCCAGGGTTTCACTTAAAACTGAGGCTTAGTGGAATCAGAAGTGGCACAGTTGGGAGGGTCTGTCTCCCGCCCACTCGCGAAAGCCAGAGGCACAATCAGCAATCCGTCCTCTGTGCAGTGCCGTGTGCACCACCAGACCTCTGATCTTTTGCGACTCCCCTAAATTTCCGTGCACCTCTCCCTTTTCACAGTCCAAACTCCCCCGCATGAGTTTTGGCTGGATCTGGGGTTTAGTGTCGTAAGATAAGGGGTTCAATGCCACTGAGAGTCTCCGTTTCCCTCCTGCCAGAGAAAACTAGCCAGGTACTCTGGCACCCGCTCTCTCCACGCGCACGTCTCTGTACCTCAGCTTTTTGCAGCTCCTCTGGGTCTCCATGAGCCCCTCTCTTTCCCTCTAGTTGTAGAATTTCCACTCAGCCAGCTTTCCTATGGTTCTGGATGATGTCCGTTCTGTCTTTTAGTTGTAGTTTTGAAATTGTTGTGCGAGCAGCAGTGTAGGTGTTTACTTATGCCGCCATCTTGGATTCCCATCCTTCCTTCTAATATTTTGTGGTTAGTAACTTTCATTGAATACATTTGGCACTTAGTTGTAAAATCTAGATCCTAATTTATAAAAATAAAATGAACTCCAAAAGACTGATGCCAAGGTGCACTGTAATTAAACTAGAGGTCCAGTGCATGAAATTTGGGCATGGGGTGGGGGTGGGTGTCCCTCAGCCCAGCCTGCTCCCTCTCCAATCTGGGACCCTTCAAGGGATGTCCAACTGCCCATTTAGGCCGATCCCTGAGCAGTCAGACATCCCTCGAAGGTTCCCAGATTGGAGAGGGAGCAGGCTGAGCTGAGGGACACCCATCCTCCCCCAAGAATTTTGTGCACCAGGCCTCTAATTATGTGATAATGGCTCATTAGTGAGTTTTCTTTTGGATGCAACATCAGTCAATTAAGAAGTGCTTACTGAGCACTATTATGTGACTAGTGTTCTAATGGGTTCTGTGATAAGATGAAAAAACAAAGATAAATATACATGTGCTCTCAACAGAGAGCTATAACATTTTTGAGTTAAGAACAGATAAGGAAGTAGAGAACAAAATGGTTTTAAGTATATAAGCAAGGTATACTGACATAGTTCAGTGTGACATTATTAGATAAAGTAACCGAATAGGACATCTTAAAGTTCTTTATGAGTAAATGCAAAATGAATGAAAGAAGGTACATACCGATCACATGAGCTCATGGGTAAAAGGAAAGCAAATAATACAAACATCCTTCTATTTAATAATGAAAAACTAATATTTGCAAGCTATGTTGAACATTCTTAACACTCTTATGTGATTCTCCAAACATTTTTTAAATACATCATATACTGCATTTTGCAATAGTAGATGTTTGCTTCTCTATAGTAAAAATTTTAACCAAAAGATAATAGATAGTCCATAGGCAAGCCTTAGGAAATCCATAAATTCTCTGAAATGCAGGGAAAAGGCCTGGAATAAAGTTTGTTTTTTGAAATAGATAATCCAAATACTTTATCAAATTCTCAAAGGGACCTATGATTAATGAGCATTTTTCTAGGCCAATGCTAATTACCAAATTATCAATAAAGAGCAATCATAGCTATATTAAGATTTTTTATCTGTTGACTCAAGATTTTCTTCTAAAATAGAGACAGTTTTTTATAAAGTTAGTTTTAAAACCATGATTTCAAAGGTTTTCAATTAGAAGAAAATATTACACACCTAGTGATGTTTTCCAAAACGTTTTAAGAATTACAACCAATATCCTATTAAATATCAACAAATTTTTCAAAATGAATGTCCATCAAATACAAAGCAATAATTTTTCTCCTCAATCATGAGAGGTGTAAGAATCTGGGAGATCATGCCACTTCTAAAGTTCTCCCCAGCAGTTTGTTGTTTTGAACCTGAGAGAACTGTGGATAGAGAATCCTTTTATTTGCTACTGCCCTTTGGCATGTTAACAGGGATGCCATCTTGAAAGTGAGACAGACTGACAAAAGCACTCACATCACTCTGCATTTTGGCTGTCTTCAGAGAGTGCAGCATCTTAGGATCATCATTAATGCTGAGGGCTCCGATCATTTTCCCCCTGTTTTTCTCATAGTCTTTCTTGTACATCACCTGCAAAGACATCACACATGCCAGCTCTCTCTCATCAGGGAACAGCACTGAGTCCCCCACCCCAGGTCCCAGGCCATACTCACCTCACTAGCATTCTTGCTGTTGGCTTTGGCTGCCAGCAGGGGAATGGCATCCACTTTAATGTCAAATTTCTTAGCTTTGGTCTTCTCCCAGTCATGCTTATAAACATTCTGGACAGGAAAATTTCAGCAAAGGAGTTGTAAAAACATCTAACACAGATTTCACCCAGTAAAAATAAAAACATTGAAAATGTGCAACTGTGGATTTATTTCCCTATATATAATATATTTACCAAATAGTAATATATTACTGATTTAGCTATCATCCAGCTTTACCCCCCAACTACCAAATAAGTATCACATCCTTGTTCTAATGTTCTGTGAACTTCCTGAAGACTCTGCTGTCCTCGTGTATAAAGGATAATATAAAATAGAAACCACTAGGAGGTGAAATATGACATTCACATGGGAGAGATCTTGTAAAACTCTAGGGATTAGCAGAGGGGTAACAGAATATTTCTGACAGTAACAAAGACTGTGGTAAATAAAATCTGATAACTAAGTAAGATCTTTAAAGGTACTTAGGTCTTAAAAACTCTGCTTACACTCTGATAACAACCTCATAGTTGTTTACTTGCATAGCTCTTAATCCAGCCTTTTTGAACACCTACAGCATTGCCTCTTTTCATGCGCATACAAACATAGGCATCTGTGGCTTTGGTACTCACATCACTCAGGTTATAGGCGTTGACTCTGTGCTGGATAAACTGTGGAGCGTCTGCTGGCATGTTGTACTTGAATTTCTCACCTTCGTGTTTTGCTTTGTAATTCAGCTGAAACACAGTAAAGAGTGGCCAAACAGTTCAGGATAGTTACTTTCTTAAATTTATGTAGAAGAATATGTATCTCTAAGTCATCACTACCATTTTGTTTTTGTTTTTCAATGCCTCAAAGAAAGAGTCAGTCCCATTGAAGTGTAGCCCAGAACCCAGATACTCAGTCCCTCTTTCAAGGCTTGTGGTATAAGCAAACTTTGGATTTTGTAAATCCAATATGTACATGGTAAACTTATTGTCTGATCTAAACTTCTAGGCTGTACCTTAAAGGTACAACCACCCTGAATCTATGAAATTGTGTAAGAGCACTAACAACAACAAAAATAATTCTAAATAACATGCTAGCAGAGTTAAAAAGATATGTAAATTCTTATTAAAAAATACAAAATGTAGGACTTTACTTAAAATTTTTAGACATTACATTAGGTGAAAGGAAGGCAACATAAAGAGCAAACAGGACTGTTAACTGAGGAGGAGGAGGTGAATGGACAAGATTGAGAAGGATTGTGCAATAAGCATCTTCCAAGTAGAGCCTTTGGCCTAACCAGGCCAGAGAGAAGAGTGTGTGGGGACTAGGCACTGCGCACAGCACTGTATTTCATCTTGTCAAGTTCAGTGGGGTCAGTGGTATTAATGATTAATTAATGGCAAGAAATGTTAATATGCTAGGAAGCATTGCAATATGACTTCTGGGTTATAATGATGCCATTCCCTCCTTCACCCATGGCATATGAGTGAATCCATGCCATTAAAACATCGAAGAGAAATCTGTATGTTTTCATTTACTGTCTTGAGGAGGATGTGCTGCTCCTCAGCATTTAATTGTGTTAGCACCTGGCTGCTCGGTTGGGTCTACCAATCAGCAAGATTGGCATCACCTAGAGCTTATTAGAGAGTCAGACCTACTGAATCAGCATTCTAACAGGGGCACTGGACAATCCACATGACTGTGAATGTTTTGAGAAAAATGGTAGCTTTCCCCTGATCTTAGTGGGGCGGACCATTGTGCCATAGATCTTCCCTGACCATCCAATTTAAAGTGTCCAACCAGTCACTCTACTTCTGTCATCCTATTTTAATTCTGCAACTCCATCCTATTTTCTTTTTTTTAAACTATTATCTGATATTTTTCTCATTTCTGTGCTCTTTTTCTCATTATAAAGTCTTTGTTAGGCAACTTAAGAATGGGAAATGCTTGCCTTGTTAACTACTCAAGTGAATGCTTCTTTTGTTATTTTAAGTTACCATGGAATTTTAGTATGCATTATTTTTGGTAGGCATTATTTTAGGTATGATCCTGATGAGCAAATTCCCACTAAAAATTAATGAGTTATTGAATAAAATTACTAGCTATTTTAATTATTATCTAACATCATTTTTCCTGAGGCTGCAATTCAATCTAGCAGTTAGTTATTTCTACAGGAATCATCTTCTTCTTTATCTCCTACTATTTCACCTCTTACTACTTATTGTCTCTCTCCCCAGTAGGCTTTGGCCACTTCATTCTAAGATTTTAAAAAAATCTTGAAAAATGACATAGTTGGGATGATAGATACATGCATGAAGATTAAGCATGTAAATGCTTATGGTTCAAACAATCGAGGCATTCTGGGCCACTCACATGCTCATCAATCAAGGCACTTACATCGCTAAGCTGCTTCATGTTGAGCTGGGCTTGCAGCAGTACAGGAGTATCAGCTACAGCTGTGAACTTGGTCTTATCTGGATGAAGTTTGTAGGCATGCTAGAAAAGATGTTATTTAATGAAATTTCGTGATGTGTTTTTATATTCTTGTTTGTACACACACATATAAAACATATATATAAACATAGAAAATGTTTCCAGCCAAAAATAGCTTACTTCCCACCTCTCTCTTTTTCTCTCCCTCTATCTCTCTTCTGAAGTTGCTTCTAAACTGGTCCTCCTGCTGCAGTTAGCAATCAGATTCATCTTCCCCATGCTGAAGCCCTATATGGCTCTTCATTGGACTTGATATTCACTCTAAACTGTCCCTTGGCTTATAAGCTCTACTCTACAGAAACCACTCTTCCTTCATCTTCTTCCATTTCATCTCTTACTACTCAATACACTTCAATCACCTCATCCCTTCAATCCTTTAATGCCAAGCTTGTTCTCTCCTTGGGCTGTTCTCATTTCTGCTCTTACCTTGATCTTGGCATGGCTGCCTTAGACCTTCCTTGACTATCCACTCTACAAGTCCATGCAATCTCTCTCTCCCACAGCATCCTATTTTCATTCCATATCATTCATTCTACGACAGCTGTCTTAATGCCTGAAATCTTTATATTTCTTGTTTTGTGCTCTTTGTTCATCATCTGTATTTTCTATCACACTCCATAAGAGGCAGCCAACCTTGTCAGCACTGAGGACAACATTTGGCACAAATTTGTTGGATGAACACCCATTGCTCACAAATCTCCATGTCCTATTTCCCTTGAGGTCATATATACATGAATGGAAACAAAGATTTCTGAAATCTGAAATTATTTTGTAACAAATAGGCTTTTTAATGGGGAGAGGGATTGAGAAGTAATGTGGGAATATGGACACATGTAATGCCTTAATAAAGAAATTTTTAAAAAGGAAAAGAAAATAAAATACACAAAAAAAACAACAAGTAGGCTTCTTCACAGTCATTTTTGTGTTCCCCAATTCCACCCAAAAGCCAAAATTTAAAATTTAATACCTCCCAATAGCATTTAAATTCCTATACAACTTACCACTAGATGGCACAAGCATTCCAAACCCCATTTAGAAATTCACAGCAGCACTTACGTCTTTACACTTGTCTAGCTTCTTGATTGCTTCATATTCTTGTGTGATTGTCTGAGGGAAATAGCATTTCCCTTTATCTTCTTCATATTCTGCTTTGTAATTTTTCTATAATGAGAAAGAACAAAAACAGATGACTGCTATTACTCCCAGTGTCACCGTGAGGCATGACCAATTGTCTTCAAACTTACCTCACTGTTTTGTGCTGAAACTTTCATGCAGTGTGTTTCATATGGGTCTTCAAAACTGCCTATGTAATGTCCCAGAATATTCTGTACATACTTGTCTTTATATTTAGCCTGAAAAAGGAAACATATGTAATTCAAATGGACAGTTATTTGTCAGACAGGAGGAAAGCCCTGTCTGACCCCCCCAACCCCAGAGATTGGCACATCCTTTCGAACCTCGCTAAAGCTCTTCAGCAGAGTATCAAGTTGGTACTTAGGAGTCTCACAGTAATTCATGCTCTTTGCCTTTGTCTTCTCATAGTTTTCCTTATACAATCTCTGTCAAAGGAAAAAAGAAAATCAAGCAAAGGGAAACACTTTCATGGTGTAAAAGCCATTCATTCATATCATTGCTGTATTTTAACCAAAAGATAATTTTTTTTATTTTTCAGCATCAATTTTTCACAAAGCAAAAAAGCAGAATGAGCATAGGAGAGGCTCATGTCTTCTATAATCTAGTCTGCTGATAAATATGTTTGCTTTACTTATCTTAATATTTCTCAGCTGGGATAAATCAGAGTACACAAGTGCTGCTGTCTAAGCAATTTTTGGTCATAAAACAATTCTCTCCTCTTGAGTGTGTGAAGGACAATTACTTTTTTAAGAAGTGGGAAAATGAGGTAAAAGCTGTAAAGTGAGCCTTAGATACTTAGGCTTTTTTTAATATATATTTTTATTGATTTAAGAGAGAGAAAGGGAAAGGGAAACATCAATGATGAGAAAGTTATCATTGATCGGCTGCCCTTGACCAGAATCAAATCTGCAGGCCAATGTTCTATCCACTGAACCAAACCAGCTAGGATAAGGCACAGTCTTAAGAAAATATTTAGTTCAGCACTTAATGAGAACCTCTGTAAGTTACCTTTTATCATTAAGGACTGATATTTTACTTTATAGTAATAATACATAAAAAGATGGGGTTTCTATTTTATTGTATCATTTATTTCTTCACATTCTCTTGTAATACAGAAATGAAAAAAACATATTACTAAAGATAGAACTACTTATAAATGATACAGAATAGGAATTATTTAATTTTTTATATTAATTAGAAAAGCAATTTTGTAAATAGTTTTATTTTATATATAATAAGTATTCTAAAGGTTTTAAAATAAGATCAGAAAAAATAAAATGAGATCAGTGTTTTGTAAAATTCTTAAAATAATTTGCTTTTGAAGTTATGCTTCATCTAGTTATTCCTACTTTGTCTTTAGCCTGATTTCTCACTTTTTTGCCTTTTACTTATTTACTTGTCCTTACCTGAGGATATGTTTATTGATATTTAGAGAGAGGAAGAGAGAGAAAAAAAATCCATTTGAGGGAAACATCATCAGTTGTCTCTCATACGTGTCTTAACTAGAGATCGAACCCACAACCTTCTGGTGTATGGAAATTGTTCCAACAGAGTCACTCGGCCAAGACTGCCTTTTATTTTTCTCTATGTATTTTTGTAAAGTACCTTTCTTCAGGGCATGGCATGAAATGAATACATGTCCATACATCCTGAGACACTAAACCTATTTCTAGGAAAAGCAATACAGAAAATGATATTGCTGGTAAAATTTCCCCCTAATAAAACAGAAGGCAGTAAGGAGATGATGGGGGAACCTTTACAATATTCACTGATGTCTCAAAGTACAGAGACATCATAAAAATCAGGAAGTTAATCATCCTCTACCACTGGGCTTTCATGTTTGACTTGTCATCCTAAATCTGAGATTTCACTTGGACTAACATCATAGCCAAGATCACATTAAATAGCAAGTGCGGCCACATCTAAAAATCAGGGGGATTGGCAAAAACACTCACATCACTCTGCATTTTGCCCGTCTTCAGAGAGTGCAGCATCTTGGGATCATCATTAATGCTGAGGGCTCCGATCATTTTCCCCCTGTTTTTCTCATAGTCTTTCTTGTACATCACCTGCAAAGACATCACACATGCCAGCTCTCTCTCATCAGGGAACAGCACTGAGTCCCCCACCCCAGGTCCCAGGCCATACTCACCTCACTAGCATTCTTGCTGTTGGCTTTGGCTGCCAGCAGGGGAATGGCATCCACTTTAATGTCAAATTTCTTAGCTTTGGTCTTCTCCCAGTCGTGCTTATAAACATTCTGGACAGGAAAATTTTAATAAAGGAATTGACAAAAGGGGTCTTCATATTATCACACTTTGAAGACTACAAGGTAACCCAATACTTTTTCTTACTATAAAATAAAGAGACTATTTTCATTGTCCACAAAATCATGCATTTTTAAGATATTTCTCCTCAAGCTGAAACTTCTCACTACAAGATTAACTTGTTCTACTCTCCATTAGAACATTTTTATCAAGTTAACTTAATTCTAGTAGTCATACTAATATATGATTCTTAACACTGGGTATTTTATAGGATGACACAAATATTTTATAGTTAACATTTTATGGTATTAAAGCATTGTTTTAAGTTGATCTCAAAATCCTCTGCAAAGCTTATTTTATGAATTATTATAGTACTCATTGTTGCTGGATAATATTAGTTCTTATTTATAGGATTGTTGAAGAAATGAAAACCCCTAAGGGTAATTTGACTTTCCTGTAGAATTAAGTCTGGAAATAAAAGATAGCACTGGATACCTGTCCTTATGACTTTTGAATACCTTATATCTTCCTTAGTGCAAGGACTCTTACATGTAGAAATGAGAGCATTCATGTGAAACAAGAAACATTATGCGCTTGGGGAGTAAATGAAATAACGCTCAATTTAAAAAAAATCAAATCCTGGAAGAAAATGAAACATAGTATAATACAAATGAATATATGACTAACAGATCTAACATTAAATTGCAATTAGACACACATGAGTGGCAGCATTTTGAAGGCTGGTTAAAATCTATTAGGACTGTCTAGTTGTATGCAGCTACTGACACGATTGCTACACACATTTTATAAGGTAAAGTCAAAGTTACACTGGCAGAGGAACAGAGCACAAATGTTAAGTGTTCATCATATTTTTAGCATTATATTTATTTAGTGAAACAGTTAAAAAATAAAAGCACACACACAAAAATAAATAAATAAATAAATAAATAAATAAATAAATAAATAAATAAAAGCACAAGTTGTCCAAATATCACATGGCATAGTGGTAAGGAACTCACATCACTCAAGTTATAAGCGTTGACTCTGTGCTGGATAAAAGCGGGAGTATCTGGAGGTATATGGCATTTGAACTTCTCACTTTCATGTTTCGCTTTGTAATTTAGCTGAGAAAGAGAGAGTGGGGGGAGGGCTTAGTTCAGAAGAATTGTCTTAAGTACAAAAACTAATTTTCATCAAAGAAAATGTAAAATACATTTTGTTAAATAACACCTGACAGTTATTAAGGTTAAAAGAGAAAGTTGGAGCAAGGGTAGGCCACCTGGCATTATTGACAACCGTGTGCTGAATACATGACTGCTATTGTTACATCTGTTGTCCCGGAAGGACCCAAGTGTAAGGAGGTGGCTCTTTCATATGTGGTCCCCTTCCCAATATATCACAATTGGCCCTGTGGATTCTGAGAGGACAGCCCTTTCAAATCTTTTCTTACAAATACAGGGAGGGGCAAAAATAGGTTTGTTTATGTGGAAAATAATACAATACTTAATAAGTAATATTTTGCATATTCACAGCTGTAAGCCTCCTTTTGCCCTACCCTGTATGATTATGTCCCTGTGCAAACATTATGGTTTGTTGATACTCTAATTAAAGCCTTTCATTTCTGGCCATGTAGCTGAGGTTACTTTTATTTTTTAGTTCAACATAAGTTTGGAAAGTCATGCTTAAAACTTAGCTGATAAAACTTATTACAAACACTCCATTTTCCAAAAATGTATTTGAGAGAGAAAAATCTCAGGTGTTAAATACCTGCTCTGGGCTAGAATGTGGACTATGTACACATCTCCTTTCACTTAATTTTCAAAACAACCACAAATTTTAAAAAGGAAATACGAGGCCTAAGAAGTTAAATGATTTGCCTAGACAGCTGGAATCTGAGTCCAGTTTTGACTTCAGAACTCATGTTCTCTTCAAGGCATTGAGCTACATCAGTCTCTGTTATAGAACCATTTTACTAGAATTTATTATCCATCCAAGAAGAAGGGGAAGATAAAAGACAACTAAATGGAAGAATATTTTAGGTGATTACACAAATATACAACTTACATTGCATTTTGTGACTGTGACAAGTTACTGGATTTTCTGTACAGAGTTATGCTACATTTTCCCTCATAACGGCATTGCCTGGAGAAGTAAAGGAACTTACATCACTCAGCTGTTTGGCATTGATCTGGGCTTGCAGCTGAACAGGCGAGTCGGTTACTTGAGTGAATTTTGTCTTATCTGGAGGGACTCTGTAGGTGTGCTGTGGGCAAGGAAATGAATCGAGTTTAGCAATATCACCTGTCAAAACCACGGTGGCTGGTAGGACAGGTGAGCAGAACCTGTTGTTAATAAAACACTTATTTTTTTCTAATTAGACTGCGATGTCTGTGAGAGACACTTTTACACTATACAAGAAACTCTCCCATATCTTCAGATGCCCAATAATACTTCTTAGGGAAAATAAGCTAGAATTAGCTCTTAAAATGTATGGATGATAGAAAAAATAGTATACGTATCTACTATAAAATAAATTTTCTTTCATTTTTTTAGGGTTGCATTTGTTTGTAAAAATGTCAGAATTTTAAAGATATCTTGACCACGAGATGCCATGGAGGGCAGTCACATCCGCAGTTCACACCACAGACTTACATCCTTACACTGATCCAGTTTCTTCATAGTTTCATATTCCTGAGTTATGGTCTGAGGGAAGAAGCCTTTGCCTCTGTCTTCTTCATATTCTGCTCTGTAGTTTTTCTACAAGGAAAAGAAATCGACATAAGGATGCAACCCTTGTGCTCATGTAATTTGGAAAGTGAAGCAATTGTCTTAAAACTTACATCACTGTTTTGAGCCGTGACTTTCATGCAGTGTGCATAATATGGATCCTCATAGCTGCCTACATAATGTCCCAAAATATTCTTTAAGTAGGAATCTTTATATTTAGTCTGAAAAACAAGGCATTTCATTTAGTTATTTGTGAAATGATGGGTCTTTAACAGAAGTAGTCGTAGGATTGCTTACATCACTGCTGAATTTCTGCAGAACTGTGTCCAGCTGAAATTTGGGGGTTTCGCAGTAATTTATGCTCTTTGCCTTTGTCTTTTCATAGTTTTCCTTGTACCTTTTCTGTAAAGAAAAAAAAAATTAGCTTTCTGTCACTCCCATGCTGATGAGAGCACTCATATTTTGCAACACTAAACCAAAGAAGAAGAAAAAATAGCACCTATTAACTGCCTTAAAAACTGACAATTAGATGCTGGGGGTGTCATGAATGATAAGCCTTTTCTATTAGCGATTATTGTGAGGCCTAAGTTTTTAACATTCTTCAAAAAAGTTAAGAAGCCAAGAAGCTGCCTCAGAGAAAGCCCTTAGTTACAGAGATTCTTGGCGTATTTCTGAATTGCTGTTCTTTGTCTCTCAACTCACATACCTTTCCCTCAGTACAGGGGCCACAACAAACAGGAATATTCTGGGCAACAGTGAATTTTTCATTTTTTTTAAACAAACCTTCATGAAAGACTTTACTAAGTGTTGAGAAATACACACTCTCTCTTCTTCCTTCTACCAAGGAAAAATTTCATACTGTATCATAAAATTAAGTATATATAAGAACTCATACCGCGAATCAACTAACTCCTCTTCCACACCAGGATTTGTCTTTCGCTGTAAGAATTACCATGAACAATGACTGGAGTGCAGATGCACAATTGAGACAGCAGGTGGCTGTCAGTTTTTCATGTTGGGTTTTGCAATTGTGAATGGTGCTATTCATTTTTAATATTTTGATATACCTGCCTTTATCAGCAGAGTGGATTTAAACCTTGGCTTTTATGTGTTTGATAAAGATAGCCTTTCTGTAGGAAGCAGGAGATGGGCATTGATTTCCCCACTGAGCTTCATGGACAGATCCATCTGCACTCTCTTGCTCACCTGTCACTCACTCATCCCACTTCTCAATCGCATGTGTTCATTTCCACAGTGCTGACAACCCAGGGGACAAAGAAAAGATAACGAACCCCCTCAGAGAGCCACATATAATCCTCAAATGTTGAGAAAGCTTAGTATAACCTAACCATAAGGGAAAAACTCAACTGGTCATGTGGTCAGTCCCTTTAAACATATAGTCAAAGTCGACTGGGGCTGCTAACGCCAGGCCCAGTTCTTACTTATTTAATCTATTTTAATCCAAATGGATTAGTAAAGCTCTTGACAATTCCAAGTAGTAATTCCTGTGAAGATTTAGGGAGTGGTCTCCTAAGTCCTGCTGTCTGCACGTGGTGGTTTCTGTGACCAAGATCTGAGGACACAATGGCAGAGTTGGGGGAGCAGCTATACAACAGGGGCATCTTCCTCCTTCTCCCAGCAGCTGGCATGAGGAACCCAAAGACAGGGCACAGAGCTGTGCCATCTCTCTCTCCCTCTCTCCTCCCCTTCCAAAATCTCCTTCTACCTCTGACAAAAAATCACAGCACATCTCCTACAATAGACTCTAGTCAGGGAGGCTTAGGCACCTGCAGCCTAGAAGCAAGTGAGGATTTCCCTGCCCCTTGAACTTGATCCACAGCCCCCCGCCCCCACAAATTGACACATCATGCTCAGAGGCACCAAGGCCTTCCTGTGGTTATAGTTCCTGGGGAACTGCTGCACCAGAACCTTAAAGTATTTGCAAAGTTATATTTGCATTTAGTCACCATAGAAAAGGAGAGAATTTGTCTCTCTTTGAGCTAAGGTTAAAACACACACACACACACACACACACACACACACACACTTTTTGATAAGAATATACTTACATCACTTAGTGTATTTCCTGCTGCCATCATCTGCCTCAGCAGTGGGTTCTCTGTAGCAGGAAGTACATTGTAATCAGCTTTTCCTTTATTCTTTTCATAGTTTTCTTTGTATTTTACCTGTGGGAGTGAAACAAAGTGATGAACTCTGCAGGTTATTTTTGTTCTCATCTCTATTATAAACATCATGATATAGTTCCACAAATCAATTTTCTCTCTAGAAAAAATGGCAGCTTGACATTTTATAAATAAAATACTTATAGAAACTTATAACAGGAGCAGAGAAATTGCATACATTTTCAAGATAGCTGTTCTTTCCACTCATTTATTCATTAAAAATTCTCCATTATGATATTTTTCAGTATCAATTACATGCCAGGCTCTGTAATTGACACATACAAGAAAGAATAACACATTGTCCCTGCCTTAAAAAATACAGGTAGATAGATACATAAATAATGGGGGAGAGAAAGATACACAAATAATGACAGCACATATCCCAGATGCCTGCTCATTCAGCTCTTAACATCCAGCTGCCTATCCACCAACACATTTTTAAAGAAAGAAAGCACCATGAATCTATTCTTTCATGTCTCATCTGTGTCCATGTGTGTGAACGAGCCTGTACTTAATGTACAGGCAGGAGAGGAGGAAAGGGCTGAGGTTGGGACGAATGGTGGCAACTTCAACTTTTCTCTCCATCCTTTCCTCTTTGCACCTTTGTCCTTTCCAGCTTTAGCAGAGGCTTCACATGAGGACTCACAAGCCCCTGTCAGGAACATGTCCAAAGAAGGAGAAGGAGAAAATGGTCCTAGTTCTGAGCATAATCCCTAGGGCTAGCCATTTGTTCAGCCAGTTTAACCACAATATAGACAAGCTCAAAGAATCCTAGATAATCTATCAACATTTAAAAACCCCAGGAAACAAATACAGTCAGCTTGGTATCCAAAGGCAGGAAATACATAACTGAAAAGCAGACGCACTGCCTCTCTACAGACCATACAAGGGGCTCACCAGGGCTGGAAGACAGAATCTCTATCTGTCTCAGAGAGTTATGTATTTCTTGGGGGGGAGGGAGTCCCCTTATGTGTTAAAAAAAAGTCCCCTCTTCACACATTCACCCATTTTCTTCTTTTTTTAGCAAAATATTTTTAAAGAATTGAGTATATTCCTATTTTTTTATTTCTCTCTTCTCATTCACTCAACTGAACTGCTATCATTAAATTCACCAAGGACTATACACTGATAAATGCATCTCAAAAACATGGGATACCGTTGATCACTGCCTTCTCCCTCCACTTGCTTCCTGAGACAGCACTCTCTGGACTTAGCTCCTACCTCATCTTTCTGACGTCCTCACATGGAACACTCCGGAGTTCAGTCCTTAGACATTTCCCACTCATTCTCTTGATGGCTTCCACGTTTATGACATTAAATACTATCTGTATGCTGATAACTCCCAGCTTTATTCAACCTTGCTAGACAGCTTCCCTGAAACTCCCCTGAAACTTTGAACTCATGTAATCAACTGCCCACTTGACATTTCTACTTGGATGTCTAAAATGCATCTCTTACATGTTTGAAGCTGAGCTCACATCTCTTTTGCAAAAAAAAAAATCACTGCTTTCACAGTTTTTCTTATCTGAATAAAGGGAAACCCCATCCTTCTAGTTGTTCAGGCCAAACTTTCCTCTTATACTGCACATCCAATCCAATATCAAATCGCGTCAGCTAAACTTGCAAAATACTTTTCATCACTTGTTTTGCTACCCTCCTGTTGAAAACCTCACTGTTTTCTTGTTTGTTTGTTTGTTTGTTTGTTTTGTATTTTTAAAAAATAAATGTTCTTGATTTTAGATGCAGAGTAAGGGAGAGGAAGAGGGAGAGGGAGAGATAGAACATTGATGAGAGAGAAATACCAGGATCAATTGGCTGCCTCCTGCAGACTCCTTACCTGTGATCGAGCCTACAACCAGGCTTGTGCCCTGACTGGGAATCGAACCAGTGACCCTTTGGTGAATAGGACAATGCTCAACGACTGAGCCATACCAACTGGGTGAAAAACCTCACTGTTTTGCACCTGGATATTGAAATAGCCTCTTATATTATGTGATCTTTCTTCTCTCAATCCTCCAGCAGAGCCAAAGCCAGGGTTAGAATCAAGTCTGTTTGGCTTTGCAGTTTATGCTCTTTCTAGTGCCCTGCCTGCTCTAGAATTCCAAGGTGTCTGATGATTTACCAAAGTCACTCCATAGCATGCCTGAACCTATCTATGGATTCATGTATGTTGTCTATGACTATATTTCCACCAGTTCATTGGAATGTAAGAAAAATAATGGTAGTGGTGAGTGTGGAAATGTCTATATTCAACTGCCTTTCCCTGAGGGGGTCTTAAAACCCCTCTTCTGCATTATGTATGAAATTATAGCATTTCTACTTCTGGGTAATGAAAGTCTTCTACTATATGAGATTTTTTTTATGGTAACTGGGCATTGCCAATGTTTATACACAGCAAAAAAAGTTTTTTAAATTTGGTAGCCCTATTACAATCCCAAAGCGCTTTTTTGTTCTTTAATAACCTTCTCTTTTTTTTTTGTATTACATATAAAAACAAGAGTTATAAGAAGTTCACCCATACTGAGGTGATCAATATAAATGAGGGAATTTCCTCATACCTTGCTAGCTGCCACTCCAGCTTGTTTATTCACTTTATACTCTGGTGTTTCCGTCTGCATGAAGTAGATCTGGTCTTTCATGTTCTCAAAGCTTTCATGATATTTCCTCTGTAAGACATGAAACATACTAAGGAATTCAGTGGTGAAAAAAACTGTATAAGGCTTTTACATGGGGGGACAGAGGCCATTTAGAGAAGATACCCAATGCCATGCCCCTCTTGGCTTACACACGTTCGATTACAATTACAGAACGTGGTGCCATCACCAAAACAATTAGCAACTTAACAAAGGTTTGAAGCGGTTACAATAGGTGAAAGACAGACACCAAGAAGAAGCTCTCAAAGGCTGGGAAAAAGACCTTAAGAGGACTTCTGTTTCCCAGTGCGGAAAATCTGGGAAGAGACGAATCAGTTTCATATAGGTTTCCAATAAAGAATAGATTTAAAAGGGCCTTTTTGACCAGTACTCACTTTGAGACCATATTGTTCCTATGAGAATTGAAGCAAGAATAATGGTATCTGATAAAAAAAATATTTCTCAAAAAAAGAAAAAGAAAGATTGTGGAATTTCTTTTCTTTATAGGGACTTTACACAAGCCTTGCTCCCAAGAAGAGGTGCCAGGACATAGATCTTCCAGTACCACTTTGGGTACTGCAAAGTGATTAGAAATCATAAAGGAAAGGTCCCCTCTCAGACTAGGGCTAGCCAGCCATCCCTTTCTACTTACTGTGCTGAAGTTATCAGCATTTATCCTGGCGGCTGCAATTTCAAAGCAAGGTGTCTCACTCCATTTGCCTTTAACTTTGTTTTCATAGTCTTGCTTGTATTTTAGCTAGCAAAAAAGAAGACAAGCAAAATCCAGGATTTAATAAATAAGAGTGAAAATCAAGTGGCAATGGTTAGCTTTAAAAAATATCTTGATTAGACCTTTTGTGGGTCCTTTTGTGAGATGTCTTCAGATCTTCCATTACAGTGTCAATTGACTCAACAAGAAAGATGAATGAGGGAGATAGAGGCACTAAATCCTCCTCCTCTCACTGAGTTTGGGGACTTAGTTCATTTCAGAACTCACAGGTATTCCCTGATGTTTGAGAAAGGAGAGAGACAGAAGTATCTTCCATTTGTAATTAATTGTTATAATAAATCCTCTCAACCCCAATTTTCAATGCCAAATGAATTTAGCCATTACTTTGTGAGCTTTAACAAAATCTCTGGTTACAGAGAAAGCAATACCGTAACAAAATTTGGCTTGCAGGCCAATGAATGAGATTCATTGAGTGAAATTTCATTTAGACTTCAAGAAATTTTAGTGAGAACTGGAAAGTAATTAAAAAATTAAACCGGGATCTATTCATAGGTCCCAGACACCATATCACTCAAGTCCTAGGCTGTGAAAGCCTTGAAGGGAGGAGTTATGTCTTCATTTTGCATCTTCAAAATCTGATACAAATGCAGCATGAAGAACTTACCTTATAAATGTTTGTTCAACCGCACTAAATTGAACTGAGTCCATGGTATGTGGTTTTGAACGACCTTGGCTTGAGTGTTATTTGAATTAGCCTAGCCAATCCCAAACCTGGGCACATGAGTTGGAGTCGGAGCTGGGTTAGAGCAGTTTCTTCTCTTTGGCTCACAGAATGTGTTAACAGACAGAACCAATGTGTTTCAAAGCATTTGTGTGCCTAACCTCCCCCTCCCCCATCACACTCTTCAAGGAAAAAGAAAGTGGTTTTCTAATACGTATACATTTAGCAGAACAAGTACTAAGGGTAACTGATGTGTAAAGACAGTGAGTTTGAGTTAAAAAAAATTCCACCTATCTCTCAAATGCCCTATGTCCTTCCTTCTTAAAAGGTTAATATGCTAATTAATAACCAAGTGGTTTTAATAGCTATATATTTAAGATTCTGGACCTGAATTCAGAAGCTCTGGGTCCATCACTTGATGCCATCACTTCCAAAGGTGTAACTTAGTCTCTCTAAGCTTCAGTTTTCTTAACCATATGTTAAGAGGATTGTTGGGAATTTTAAATAAGATCATACATGCACTGAAGAATGGTTTAAACTCTACAGTGATAAACAAATGTGAGGTATAATAATTGTAATATAACAGAGAGTAAGAAACTCTGAAGAAAAGTGTGTGTGTGTGTGTGTGTGTGTGTGTGTGTGTGTTTCTTCAATGGAAAGTTTTGCTGAGATAAAATTTGCTTTATACTGCTGATTAGTTTGGCTATTTTTCTTTTTGGAAGCTTTAAATAACTGAAGTCAATAAAAACTGATTTTTCAATTTATTAAGATAGCCTTCAGAAATGTTTCTAAATATCTTGGAGAATAGACCTTATTAGGAATTTGAGAAAACAGTAAAATGCCAATAAATACTTACAACTTCAGAGATACTTGATGTGCACATACCAGAGGTTAAGCTCTTTTATTGCAGAAATATTGCCATCCCTCTGCCTGCTGTCAAAGGCAGAAAACTCTAGGGATGGGGGTGAGGAACAATTGGACCCAATGCACCCCCAAACTGAGATATAGAGAACTTTGTAATGAAATGTAAGGTTGAGAAGGCAGCAAATATCCTTAATGAGGTCCCAAAGTGGGCTATTATTTAGAACTAAGGATCACATATGTAGATTTGTTAAGCAAAATTGAGCAGGAGATTAATTCTCACAGTAAGAGATGGATGTCTGATGTTTTTAAACATATTAAACCAAGATGCAGAACAAGACTGGAAGACTACCTTATCCAGAGTTCTTCCCCCTTCTTGCCCTTCATGAATCAAAGCTTGTCATTCCCTCCCACTCAGAACCCAAGTGGGTCCGGGTGGAGGCGGGTCTCTCACAATCCATTCCTGAGTCCTCCTAAGTCTGGGAAGAGTTTCACTATGAGAGAGGAGGCTGGCGCTTGTTAACTTCTGAGGAAGGTATGGCCTTCCCCTTTGCAGCCTAATTTAGTAAAGAGACTCATCATAAGGGAGTTTGAAAGTGATTTTTAAGAATCATTTTTAAATAACCATAGAGCATACTTAATAAGGTAAAAGAATGTTGTCTTAGTAAGATATCTTTTAAAATATGCTTTAAATAAAAACAGATTTTTCTTTCTAAATGACTATTTAAAAACAGCTTTTTCTTTTTCTTCCAAAAAGATTAATGATCTTTGCTCCCCTGATTTTATTTACAATGTCAACCCTTTCAAGTAGGCCATCTCTTTATGAACAGTTCTGAAGTTAATTTCTGCTTAGCCCTGGGCAAAATCTCAGATTCATGGTATTCCTATTAGAGAAATTTTACTGTACATAAAAACTTAAGAATAAACTGAGACTCAACTCCACAGAGGGCAAAGAAAAGTATTTATTTAAAAGCAGCAGTATCCCAGGAGAAAGTGGCCTGATTTAGACAAATTTTTAAAAGAGTATTTATCAGGGATCTATTCATCAGCTGAACATCTGTCTCTCTGCATTCTTCAGAGCTAGTATACCAGTCTAAATATAGGCTGACCAGGCTGTTTGCCAAGGCCCTCTCCACAGCTGTCAATTTAACCTATGTCTGAGAGACCACTCATACATTCTTATTTTTTCCAAGTCTGACTGAGAGCATAAAACTATATGGGGTCTTCACACAGGGTTAAAAGAGATTCCATGTGGTTACTAGGTTATTTGTTCATATCACTTACATAAGTCAAATGTCAACGGATACTAGGACATTGCTTCTGTTTTCAAAATATAGCTTTCATATTTACCAGTCACTAAGTCATGAAACTGGCTGAACATTTATTAACACAGTTTTATGATGTTCATGGATATATTGCTTTTGCTGTAGCATTTTTTATGGTCATATGCAAAAATACTAAGTGTTTACTTTCTATCTTTTCACCTTAGGTATTTTTTCTGAGGATTGAGGTTTTTTTAAATTTCAATTTATTGGTTTTAGAGAGAGAGGAAGGGAGAGAGAGAGAGAGAGAGAGAGAGAGAGAGAGAGAGAGAGATTTGTTGTTCTACCTATCCACACATTTACTAGTTGCTTCATGTATGTGAACCCACAACCTTTGCCTATTGGGACAATACTCCAACCAAATAAGCTACTCAGCCAGGGTGAGGTTGAGATTATTAAGCAGAGTTTCCAAGGGAACCAGTGTTCTAGTCTTGTTTACTTACCTTGCTCGCTTGATCATTCACTTTCTTGGCAAATACTATATCTGGAGGATCCGCCAGAGATGTGAAATGTGTTTGCTGTTCAATGTGACCTTTTTTGTAGGAAATCTGACCAAAAGAAAGGGATGTAAATGAGCCATCAATAATTATTCTATTTCTCAAGTTCCATTTGTTGACATTTAAAAAAGACTATGTTTTAATCTTTACTTGTATTTTAAACTTCAGTGTATCAATAGCCACAGTTTATCCTTGTAGATGTTAAATGGCCTTCCCTCAACATTGCGTGATTTCTCTCTTTGAGTTCTCTCTCCTCTCCAAAATTATTGGCCTTAAATCTGTTTCCTTCCATTTGACTCCACGTCATAATCTGCAACTGAAATTATTCTCTTAATCATCATCCTTAACTCCCAACCTCTTATCTTTCCATCACACCCATTAGCCTACTGCCAGCTCTGGATTAATTTATCCACACACTTCTTACATCCAGGATGTTGAGTGCTACTGAAGAAAATCTATGGACTGGGTAGTGATAACATGATAAGAGAAGTTAAAAGGGTCACAGGAAGAAGGTACAGAGAAAGAAGAGGGAGCCTTTTGAACCCAAATCCTTAGCTTGAAATTACATGCCTATCCAATGATATATTCTGTGAATAACAGCTTGCTTGGGCTCTATGCCCAGGACTCTGAATTTATCCCATTTTCTTTTTGCCTTTATTGAAGCTTGAACATCTCCTGTGTATCTCTCATCAGCCTCTACTCCCAAGAGCTAGTCAAAAACCACACACTGTCCTTAAGTCCCAATCAACTCCATCTTACCCTCACCTTCCTCTTTCATAAAGACAGCCTACACACTTATCTTTCCCTGCCTCTCACACCCCCATCATAGCTCAGAGGGGAAGCATCCTTTGCAGGGCATAAGACAAGCACAATGCAGAGCACGCTCAGATCCCCAAACACATTAAGCCCTCTATGTCTCTGGATCCCACACATGCTTCTTCCTTTCTCTGGAATGCCCCAACTCCACCTTCTCTCCATCTGCCTGCAAACTGCTACTTGTTCTCCAGGTCTCAGGACAAGCACAGTTTCCTCTTTTGTGCCCTCCCTGACTCCATTACCTTCTCTGGTGTTTTCACTCAATTTAGTCCTTACCTCCTTTATAGGAATCATCAGATGACACTGTAACTGGCTGTTTCCACATCTGTCCCTCCTTAGATTGTGAGCTCTGGGATGGCAAAGAACTTCATCATCTGGGAAGCTTTGTGGCCTGCACAGTACCTTACTAGAGTTGAGAGTTCAATGACTAATTTCTGAATGTGTGGTTTATGCACTGAGGCCATCAGGAAAAACATCCTCCCAACTCGTTCACTATTCAACTATGAGACTACCCCCCTATTTCTCCTTTCACCTGGCAATATCCTTATTTATAAAGTGAAGAGATTGTATATAGTTCCAAGGTTTCAATAATTTTCTTCATGCTTTAACCAAGTCTAACTCTGTCTCATTCTAATAATATCTACCTAGTATCTATAACAAAAGCTCTCATGAACATTAAATCAAGTAAGATACAAAAGACAGATTTTTAAATGTTTTCATCGAATTCCAGTGCATAATTTCTTTTAAATGAGTAAAGATCTATGTTAGGCATAGGGAAACCTGTATTTTCCATGACTGGCTAAGTCCTTAAGGAGAAAGCAACATTCTTCCAGGAGAAACGCTTATTAAGTATGACATCCTATCAAGAGCTTTCTGAGAAATCAGTTCTAGAAGTCCTAATTTCTCAGGAACCTTGCTCAGAATTCTATTTAAAATTTTGTGCTCTGGATCAGCTGAAAGACTTTCTTAGTATTCACTTAATCTTTACTTAGATAATAAAGATTTTATTTAGATAATAAAGAAATCATGATAATTAGGGTTAAAAGAAACACAGGAAGAAGATACAGGAGAAGAGGGATCCTCTGAACCCAAAACCATAGCTTGAAATTTTACATGCCTACCCAGTGGTATATTCTGTGGACAACAGCTTGCTTGGTGCCCAATAATTATAAAAAGTCATGATGCTCACAGCAGTATTAATAGGCATGTCAGTAATCTGATACTTAGTGCATACTTAGTCTGTAATAAAATAAAAGCATACCTTTACTGCCAAGTCTTTCTGAGCAAGGACAGAAAGATTTTATTTCATTATTATAATTCACTTTCATTATGTCTTCTACTGAGCTATCTCAAAAGATGTGGTCAACATTAATTGCTCAAAGTCCATAGCACTAGAGTGGCATGGAGGCAACCTTTCATCTCTCCACTTTAAGAATAAAGGGAGACATTAGGAGATGAAGTGTCTTCTTGGAAATTTCCCCTTAGGCTTACATGACATACATTTCCTGGTTCCCCTTCAACTTCTCCAACCATCTGTCCCCTCTTTCTTTTGCTGGCTCCTTTCCAGATGTCCACAGTGTGGGTGTCCTTTACAACTCAGTCCTTGGTCATACACTGTTTTGCCTTCCTCATACATTTTTATGTCTTCAATTGTCATTTATATTTTGATGAATCTCAAATATTAATCTCTTGTCATCTCACATTTATGCAACAGTACTAAATTTCTAATTTGTCCATAGGATGCCTTGATCTGAATATTCCCTCCATTATTTCAACTCTATTTCTCTTTAACTAATGAATCTTTACCAATTATACTGCTATCCACCCTGACCGCCAGTCTTGGTAATAAATTCATCTGTGGCTCCTTTCTCTCTTTTGTTTCCAATATCTAATATCATTCACACTTTTTAAATACTTATTATCTTAAGGATTTTTCCTCCTCTTTGTCCCCATCATCCCTCTGATTCATCTATATTACTAAAATAGTCTTATACAAACAGTCTCCTATGATTTTGCCTACTCCCAAACTATCATATTGTCCATCAATATTTCTCCAGATTATACTTTTATTTTATAATGAGATTTTTCCAAAATATTATGATGGCTCTTACTGCCTACCATATCATATTAAAGCTATTTTGCATGATTTTCAAGATCCTGGTGAGAGTTTCTTACAAGTACCCTTGTAACTTGGTACCCACAGCATTCACTTTATTAATCCCCTGATACCCCAAACTCATTTCACCCTGTCCCTTTTTTGGAGAGCTCTCTACTTGAAATGCCCTTCCTATTCATCATTGCTCATTCTCTTGAAATCACCATTTCCATATGGCCTTCTCTGATTACTCACATGTGTCTTATCTTTCTCTTAGCAAGTATTAGACTGTAGAGCTTGTATTTTTTAACTTTTTCTTTGTGGTTTAATATATAATAATTTCATTTGACCAGTTTGGCTATTGGTTTTTCAAGGCAAGTGATGAAAACTGCTGATTGTATGCTTCTGTCCTGCTAGGTATGCATGCATATTGGACTTACAATAACTAATTATTGATCACTTGGTAAAGGTCACATTATATTACATATTCATGAGATACAGAACCAAAAAGTTAATCTTAAAAGAAAAGCAGGAGGTCCCACATATTAGAATTGACATGCTAGATGGCCTTACAATTTTTACACCTTCTTTAGTTCTTAGCTTATTATATGCAAGAATAAGAATATATTCATCTGCTATATTTTAACCAATTTACATGCAACCTGAGATAGAAAATATGTCTGCTAAATTTGCAGGTGGTATCAAGTGAGAGGTGATAAAAATGAGAACTCCAAAGTTGGATACACCATCAAATGAGTATATGTAATTTTAGTGTAGGGCAAGATAGAATTGTAAGAGCCATTAGAAATAAGTCCCAATAAGTTTTAAGATGTCAACTGGCTTGTTAAGTTCATATTGAATATAAGAAGTTCCAGGGATCTAGCTGACAACTAATTGAAAAACAACTTGGCATTTTATAATAGAGTGCTCTCCTAATGACTTTGAATTTTTTCAGTGTGGCCTCTAGCAAATCCAAGGGCAAAGAAATAAAGCAACTTCAAACAAGAGGAACTGCTGGGCCCATGCAAGGCTCTTTGCTGCCGCTGCTTCCTACCCTAAGGATTCTATCAGGGCTTTAAAGTTCCTCTAATAAACAGCTTATAAGGTCTAAAATTCTAGCCAATGGGACTGCTATAATTTTTACCAACTCTATAAGATCCTCTATGTACACTGAGGGCAAGAAGTCTTCGAGGGATAACTACACACATGTTTGGTCAAGTATGTCAGACAAGTCCCTATGCAGGAAAACAGGGGACATGCTACAATTCTGACTTTATAATTAGGATAGCAAATCAAAATCTTTCAATA
Organism: Lasiurus cinereus; assembly: GCA_011751065.1. NCBI lineage: Eukaryota > Metazoa > Chordata > Mammalia > Chiroptera > Vespertilionidae > Lasiurus > Lasiurus cinereus. The sequence continues at coordinate 33,302,661 of JAAGEH010000393.1, read as the reverse complement.
ATATCAATTACTTAATAAACTTTGGAAGGTGGCGGTGATTCCAATGGGTTTTAAAAATGCTACTCTGTTATACAGGAAAACTTCAGCTCCAGCCAAGGGGACTGAAGAGAGCATATGCTGCTCTTGTGGGAAGAACCTTGGCCTTGGAATCCACAAGACCAGGCTTCCTGTCCGGGTTCTACCACTAAAATACCTATGTGGCCCTAGACTTAGGCCCCTCACCTGTAAGAAAATGGAATTGGACTAAATTCTATCAAAAATAAATGATAACACCTAATTGCAATTAGACATAAAAATTATAATGATATATTCCTCCTCTGGAATAATGGCAGTTAGTCTGTTCTAAAGAATTGCAATGAACTTCTGGCCAGACGATGATGTAATTTGAGGCGCCTGAGTGCACACTACAAATGGTGCTGATTGCAGTTCACTTACATCACTGAGAGCTTTCTGGGCTTGGGCAACCCTCCTCAGCTCCGGGCTGTCATTATAGGGGTAAAACAAACTTTTGTCTGCATCCCACTCTTCAGTGTATAGTTTCTATATCAGAAAAGAGTGAAAAGTTGTGAGAAAATGAAAGAAATACATAATTCTCAATTCACCCATCAATGGCATAAAGAACCAAGAGCAAAGATAAATGGAACTCACAGATCACCTCCCCCTTTCCATCCAATCCAAGTCATAGTTATTAATAGATTCTCCTGCTTCTCCTGACAAATCTTACTGACAGAAGGGCAGCTGAGTTTAATTCTGTTTCATCTCCTCTCTGTGGCTTTACCTACTTCTTGCAACAAGTACCAATGCAGGTGTAAGGAGCCAGGAAGCTACTTAATATAGTTTCTGTCACAAAATAGACCCTTCATAAGAGTGACAACCAGGAATATCCAAAGTGTAGCACAGGTTTTACAGAAAAACTAAAATATTGCTTAGTGACCCTGCAGAGCTGGATCTCAGGAGCATCTTTGCCCTCTGACTCCTACTCTTCCCTCAAGTGGCTCAGGTTCCTGATAGGACCCTCTCCTCTGCTCTGCCCAGGGCTTTCTTTTCAGTTCCTCCCCGCAGCTCCACAGGTCTCAAGGCAACTCACAAAAAGACTGGAGAACCGTGTTTCAGATTACCAAGAGTTTAGGAGTACTCTTCTAAATGACATGGTAGGAAAACAGGAGATAGAGGCATGATGAAGAAGAGGCCCTTACCTTACTGAACAGGGCTGTGTTCTTAATGGCATGGACAAGTTCAGGGGCATCAGGGGGAAGCAGGTACTTATCCTTGTTGTCTTCCCAGTTCTGCTTGTATAAAACCTAAACAAAAAGAGCAGAGGACTTGATGTCTCCCTGTGGACATGAGGATTGAGAACAAAGTTTTCTTGCATCGATTAGGAAAACATTTACCACACCAACATCCCATAATAATTTCCTCACATTTAGTAAGCTTTTTCTTTAAAAAAAATTAATTTTAATTTTTAAAACTTAATCATGATTCTGATTCTTTATAGATTCCTTTTAAATGCTGCAACCTATCCACCATTGGCTGAATTTGGATTTTTTTTTTGTGTTTTTTTTTTTTACTTAAATGGTGTTTTGAAAAAGTGTTTTTAATTAGTTCCCTACATTTAAAATTTGCAAATTTATCATAAAAATTCAGCTCCAACTTCCTTAAAAAATAAGAGACTCTGACAACATAGGGACTGCATTCCATGTAGCAACTGCAATGGAGTCACACAGGCTCTCCAATCCACTTTGCTCCTATGGCCACTGGGTTGTGGGAAACCTGTTGTGCTTGACAGCCATTTTGTAGTAAGCTTTAGCCAAGTTAGCACTAACCTCGGGCTAGGTTTCAATTACCCCAAACCCTATCTCTTTCCCGTAAGTCAGGTGTTTTGCCTTAAGGGCTAGGCCAGGTGTTTTGCCTTAAGGGCTATGACAGGTGTTTCACCTTAAGGGCTAGGCCTCATTCCTCCTTCTCCCTATAAATACCCTGAACTCCTGTTGAATAAATGAGACTTGATCAGAACTTTGTCTTGTCTCCATTCCTTGTGTCTCTTGTCCCTTTCATCCCCACTCCCCCTCTAGGGTCCTCGTTGACTTAACCCACAGGTCAGGACACTGGGTCACCTGGGCAACCTCCCTGACACGTGTGCACTTAGAGCTCATAGTGCCTGTGATGCAGTGGGGCTGGCAAGCAGGTCAGGCCTGTCCAATGCCATCCATTCCATGACCTTACCTTACTGACTTGCTGCGACACTTTCTTTGCATGTTCAATGTCCTTTGCTTTTTCATCTACATGACAGATAGTTTTAGCAATATCACCATCCATTCGATATTTAACCTGCAGAAATAATGTCCAGTTAGAGTTCAGGACAGGCAAGACCATGTGAGTATATTAAAGAATATCTTATCAACAAAGAGCATCCACCCAATCACTCTATGTCTGCATCACAAAACAAAGTTTCTTTATTTCCAGTAGAAAACTATGATCTTTGAAGATCTGCAGGGCCCTGTATTTACTGTGTGTCTGCTTTCCTGGATGAATTTCAGCCTCCTTGTGCTCCAGCAGGGAGGACCACAGAGAGTTGAAACTTCCAAAGCACATCACCTCTTAAGTTAACTCTCTGAACAAACTTTTAGAAGCCTCTTTGGGTTCAAAATTTAGAGCAGCAGCATCTATGGTCAATGTTTTCTCTGGCTTACAGTAATTCAACCCCTTATTCTCTCCACACCTACTTAAAGCCAGTTCCCAGTGGTAGGCATATTTTTATATGTGTCTGTGTTTTATTTCAGCAATGCCACCCACCTCACTGAGTTGGTCTTGTACTTTCTTGATTCTGCGATGTTCTGGGGTGTCAGTTGTGATGGTGGATGGCTGTCCTTTTCCTTTTTCATAGTTTTCCTTGTATTTATTCTGAAAAGAATAGCAGATATTAGCCTAAAATCTTATAATGCAGCAGCAGAAATTTCAGGCAATGCATTCATCCCTATCTGATAAAAAAAAATCTGCAAGTTATAACAATTACCAGTTTAACAGCATTTTTTTGTCTTCTACTCTGATTCTCAGTAAACACTAAAATAGATTTGTTAATTGCTCTTTCTAAACATGGTTGTATAATAGAGACAGTAGAAATGATATTACAAACTATTGTCTTGGGAATGCCCTAAAATGACTCTCTTAATGTTTTTATTGTCTGAGTGCACATATAAAAAGATTGAAATGCAATAATTTTAGAAAATAAATACAGAAATGGAACCAAATGTAAAAAGATTTAATTGCTAATACAATGCAAAAACATTCAATTCAAAAGTTGCAGCTAAACTCAGTGATCTGGATAGTTGACACACCACTTGAATTAATGGAAAATCTCCATTATGGAGTATTTTGAAAAAAAAAAGCAATTTTATTGTTTCTGATATATATATATATATATATATATATATATATATATATATATAGTTTTTGCCTTATATATAATATGCATAATTTATCATTATTAATGTTTCAAGAGTATTCATTAGAGTAGTCAACAATCTAAATTATATTATTGATTTAGTTACTAACCACTTTTAAAATATTAAAAAACTTTGCCAGCATTCTGCTCAGTCTACCAGAAATTCTAGGATATCAGTGTCTGAATTAATGAGATTTTTATGGCAGATAGTTGATAAAAATAATTTCTATTTTTGCTCAATACTACACTGATAAAAAAGGCAAGGTTATCTTATTTTTAGAAATCTAAGTTTTAGATCATTCAAGAATATGAACTAGAAATGTACTCAATAGTCCTGAAAAGTTAACACTCAACCAAAAGTAAATATTTATTGCCCAACCACAACAGGATGCTTTTGACATACTAGTAAATATTAGTCTTATATAAACCAATGTTCCCTGGATGCTTTACACTTTTTTCGAGCCTCAAGAGGACACGCAATCAGGCTATCTAGTGAGATCTCAGCCCACCATAGACAATCAACAAATTTGATTCATTCAAATGGGTCTAATTCTGCTACCCATCAGTGTAATTTACAGAACTTTAAAGACCAGAGGCCATCAAGAGCAGTGATGCCTAACCTGGACCACACCTTTGAATCACCTGAAAAACTCTTAAAAATTCTTCTACATCCTTCTACATCTCAAACCCAGACTGATAAAACCAGAATGGGCCAGCATTGGTAGTTTTAAAGCTCCCAGAGGATTATAACTGTACGGCCACAATTCAAAACCACTGTTGTAAGGTACAGCTGAACATTCTTATCTGTGCTGGGCCAGCACAGTCAAGGGTTCGGTGAGCCTGTTGTGGGAGGGGGCCGCAAAGGATTAAAGAAAAGACAGACAAAGAGAATAAGTTGTGGCTCGGTGGATCTCCTGTGCCTGACTGAGGCCACAGAGAGAGATCCAGAGGGCAAGCTGAAGCTTTATTTTATAGCCAGAGGTAAACAAGGTAGTGGCCACCATAGTTACAATGTTCTTGTGAGTTTCACTTGTTTTGGCAGCACTTGCTGTACCTCTCACAGCCCATTGGCTACCTAGGAAGGATCTAGGGGGTCATAAAGTCAAGCTTAATTATGATAAGAAGGCTGTGCCCTCTAAACTGGGACTTGTTTGGGGCTTTGCCAAAAGGTCAGTCTGAGGCTTAACCTTATAGCTGCTCCCTACATTGATCCTTAGTTTCTTAGTCTGGCTTTCTAAGCTACATGTCTTCACCATCCATCTTTTAGAGACGTACTTAAGAGGCATCTTGCTCATTATTTAAATAGATGCTATTTACTAGTAGCTTCTGTGAACTGATGTCAACTAAATCTGTATTTATGATTTCATTTTTTCTAGATTGGCTAACTAATTGTCATTAAATACCAATAAGTGTTTTATAAATAGCCACATGCTTATTTTGCAGGAATAATTTAAACAAGAATGCTTTTCCTGATGCTGCATTGGTTCAAATAAATTACAGGAAAGGAAAACTCAAGACTCGCAAGAGTATATATTTCTTCAAAATAATTTTGTCTCATACAAGGAGCAGAATCTAGCCAGCATCCGAAACAGAGTTGGTCGAGATTAGTAATTTTTCCATAATAAATCCAGGTTAGCAGAAGTCATGTTAAACTTACTATGCTAAAAAGGTCCTGCATTTTCCGACTGTGTGCAATGTAGGGAGTCATGAACTTAGAAGAGTCCACTTTCTTCCTGACAACCTTCTTCCTCTCCACCGGCTTTGCTGGTTCTGGCTGGGCCAGCCCTGGTTTCGAAGGTTGTGACTGCCCATAGTCAGATATTGTCTTTGTCGTCGTAGTTTCATAGATTTCTGTTATCGTCTGAAAATTCGACATACCATTCAACAGTGTTATAAAAGTAAAAATTGCAGTAAGCATGACCTTGGTATTCTGACTTATATTCCTGGTGTTACTTCTCCATCACTAAAATAGGTCAAAGCAGAAAATCACACCCTATATCCATTTGAAAGCACATTATGTCACATACATACTGTTGATTGTTCAAGATTGCATGGAGTAGAACTGTTGCTTCTTATTAATTTGCAATATTGCCTTAAAATTTCTCTTGCAGAAAGGAGCTCAAACACTTTAAGGTGGGATTAAAATAAGTAAAATATTCTTGAACATTAAAAATATTTTTAAGTTGACTGGGTAAAGTAAAAGCAAACTTGGGATCAGAGGACAAAAGATTAAGACAATAAAATAAAGCTCACATTCTTGACTTTGATATTAACTTTTAAATAAGTCTAAGGAAAAGTTGATTAATTTTCCGCAGATATTTAAGCATTCTCCCCTGTAGTATGAGACAAAGAATAATAAACTTTATAAAAAATGAATCACATCAATATTATAAGTGATTACCATACTCTTGGCTTAGTAAGTTAGTTAACATGCACTGGAATGCCATTTATATTAATAAAGGACAGGAATAATGATAACAACATAATGGGGTAATTATCCTCACAACAGCCTATGTAGGTGGTAGGTGAGAAATTACTGTTTCTTTCAAAAAGCTCTAATGGAAGAAACTAGGGCCCAAAGTTCAGGTTTAGTCCAAGGTTAAAAATACTGTATGTAAGAAAAGACAATAAGCAGCCAACTCTTCAATCAATTTCATAATATAATTTTCTTTACAGCTAAAACCACCTGATCAAAGGCAGAGTTCTAGCATCAATTTTGAGAAGAGAAACCTAAATAATAAGAAAATTGTGTATCTAAGACAACTTTCTCTAGTGTTGTCAAACCATTGCTAATAGGCTGCTTTCTGCTCATTATTTATGACTAGAGGCTCAGTACATGAATCTGTGCACCGCTGGGGTCCCTTAGCCTGGGCTGTGCCCTCTCACAATCCAGGATCCTTTGGGGGACGTTGGACTATCAGTTTCGGCAGGATTCCCACTGCAGAGATTTGGCTGAAACTGGCATTCCAACATCCCCCAAGGGGTATAGCAGTGCGTGAAGCAGCAGGTGGCCAAGGAGGAGCCAGGGCGGGCGCCATGCGTTGTGCTGCTCTGGCTCACCCTGGCCCCCAATGCACCTGCAAACACTGCCACTCAAGTAGTGCTGCAGCAGAGGCGGGAGAGGTTTGTGCCGCTGCAGCTGCGCTGGCCAACCCTAAGCCCAGTTTCTGCCTGAGCAGCACTCCTGCTGTGGAAGCGCACTGACCACCAGGGGGCAGCTCCTGTGTTGAGCGTCTGCCCCCTGGTGGTCAGTGCGCATCATAGTGACCAGTTGGCTGGTCGTTTGGCTGTTGGGTCACTAAGGCTTTTATAGATATACTGTACATGTGTGGTTGACCATGAGAAACTAACCAATTTACATACAGCATCTAGAGATGTTAGTTTCCATGAAGTCACAGGCTCTCTGAATAGGCTTTAAGGTTAGTCATCCATATCATTGTTTGTCATGCTTAGGAGAAACATCTCCATGTAGAAAATGAGGCATGAGTGAGATATTTCACCTCGGGGGAAAATGCTTCAATATGGGATATGGGAATGCCTTTCTCAGAATTCCTTATGTGCTAACGTCTAAATAGCATTTTATGACACTGCCAAGGATAAAGGGTTAGAGGCACCATCCTTATCAGCAGAGATAGTGCCCAACAGGTTACAGCTCTACACAGCACACCTGCTGGTCCCAATGTGAATTACAAGTTCAAGGCCATCCCTTTGCTGCAGTCAGAGTGGTAATAGCCACTGACGTTACTCTAATGAGCATCACCTGCATCAAAAATACCACACAAACTATGGGGGGAACCATCCCTCAGCATCTTGGATAGGTTGAATGGCAAAAACGAAGATAAAACCTGTCAAACAGGTATCATTCCTTCTTGTACCCTGAACTGCCGAGCACACATGGGTAAGTGATACTCCCTCAGATTCTTTTTGCCTGCTCTGTGGCTCTTCATGCTGTGATGAGCGTGCAGTTCATGCAGGTATGGGCTGGATCTTACCTCACCCGGCACCTCCTCGTAGACTGTCTCCTCCGTGTAGTACTATAAATAGAGCACAAAGGTGTGGTCATGAGAACCAAAGCAGAAACCATGTCTCCTTTGCCTCCACTAGGTTTCACTAGCCCACTTTGGTTTGCTACATGTGAGAAGGAAGCAGAAGAAGGAGCCTGTTCATATTCTGGACCCCATTTAAGTCGGCGAAACTTCGGGGAAGCTGAAGTGGACGCCATCAGATTGAACAAAGAGATGCAGAGAAATGAGAAAAGGTGTCTGGGGCTGCTTACTGGTCATGGGAGGCTATTTTAGTTGGTACAAGTAACAATCTTTTTTTTTGGTACCCAAGTAGAATTTGCTGGGGAAAGCATATAATAACAATTCCTGGAGTGTGTGAATAATCAGTATCAAACACTAACACAATTATAAAGTAAATTGCCTTTCGTATGATGCTAAAACCAGAGAGAAACTCTGATGAAACTCACTGTTGGCTAACTAATAATAAAACAAAACAGAAACCTCAGGGTGAATAAAATTTTTAAATGGATATAATAGATCCAAAGGCATAGACACATCTCAATTATCCCTAGATCACCCTGATTGCTAAGTAATGAGCTTCTTCCAGAGTGTCAAGCAAACCCCTTTCCAGTGGTGTGATGATCCTAAAGGGGTATTAAAAGGAACATTTATGAATGCCCAGGAGTGAAGGAAAAAAAGAGAGATTCCTCATCAGAAAATGTGGGAGTTGGGCAGCAATTTGCCGCTGATGGCTCAGAGGTGCCTGCAGCGGGGACCTAAAATCGAATCTACTTTTGTTCTACTTCTGACATCACCAGCAATAAATAGGCACAGATAGGAACTGGCTGACATTTTGTTTCAGATGTGTAAGGAGAGTGGAATCCTGCCCCCAGCCTCAGCCCGCCAAGCTGGAGGAGCAGGAGGAAGACTGGTTTAGGCCAAGACACACAGGAAGGGGATGAAAATGAAACACTTGGCTCATTTTCTCTAAAAAAAAAAAAAAGTATAGGTTTTATGCTTCAATTTCTTTTCTTTGTCACCAAAACATACACTCGGGGAAATGAAAAACCATTGAACAAAAAAATTTCCCTTGGTTGCCTTTTGTCTTCTGCCCTTGGCTCAGTGAACTCTCAACAGATTACTGACCCATTGTCAATAGGCCCCATGCTCCATTTCACTTGCAGTAAAATTACTATAAACCTCACCTAATGTCCCTCACTCTTTATTATTTTTTTCAATTTGAAATCTAACTCCATCTCTGTGTCCTTACACAAGGCAACAGAAATCACAAGCACTTACAGCACCAAGAATATCTTCCACATGCTGGTGCTTCATCCCTGGGAAATATCATTTGGACACTGTGGGAAATATTATTTGAGGCAGATCCAAATGGAACCATTCCTCTGGCCATACAAAACATCAGTGATTTGAGAAGAAATATTAAACTTAAACGGATGATTCATAATCGTTTTGGATTTTTGCTAGCAGTCAAGTGAAAGCAGCTCTTTGGTAGCCATCCAATTTTACCTTTGCTGTGCTCTCATGATTGGTAAATTACCCTAGAAATAAGCTTATAAAAAGGGCAACATTACTCAAATGGTTGTATGGCGTTAACTTGTATGCCAAGTCTCACTTTTTAAAAGAGCTCTGCCACTAATTAGATAGTACATAGGTTGCTTCTTTTTCTTTCTTTCCAAGTTCATTTAAATTTGAGTAGAGAATGACAGTGCAGTTTTATTTAGATGTTCAAGTTTCCTAGGATGTATATTTTTGAAAGCAAATCCCTGCCTTCTTTGTGAACTCTCCCCTGACTGTTTTCTCAAATCTGCTACCACCCCATTCTCATGTCATCGTGTTTGAGGTCAGAGAGACCTTGGTTCAACACTCTCTGGCAGGAAGTCTATTAGTTTAGCACCTGCTAGTCAGACCTAGAGCAGTAATGGGGACAAAATGGCAAGGGCGAGTGGCCTAAAAATAACCCCCTCCATTTTTATGACATCTCGTTAAATCAATCGAGTCCATTGCTAAGGACAGTTTTCAGTGACCGCTGAACACAATTATATTAAGAAGGTCAAGGAATGTTTAAGTTGGTAAGGTAAAAAGTATTCCTGGTTTTGGTATCATAGGAAAGGCAATTTACTTTATAATTGTGTTAGTGTTTGATACTGATTTTCAACCCTTTAAAGACATATGTGAAATGCACACTAGTGATAATTTTGAACATTGACAAATGTGGCCTTTGTCATTGAAGCCAGAGTTTAAATGTTATATGAGATGAGATTCATTCTGGGGTGTGTGTGTGTGTGTGTGTGTGTGTGTGTGTGTCTGTGTGTGTGTGTGTGTGTGTGTGTGTGTTTCAGTAATAAAAGCAACTTTATTTGTAGAATAAAATAAAATTTTCTTCATCTAAATATATACTGGCCCTGCCCTGGCCAGTGTTTCTAAGTGGTTAGAGCATTGGCCCACACACCACAGGTTCATGGGTTCGAGTCCTGGTCAAGGGCATGTACCCGTGTTGCAGGTTTGATTTCTGGCCCCAATCAGGGTATGTGCAGAAGGCAACCAGTCAATGTGTCTCTCTCAAGTTGATTTTTCTCTCTCTCTTTCCCTCTCATTCCCTCCCTTCCACTTGCTCTAAAACAAAATCAATGGAAAAAAATCGTCAGGTGAAATTAACAAAAACAAAAAAAGAGATATAGACTGGTCCATAAAATAATCTTTCAAAGACAAATTTTGGCACTTTCATTTGAAATTTCATTCTAGGTAGCTCTTAAAGTTATTTTCATTTTTTTTAAAAAGCACAGATTTTCAAAACTGCCTCCAAGTTCATATATGTATTTATATTGCCATCAAGTAGTAATTATTAACCACTTTTATATTCAATGGCAGTATATTTATATGGATGTGGAACTAAAGGCAAGAGCTGGTGAAGAAACACCATAACATGATAAAAGCAAAATCATATACATATACATATATATGTATATGATTTTATATGAAATAAACAACAACTTTGTAAAATATGTTAGATACCCACCAATAATCTGGGAATTTTTCAAGATGCCACTGTGGTCTTTGTTCTTTTTCAAAATTCAAATGCAAAGCTAGTTTTATTCCTTTGGGTAAATGCAGCGGAGTTGGTGGGGAAACTGTGGTTCCACCTTTCTCTTGGGAGCATCCTGAGTTAACTTATTTATTTGCTTACTGATTTTTTTCAAAAAAGAGAAAAACATGGATGTAAGAGAGAAACATCGATTAGTTGCCTCCCATATACACCATGACCAGAGATTGAACTCGCAACCTGGGTATGTGTCTTGACCTTTTGTTGAATTGAACCCATGACCTTTTGTTTTTCAGTGGTTGCTCCAACCAACTGAGACACATGGCCAGAGGTGAGTTTATTTTTATATGTGTGTGCATGCACATGTACATGTATATAAAATCTCACATATGCATTTAATTCATATCTCTCTATAGATAATCAGCTGCTTGAAGTAAAGAGTTTTTCCTTTTATTTCTTTGCAGACACTAAGAAATAGAATTCAGTTTCCAGAAGTTTTTCTCCATCTTCTCTGTCCCTTTGGAGTTGGGAGGTGGGAGAGAAGGTAAGAAAACAAATTAACATCTGCCTTTACCCTACACTCTGTGTTTTATTTTGTTTTTGAGAGTTTAAAGAAAAGCAAAAGTGGGAAACAGTGTTACTTCTTTTCAGTTTTAAACCCCACCTGATTATAGTGAAACTGAATATTTCTTTCTCGTGCTTTAATGATGACTCTTGTGAAGTTATAATAGGCATTGTATTTTTCAAATGATTAATTCACCTACATGGCTTTGATTGTTGCTACATAAAATGTTTTGCTCTCAGAGTCAGTTTTTGTATCTTACCTCCACCACCTCCTCATATTCTTCGTCATCTGCCATTTTCTCAGAGTAGTAGTGGCACCTACACACTGCTCATGTTCCAGACAAATGAAGATACGTTAGAATCTATCCCCAGGACTGAAATCAGCTTACATTATAAAAGCAGAATTTAAAATCTTATCCGCTCTACACGTACTTATATGTTTGCAGGCTAAGTGAAAGAAGACATTTAAGTGCAGGTTTGAAAAAAATGAATCTGCTTGTGGCTACAAGATCAACTTAGTCCAAGTTGTAAAACAAAGGCGGAGAGTGTTGGAGGTGGCAAGGGAGTGAGAGGATTTAAATCAAAGGAACAGAGTACTTCAATTTCCAAATACTTGGAGAGAAACATTTTCAAACAAAGGGATGGTCAGCTCGGCTTTGGGAAGAAATTGTCATTTTTCCCCATAGCACCAAGATTCCCATAGGGTTGCCTTAGGTCTCCATATGCTCTGATACACAATACACAGTATATCTTATGTTTCAAATGAGAACATAGCCAAAATAAACCTGCCAATAGATTTTAAAAGAAAAATAGAAACCTCAAGGCAATGGGTTTATTTTCCTCCCGATCACCATTGGCTTGTGTGGACTTCTCTCTCTCGTTTCTGTAGCTCTCGTTCAAACCTGGAAAAAAACAAATGGTTGATGCACTAACTGAAGGATGCATAAGATTGAGGGTCTTCAACCTAAGCTTCTAATTTGGGCATGAATGAAAGGATCTCCCAAGGCCTTTGTAGTCAGACACCAGGGAGTGGGACTCTCTTGATAAAAGTGGATGATGACTTGGAGCAGCTGTCCCTTGGCCCAGGCATATTTGCCATGTAAACTTATACCCTGCTGTGGCTGGTTTTGTTAAGCTAGCGAAACTGCGATTCCTCAGGCAAATGAAGCCCAGTAGGAAGGGATAAATATAGGATCCTTTTTTGTACTAATATATTTAGAAAAAAAAATCAAAGGCAAGAATGAAAAGATTTTGTTAGATCGGGCAGCCAGCTCAGTTAAGCAATGAATTGGTTAGTATCAGACTTGATTCTAACCACACACTCCATGTCAGATATTAGTAGGGCCTGGGTACGGCGATGGCGTTACAGACTTTCCTAGTCACCGTTTCCATCACCAATTTCCCCAGTTATGACCCACAACTTTGGAAAATACCCCAAGGGAAGTTGTGGCACATCTCCTGAAAGAACATTAGAGAAAAAAACATAAACGGGCCTTACCTTCAATCTATCAAATAAATTTCCTCAGCAGCAAAGCCTCTCTCAACTCTCCCCTCCTGAGAACCCCAAGCAAGAGCCAGCGTGGTGCCTGGGCTCCCAATTATCATGTGGCAAGAGCAGCCAATCAGATCTTGAGTTGCTCAAATTTCAGAAGCTAAATATACTGAGTGATCTTCTGAAAACCACCTGTTCATCAATTTCACTAAAGGATAAAGGGTAACAAATTGCTTGCTTAGAACTTCAAATGTAGCGAAATTTTGCCTAACTTTCAGCATATGGAGTTCAAATTTAGTGAAATCTCTCATTTACTGCAGCCCTATTTAATGCCACATTCGTGCAAAAGAACTTGGAAGAAAAGAAGCATGATTTTGAGGGGTTTTGACCCTTCTGTCACTGCTTTCTTCACATCATTTGTCCAATCTTCACAGAGGTAAACATGCTCACTCTCGTACAGCTCACCAGGCAAACCGCAGATATTGATGTGAAAGAAACAGGAATAAGACCCAGAAAGAACTAGGTTGGCAAAAATAATTCTTTTAAATGTAACAAAATGAAGTGTTAGGTGAAACTATTTGATGGTGACATTAGATAAGCTATCCATAGGGTATAATTAAGGAGATCAGGCCCCATCATTTTTCTATTACTAAACCAGGAGGGTATGCCAAGATCACATACCTTATCTTCTCTCTCTGTTGGTAAGGCTGACTGCTAGGAATACAGAGCTTCTCTCATACATGACGGTTACTGACTATATTTACTCAGATGGCTCCTAGACACAAGGTGTGAATGCAGACACAAAAGAGTACAATTTCTGAACAGCAAGAGCAGATTAAATGAAAGCAGTAAATTACTGGGAGAAGATGATGATTAGGCAAGTCAGAATGTAGACCATTGACTTTGAAAAAATGATCTGAAAATCTTCAACTTAAAGACAATGTTCACTGATGTAATTCCTCTCCAGTCCTCTGTACTGAGGCAAAAACCCTGTGGGTCACCCATCTATTGATATAGATTTGAGACTAAACATATGGTAACAGTTATTTTTGAATTAAATGTTAGGAAGTAATCTCATATTTTAAACATACTCGTATGTGCTTTTCCCCCTTCGGTGATTCATACGGTCATAAATAAAATTGAACATCATTTTCACGTTTACTAATTATACCTGTTCACTTGGTATGTTCTCACAGGTCTTATGACTGAAGGATATGTGTTAATATGAGATCATTCCCTTGGTAGTTGCATACTAGAAGAATTGTGATTACTATTCATTATGTGTTTTAAAAGAAGGTGTTAAATTAAAAAAATAATACAGGCCCCATTTTTAAAATAACATACGGTACAAAACAATATAAAGTAAAGATAGAATCTGGAATTCTGCCCTCTAGGGAGAAAAGAGCGGCTCTATCCTTTTTTTTCACCCTACTCTCTTCTGTGGAAGAGTAAATGGATGCCCTTATTGGTAGGTTCTGATCACATGCCTTGCACATAGCAAGTGCTCAGTAAATGTTAGCTGTTACAATTAATGTTATTACCATATTTCACACTTTATTAGAGCCTCTGCACTTTAATTTGTATTAGACTGAAATACCAAAATATCACTGTTTCTTAACTCAGACATTCGTTAGTCTAAGAATTTATAAACCAACAGGAGTTTGACTAGAAGCCTGTATAGCTGACAACAAAGCAAAGCAAAGGGCCAATAGCAAAACTTCAGAGGATGCTTTCCCGGAGATCAGAGTGCAGATGTGTCGTGTCAGGAGACCAGAAACGATTTCATGGGGGAGATCGTGTCGCAACAGAGTCTTAGTCGTTACAGTTTACTCGATTTTATTAATTATTTTAATAAAATTATATCTGCACATCATTTAAGAACAAAATTGTTTGGCAAGGCTTATTATTTTTTGTTATTTATCTCTACAAATTTAACAACAGGTCTATATTGCTTGATACTGATTTTTTTTTTCAATCATAAGCATCATCTGTTAAGTTCCCACCTTGGGAGATGAAGTTTCGCTTCTCTTTCATATAAACACCTGTCCTCATGAGACACAAACCTCATCTCCCATCCCTCTATCCTGGTAATACTTCTGTAATTCAGAATTCAGAATTCAATGTTTACATTATTATGCTTAGCAAAATGCTATTAACAGCTGAAACCAATATATTGTGATTATCTTTTGTTTCCTGCACAAGGGTTTGTTTTTCTGGGAGTTAATATTTCTCTCTCTCTCTCTTTCTCTCTTTCTCTATTTCTCTCTCTCTCTCTCTTTCTCTATTTCTCTCTCTCTCTCTCTCTCTCTCTCTCTCTCTCTCTCTCTCTCTCTCTCTCTTCTCTCCCTTGACTTAATTTTTCTAGACAAGTTTGATCCAGTAGCACCTTCTGCATGATGGAAATGCACTATATAAGCACCATGCAGTGTGGTAGCCACTGGCCACATGCAACTATTGAGCATTCGAAATGTGACTAGGGTGATCACAGGACTGAGGTTTTACATATTTTTACTTAATTTAAACTTACATGTGGCTGGTGGCCATAGTACTGAGCAGCACAATTCTACACATGTATCACTAACTACCTCAAGCTTTCTGTCTGAATCTGCTCTAGGTATTTTCAAAGACATTAAGTAGCATCTATAGTTGTATCCATTTCCTCTTAAATCTCTCAGGCAACCTTTTGTTCCCTCTGGACTAGTTTCTTCTGGAGCTAGGACTCGGCTCTTGATTCCCCTTCACTGTCATCCTGGGGGTTATGCAGATTTAACATGAAAATCTCAATTCCTTTATCTAACTAATATTTGAGTAAGTATGACATACCAGGCACCCTTCTAGCTGCTTCCTTCACATAGTAGACACTGCCTGTCATCTAAACAACATGTATGCTCCACTTCTTGCTTATAAAGAGAACCACAATTTAGTTTGGAACAGAAATATGCTCATTTAAAAAATGCATTCCTAAAAAAAAACCAATAAATATTCTCTAAAT
Source organism: Lasiurus cinereus (assembly GCA_011751065.1). NCBI lineage: Eukaryota > Metazoa > Chordata > Mammalia > Chiroptera > Vespertilionidae > Lasiurus > Lasiurus cinereus. The sequence continues at coordinate 33,287,106 of JAAGEH010000393.1, read as the reverse complement.
AGATAGATAGATAGATAGATAGATAAATGTGGTACATCTACACAATGGAATACTATGCTGCTATAAAAAAAGAACAAACTTTTAACATTTGCAACAACATAGAACTGGAGAAAATTATGCTAAGCAAAATAAGCCAGTCGGAAAAAGATAAATATCATACGATTTCACTCATATGTGGGATATAATGATCAACATAATTTGATGAACAAGAATAGGTAATCTAGAGACAAATGGTAGGGGACGTGGAGTTAGAGAATAACCAAAGGATTGTATGCATGCTTATTAGCATAACCAATGGACACAGACACTGGGGTGGTGGGGGCTTGCCCAGGATGGGAATGACTGTGGTGGGGAGTCAATTGGGGGGAAAAGAGACATATGTAAAACTTTAAACAATAATAAACAAACAAACAAACAAGCAAACAAATAAATAATAAAAAATGCACACCTACAAAAAAATAACCAATAAATATTCTCTAAATAAATAAATAAATAAATAAATAAATAAATAAAACATTCCACCTCAATTCAAGGGTGACACAATTTGTCAATAAGATTTAAGTGTAACTCTAGAAAGAAAGGCTTCTGGGGAAGGTATGTATAGTATTACTGATGAGCAGGTCAGATTCACTGGCATGTACTGTTTTCCTCTTGCCATTCTTCCCTTGTCCATTGCTGGAACACAGATGTAATGTCTGGGGCAGAGCAGTCATCTTGAGACTCTGAGGGTGTATTCACTAAGAATGGTAAAGCTAAAAGAAGCCGTACCTGCAATGATTTCTTTAATTTTTATGTTTAGTGATTATTTCATCATTTACTAAGTTTAATAGTAATTGCACAAATGGTTATATTGGGATTATTTTCAATGTCCCTAATATTATATATTAATTTTTTTCTATTTTGCACTTTACCAGTGACTAATGAAGTTGTTTATTTTTTCATATTTATTAACCATTGTGTATTTTATTCTATGTGTTGACTGCCCATATTTCCCTCTACATTGATTTATAGGCATTCTTAATATGTTATGGGTATTAGCCATTTGTGTCTTGTACATGTTGTGAATATTTTCTCCAAGTTGTTGTGATGTCTGTGGCTATTGGAATGTTTTAATATTCATTTGCAGCCAATTCTGCAATCCCTTCCTTCCAGCTTCAACACTATTTATTGAACAAACTGATTTTGAAATGCCACTTTTGGCATATATGGAATTAATATGCATGTCTGTTCCTCTGTTATCAATCTTATCCCAGATGTGTATGAGTTCTTTCTGGGCTTCCTATTCTGTCCACCTGTTTGTTTATTTCTGCACCAGAACTACTCTTGGTGCTATTGTTACTCCTTATAGTTTTTGGGTTTTCTTTATAATTTCTTATGATCTGCTTTGATGTCTGGAAGATCAAGTCCTCCCACTGTATGCTTTATCTTTAAGAGACTTCTGTCTCTTCTAGTCTTAGACATTCTGTAAAAATTTTAGAAGCAGTTTACCAATTTCTCTAAGATATATAGTCTCTTTTGTTCAATTAATCTATTTGATGTTCTAATCAGTATCACACTGTATTAATGACTATAGATCTCCACTATACTTTTATATCTATGGAGAAAGCTAACCCCATTCTTCTTTTTTTTATTTTTTTAATTAATGTATTACATGTATACATATCTTCCCATTGCCCCCTCTCTCCCAGGCATATCCTAACCCCCCAGTGTCTGTGTTCAATGGTTATGCTTATATGCATGCATACAAGTCCTTTGGTTGATCTCTTATTTACCCTACCTCTCCCTAACCTTCCTGCTGTAATTTGACAGTCTGTTTGATGCTTTACTGCCTCTATATCTATCTTTTTGTTTATCAGTTTATAATATTCTTTATTATCCACAAATGAGTGAGATCATGTGGTGTTTCTCCTACATTGACTGGCTTATTTCACTTAGCATAAGGCTCTCCAGTTCCATCCAGGTTGCTGCAAATGGTAAGAATTCCTTCTTTTATATTGCAGCATAGAATTCCATTGGGTAGATGTACCATAGTTTTCTGATACCCTCATCTGCTGACGGGCACCTAGGCTGTTTCCAAATTGTAGCTATTGTAAATTGTGCTGCAATGAACATAGGGGTGCATAAATCCTTTCTGGTTGGTTTCTTAGGATATGCTCCTAAGAGTGAGATTGCTGGGTCAAATGGGAGTTCCATTTTTAGATTTTTGAGGAAACTCCGTGCTGTTCTCTACAGTGGCTGCACCAGTCTGCATTCCCACCAACAGTGTACAAGAGTTGCTTATTCTCCGCATCCTCACCAACACTTGTCATTTGTTGATTTGTTGACGATTGCCATTCTGACAGGTGTGAGATGGTATCTCATTGTCCTTTTGATTTGTATCTCTCGGAAAGTTATCGACTTTGAACATGTTTTCATGTGTCTCTTGGCCTTCCTTCTGTCGTCTTTCAAAAAGGTTCTATTTAGGTTCGTTGCCCATTTTTTTATTGGATCATTTATCTTCCTTTTATTAAGTTATATAAATTGGCTGTAGATGTTGGAGATTAAACCTTTATCTCAGATAACATTTGCAAATATGTTCTCCCACACAATGGGCTTTCTTGTTGTTTTGTTGATAGTTTCTTTTGGTGTGCAAAAGCTTTTTGTTTTGATGTAGTCCCATTTGTTTATTTTCTCTTTAGCTTCCCTTGCCCTTGGAGCAGTATCAGTGAAGAAGTTCTTTCAGCATATGTCTGAGATTGTGCTGCCTGTGGATTCCAATAGTATTTTTATGGTTTCCCATCTTATGTTTAAGTCCTGTATCCATTTAGAGTTTATTTTTGTGTATAGTGTAAGTTGGTGCATGTATCTGTCCAATTTCCCCAACACCATTTATTGAAGAGGCTGGCTTGACTCCATTGTATGTTCCTACCTCCTTTGTCAAATATTAATTGAGCATAGTGGTTTGGGTAGATATCTGGATTCTCTATTCTATTCCATTGGTCTATGTTTCTATTCTTGTGTCAGTACTAGGCTGTTTTGAGAACTGTTGCTTTGTAATATAGCTTGAAATCTGGTATTGAGATCCCACCTACTTTATTCTTCTTTCTCAGGATTGCTGTGGCTATTTGGGGTCTTATGTTCCAGGTGAATCTTTGGAGAGTTCTTTCTAGGTCTATGAAATATGTTGTTGGTATTTTAATGGGTAGTGCATTGAATCTATAGATTGCTTTGGGTAGTATGGACATTTTAATTATGTTGATTCTCCCAATCCATGAGCATGGTATGCTCTTCCATCTGTTAACATCTTCCTCTATCTCTTTTTTCAGTTTCCTATAGCTTTTTGCGTATAGATCTTTTACCTCCTTAGTTAGGTTTATTCCTAGGTATCTTAATTTTTTTGGTGCGATGGTAAATGGGATTGCTTTTTTAGTCTCTGTTTCTATAATTTCACTATTAGTGTATAGAAATTCCATAGATTTCTTGGCATTAATTTTATATCCTGCTACATTGCTGAATTCATTTATTAAGTCTATTAGTTTTTTGGTGGAGTCCTTTGGGTTTTTTATGTACAGTATCATGTCATCTGCAAATAAGGACAGCTTCACTTCTTCTTTTCCAATTTGGATGCCTTTTATTTCTTCTTCTTGTCTAATTGCAATGGCTAATACTTCCAGTACTATGTCGAACAGGAGTGGTGAGAGAGGGCATCACTGTCTTGTTCCTGTTCTTAGGGGAAATGGTTTTAGTTTTTGTCCATTGAATATGATGTTAGCTGTGGGTTTATCATATATGGCTTTTATGATGTTGAGGTATGATCCTTCTATTCCCACTTTGCTGAGAGTTTTTATCAAGAAAGGGTGTTGGATTTTGTCAAATGCTTTTTCTGCATCAATTGATATGACCATGTGATTTTTTTAAATTAATTTTTATTAATTTTTTATACATATCTCCCCATTGCCCCCCCTCCCTCCCAGGCGTACCCCAACCCCCCATTGTCTGTGATCATTGGTTATGTTTATAAGCATGCATACAAGTCCTTTGATTGATCACTTATTTACCTCACCTAACTTTAATCTTTCTGCTATAATTTCACAGTCTGTTTGATGCTTTATGATTTTTGTCCTCCTGAGAATTATCAGTCTACTCCCTTTCTGTGCTCCTGATTCTATTATATTCACCAGTTTATTCTGTTGATCAGATTTTTAATTCACTTAATTTTTAGATTCACTTGTTGACAGATGTGTATTTGTTGTTCATAATTTTTTGTCTTTTACCTTTTTCTTCTTCCTCTTCTAAAAGGGTACCTTTCAGCATTTCATATAATACTGGTTTGGAGTTGATGAACTCCTTTAGCTTTTTCTTCTCTGTGAAGGTCTTTATCTGCCCTTCAATTCTGAATGATAGCTTTGCTGGATAGATTATTCTTGGTTGTAGGTTCTTGCTATTCATCACGTTGAATATTTCTTGCCACTCCCGTCTGGCCTGCATCGTTTCTGTTGAGAAATCAGCTGACAGTCGTATGGGTGCTCCCTTGTAGGTAATAAACTGTTTTTCTCTTGCTGCTTTTAATATTCTCTCTTTCTCTTTTGCTCTTGGCATTTTAATTATGATGTGTCTTGGTGTAGTCCTCTTTGGGTTCCTTTTCTTTGGGGTTCTGTGTGCTTCCTCGACTTGTAAGTCTATTTCTTTTACCAGATGTGGGAAGTTTTCAGTCATTATTTCTTTAAACAGGTTTTCAGTATCTTGCTCTCTCTCTTCTTCTGGCACCCCCACAATTCTGATGTTGGTACGCTTGAAGCTGTCCCAGAGGCTCCTTACATTATCTTCACATTTTTGGATTCTTTTCTCTTCTTGCTTTTCCAGTTGAATGTTTTCTGCTTCTTTATATTTCAAATTTTTGACTTGATCCTTGCCTTTCTCTAGTCTGCTGTTAGTACTCTGTATAATAGTTTTTATTTCAGTCAGTGTATTTATCATCTCCTCTTGGGTCTCACTAAATTTATCCATCTTTTCTAGCATATTCTTGAAAAACCTTATAAGCGTGGTTTTGAACTCTATATCCAGTCGTTTTTTTTTCTCCATTTCTTTTGCTTGTAATCCCTTCCCTTGTCTCGGCATTTTCACTGTGCCGGGGAAACTTCTGTGCTGGATTCAGCCGAAGAAGCCTCTGTTGAGCTTGGGAGGGGTGGAGTTTCAGGGCTTAAGGGACCGCCTTGCCTTCCAGTCGGCCCCGCCCTCCACGGCCCCTGAGTCTCACGTGACTGGGTAATGGCTGGAGCGGTCCTTGTGCGCGTGCGCACCCGCAGTGCCTCTAACCGCTGCCTTTCCAGCTCCCCTGCGAACCAGGACCACACAAGTCTAGGTCTCCAGCGTTTCGCCCAAAACAGGGGCTTAGTGGAGTCAGAAGTGGCACAGTTCAGAGGGTCTGTCTCCCGCCCACTCGCGAAAGCCAGGGGCACAATCAGCAATCTGTCCTCCGCGTGGTGCCGTGCGCGACCAGACCTCCGATCCTTTGCAACTCCCCTAAATTTCCGTGCACTTCTCCCTTTTCACAGTCCAAACTCCCCCCGTATGAGTTTCAGCTGGATCTGGGGTTTAGTGTCGCAGGACAAGGGGTTCAATGCCTTTGAGAGTCTCCGTCTCCCTCTCGCCAGAGAAAACCAGCCAGGTACTCCGGCACCCGCTCTCTCCTCGCGCGCGTCTCCGTACCTCAGCTTTTTGCAGCTCCTCTGGGTCTCTGTGAGCCCCTCTCTTTCCCTCTAGTTGTAGAACTTCCACTCAGCCAGCTTTCCTGTGGTTCTGGATGATGTCCGTTCTGTCTTTTAGTTGTAGTTTTGAAATTGTTGTGCGAGGCAGCAGTATAGGTGTTTACCTATGCCACCATATTGGATTTCCTTCAAGACTGAGTCGACCATGTGATTTTTATCTCTCAATTTGTTTATGTGATGTATCACGTTTATTGATTTGCAGATATTTTACCATCCTTGCATTCCTGGGATAAATCCTACTTGGTCATGGTGTATGATCTTTCTAATGGACTGCTGAATCCGATTTGCTAGAATTTTGTTGAGGATTTTGGGCTCTATGTTCAGGAGAGATATTGGCCTGTAATTCTCTTTCATTGTGTTGTCTTTATCTGGTTTTGATATTAGGGTGATGCTGGCTTTATAGAAGGTGTTTGGAAGTGTTTCTTCTTCTTGAATTTTTTGGAATAGTCTGAGGAGGATAGGTTTTAATTCTTCCTTGAATGTTTGGTAAAACTCTCCTGTGTAGCCATCTAGTCCTGGGCTTTTATTTGTTGGAAGCTTTTTGATGACTGCTTCAATTTCTTCCATAGTTATTGGACTATTGAGATGTTTAGATTCTTCCTGATTGAGTTTTGGAAGATTATATTTTTCTAGTAATATGTCCATTTCCTGCAGATTGTCCATTTTGTTGGAACAGAGTTGTTCATAGTATTTTTTAACAATCCTTTGTATTTCGGCGGGGTCTGTTGTTATTTCTCCTCTTTCATTTCTAACTTTGTTTATTTGGGTCTTCTCTCTTTGCTTCTTGGTGAGCCTGGCTAGAGGTCCATCAATCTTGTTTATCCTTTCAAAGAACCAGCTCTTGGTTTTGTTGATCTTTTGAATTGTTTCTTTGATCTCTATGTTGTTTATCTCCACTCTGATCTTTACTATTTCCTTACTTCTGCTTACACTCGGCTTTTCTTGTTGCTCTCTTTCTAGTTCTTTGAGTTGTAGGGTTAGGTAATTTATTACCATTGTTTCTTGTTTTTTGCAGTAGGCTTGTACAGCTATGAACTTCCCTCTCAAGACTGTTTTCACTGTGTCCCATAAATTTTGTATTGTTGTGTTGTCATTGTCATTTGTTGCCATGATGTTTTTTATTTCTTCCTTGATCTCTCTGGTTACCCGTCATTTAATAGCATGCTGTTTAGTCTCCATGTGTTTGATTTCTTTGTACTGTTTTTATTGTAATTGATTTTCCGTTTTATGCCACTATGATCTGAGAAAATGCTTGATATGATTTCTATCTTCTTGAATTTTGAAGAGACTTTGCGTATGAGTCAGCATATGGTCTATCTTTGAAAATTATCCATGAGCACTTGAGAAGAATGTATATTCTGTGGCTTTGGGATGAAATGTTCTGAAGATGTCAATTAATTCCATCTGGTCAGTGAGTCATTTAGGATTGATGTTTCTTTGCTGATTTTTTGTTTAGAGGATTTGTCCAGTGGTGACAGTGGGGTATTAAAGTCTCCTACTCTGATTATATTGCTGTCAATCTCTCCCTTGATATCCTCCAGGAGTTTTTTTATGTGTTTAGGTGCTCCTGTGTTGGGTGCGTATATGTTTACCAGAGTTATTTGTTCTTGTTGGATTGCTCCCTTTAGTATTATGAAGTGGCCTTCCTTATCTCTTGTTATGTCCTTCACTTTGAAATCTAATTTGTCAACTATAAATATTGCAATCCCAGCTTTTTTTCATTTCCATTTGCCTGAAAAACTGTCTTTCATCCCTTTACCCTCAGTCTGTGTGCATCTCTTTTTGTGAGGTGGGTTTCTTGTAGACAGTAGATATATGGGTCATGTTTTCTTATCCAATCCATTACCCTATGTTTTTTGATTGGAGAATTTAATCCATTTACATTTAAAGTTATTATTAATAGGTACTTATCTGTCGCCATTTTTATTCTTTACCCTGTGTTCCCTTTTCGCTTCCTATTTCTTTTTTTTACAGCAGACCCTTTAACATTTCTTGCATTGCTGGTTTGGTGGTAACATATTCCCTTAGTCCTTTTTTGTCTGTGAAGCTCCTGATTTCACCTTCAATTTTGATTGAAAGCTTTGCAGGGTACAGTATTCTTGGATTCAGATCCTTCCTTTGCATGACTTTGTATATTTCGTTCCATTCCCTTCTGGCCTGATGAGTTTCTGTTGAGAAATCAGTTGCTAGTCTGATGGTAGTTTCTTTGTAGATAACTTTCTGTATTTCTCTGGCTGCTTTTAAGATTTTTACTTTGTCATTGGTGTTTGCCAATTTAATTATAATGTGCTTTAGTGTTGGTTTTGGGGGGTTCATTTTCCTTCCTATATCAGGGAAGTTTTCTGTCATTATTTCTTTGAACAGGTTCTCTAATCCTTGTTCAATTTCCACTCTTTCTGGAATCCCAATTATGCGGATGTTGTTTTGTTTCGTGTTATCCCAAAGTTCCCTTAGACTCTCCTCTTGCTTTTTAATTTTCTTTTTAGAAGCTGTTGTACTTGCGTATTTTTTTCTACCTTGTCTTCTAGCTCACTGATGTAGTCCTCTGCTTCTTCTAGTCTACTTTTGATGCTTTCTATTGAATTCTTTACAAGAGCGATGTCATTTTTCATTTCTTCTTGATTCTTTATAATTTCCTCTTGGTTCTTATTCATATTGTCGAATTTGTCTTCCATTCTTTTCAGCCACCTTATGAACATTTCTCTGAACTCTTTCTCTGGCAGGTTGTTTGCTTCTGTTTTGTTTACTTCCTTTTCTGGTGATGCCAGCTTTTCTTTCATATGTGGGCTGTTTCTTCATCTGCCCATGGTCTTTCTTCTCTGGGTGTCTGGTTATGTAGTTCTCTCTCCTTATCCCAGGTGAAATCTGACCTTTCCATGTGGCGTATGGAGCTCCTCTGAATCCGAGTGTTTGTGCCAATTAGGGAGCGGTATTCTGGGTCCCCCTGCTTTTTGGTGGGTTCCACAGCTGTAGCTTTTCAGGCTTTGGTAAACATCCACTTTCCTCTGCAAGATGGTGTGGTCTCCATGTTTGTGCTGGTGGCTCCAGGAGAATAAACCCCATGGCAGTAGGGCTGCCTGGTCACGGGAGCCCTCTGCAGCAGTTCCCCACCTTCTCCTGAAGGATAACTGTCCCTTAACTTGCCAACAAACACTCCCAGTGCGACCCTCAGCTGTTCTCTCTGTCTGCTCAGCAACAAGGCTCTCGACAAGTCCGTCTACTCTGCCGCCATTTTTTCTATCACTTAACCCCATTTTTCTAAAGTAAATTCAGCTATTTTTATACTTCTCTTATTTTTTTAATTCTTTATTGTTTAAAGCATTTTTTAATTTCTTATTGCTTTAAAGCATTCTTTTAAAGGTACTGATAATTAGCTGATCAATTTCCATGAAAATTATTCTTGGATTTTTATAATTTATTTTAATTTGTAAATTTATTTTGCCAGAATTTACTTTTTATAATGTAGCCTTCCTATCTACATCCACCAGTAAAGTGTTGTTTTCTTTACATAGATCTTGCACATTAAGTAGTATCAGTATATTTCTGGGTATACTAAAGCATTTATTTTTCTGGTAGATAAGAATATGTATAGACTTTCTAATATACATTGTTTATCAATGTTCTTTTTATTGCTACTATTGATTTCTCATTTACTTACAATTAACTTTTTCAAAAAGTTTGTTAAGAGTTTGAGAAAGGTGACCATAAATGTTTGCTCAATCAGTCACCTTGAATCCAAAGCCTGGGCATAGCATTTTGTGTGATATTTGAATAGTACTTTAAGAGCTAGAAATAATAGGGGGAAGAGTATTCAAATTAGTAGATAGTATCAGCTGTTCATTAAAGATGGGAGACTGTGTGGTATGTTTGGGGAATGAAGATTAATCTGGTCTAGATCAAGTAAGGATTATGGAGGGAAATAATGGAAAACTATAAGGTAGAAGCTATGCTAGGCAGGACCCTGAGTGCCCAGCTAAGCAGTAGGAAATGGTAGGTGCTGACATTGTCATATTGCTATTCTCTTTTGCAAAATGTAGAGCTTTGAGTCAATCAGACATTAGCAAAATCAGAATACATCAGCAACACGCATTATATGGTATACAATTAAACCTGTTCAATTGTGAGTCATGCAGATTCAATAACACAGTGGGGCATATAGGTATGAATATCTCAAATTATCAACCTCCCAGGCATTATTTGCTTTCCAAAACCTATTGTTGCCCACTCATCCTTCTGAATACTCCTATATCCTTCTCTAAGTTCCCTAGAATCAGAACCCATGAAAAATAGATAAACATAGAAGAGGGAGATTTTTAAATGTTAAATTACCCTCCAACCCATGCCTAGCTTCTTTTCCTTATGCACCTGCTTCTTTATAGGACTTGGGCACAGGTTATCTTCTATGTGAGCTCTTCGTTAAGTTGCATTGTTTGGAGAGTCCTGACGTTGAAGTAGTGTGTCTCTTGATGTTTGCATGGAAATGAAAACAGCCAAGGTTTTCTGTGTTTTGCTTCTATTATCTCCTCTTTCCAGCCTACCCCCAAATTGTTCTTTCAACCCACTATCTATAGTTATTCAATAGTCATTGAATAAGTTATCAGAATTTACAATTGATTGCCCATCTTTAAACAGTCTTCATAAATGAATGCGTCTCAAAAAATGCAAACCTTAAATTGCTGACTTCTAATACATTTTTAATATGAGATATAAAATAGCAAGGCCTATTTTCTTGTGTAGCTTATGAATCAACTTCATAGGCAATACCTCTAACTCTCACTCTCACACACAAATTACATGTGTGTAGGTTTACATGTGGGTATGCACACTTCTGTGCATGTATGTATAGGTGAGTGTATTGTTCCCAGAAAAAAATGTCTTTCTAAACACTAGTTTGGATAAAAAGTCCTTACACTGCTGTTAAAAATAAGGTGTAGTGTTTGAAAATTATTTATTACATGTATTCATTTATGTATATATCAACATAAACATACTAATAGAGGCAGCCAAAGAATTGACAACATAAAAGGTGCCTCTGGCTCAGACAGTAATTTTTAAAAATTGCATATACATTTTTGCTATTTTATATTAGTTTTTATATAAATTGGTCTTAGGGGAAGAAGCTGTCGTGTCACTTTCTAATTATCAAGAGAAGACTCTGTGGTGGAGGTAGCATTTTATGAGGTCTTGTATATACCAAGTCCCCCAAACCATCCTTGGACAATGATTTATTAAATAGTTATTTTTTTTAAATTGATTAAGTAATTTCTAATATTCTGCATAAGGTAATGAGAAGCTCGAGAGTGCCTAACTCATTTGACAGTTTGAGTCATTGTCACTGGACCAGAACAGGTTGTTTTCCAAGAAGGGAAGTGAAGAGGAGAGAGTTTGTCAGCAATAAGTTTTAATAGCTACACAGTAGTGGAAGTTGGAATGTGTGACAATATAGCAAATACAGGCGGGTAAACAGTGGATGACAGATTTTTAATCCACTCATATGCTGATGGGACTTAGGCTGTTTCCAGATCTTAATTATGGTGAATTGTGCTGTTATGATCATAAGGGTGGATACATCCTTTCTGATTGGTGTTTCTAGTTTCTTAAGATATATTCCTATGAGTGGGATCACTGGGTCAAATGGGAGTTCCATTTTTAGTTTTTTGAGGAAACTCCATGCTGTTCTCCACAGTGGCTGAACCAGTCTGCATTCCCACCAGCAGTGCACCAGGGTTTCTTTTTCTCCGCATCCTTGCCAACATTTGTTGATGATAGCCATTCTGACAGGTGTGAGATGGTACTTCATTGTCATTTTGATATGCATCTTTCAGACAATTTGTGGCTTTGAGCATGTTTTCATATGTCTCTTGGCCTTCCTTCTGTCTTCTTTCAAAAAGTATCTATTTAGGTCTGTTGCCCATTTTTTGATTGGGTTGTTTATCTTCCTTTTGTTGAGTTGTATGAGTTTCCTGTAAATTTTGGAGATTAAACTCTTATCAGTGATATGATTGGCAAATATGTTCTCCCATGCAGTGGGCTTTCTTGTTGTTTTGCTGATGGTTTCTTTTGATGTGAAAAAGCTTTTTATTTTGATGTAGTCCCATTTGTTTATTTTCTTTTTAGTTTCCATTGCCCTTGGAGCAGTATCAGTGAAGAAATTGCTTTGGCATATGTCTGAGATTTTGTTGTCTGTGGATTCTTCTAGTATTTTTATGGTTTCCCATTTGATATGTAAGTCCTTTATCCACTTTGAGTTCATTTTTGTGTGTGGTGTAAGTTGGTGGTATAGTTTCATTTTTTTGCATGTATTTGTCCAATTTTCCCAACACCATTTATTGAAGAGACTGTCTTGATTCCATTGTATGTTCTTGCCTCCTTTGTCAAATATTAAGAGTCAAATCCTGGGTTCTCTATTCTATTCCATTGATCTGTATGTCTGTTCTTGTGCCAGTATCAGGCTGTTTTAAGAACAGTGAATTTATAATACAGCTTGATATCTGGTATTGAGATCCCACCTACTTTGATCTTCTTTCTCAGAATTGCTGCAGCTATTCGGTATCTTTTTTTATTCCAGATGAATTTTTGGAAAGTTTGTTCTAGGTCTGTGAAATATGCTGTTGGTATTTTAATGGGGAGTGCATTGAATCTATAGATTGCTTTGGGTAGTATGGACATTTTGATGATGTTGATTCTACCAATCCATGAACACGTTATGTTCTTCTATCTGTTCATGTCTTCCTCTATCTCTTTTTTCAGTGTCCTGTAGTTTTCCACGTTCAGATCTTTTACCTTTTTAGTTAAGACACAATGGAATACTATGCTGTGGTAAAAAAGAAGGAATTCTTATTATTTGCAACAGCATGGATGGAACTGGAGAGCATTATGCTAAGTGAAATAAGCAGTCAGAGAAAGATAAATATCACATGATCTCATTCATTTATGGAATATAATGAACAACATAAATTGATGAACAAAAACAGATCCAGAGACAGAGAAACATCGATCAAAATGTCAAACCTTAGAGGGAAGGTAGGGGAAGGTGGGGGTAAGGGAGAGAAATCAACCAAAGGACTTGTATGCATGCATATAAGCCTAACCAATGAACACAGACAACAGTGGGGTGAGGACATGAGTGGGGGGTTGGGAGGGTAATGGGGGGATAAGGACACATATGTAATACCTTAATCAATAAAGAAATTTAAAAAAATTAAAAAAAAACATTAAAAAATAGTGGATGACAATGCCCCATTGATCCTGAAATATAGTTTAGGTCTAGGAAGATCCCTGGAGGTCAAGTCTGATCCTGAAATCCAGCTCATCATGTATGGACAGTCACACTGATCTAGTCAACATAAGTGGTATGAAGTTCACTGGTGAACTGGGTCAATTCTATCGTCTCCAGTGACCTAGATATACTTTGGAGGGGGGCCGCAATGGCACTAAATCCAAACAGGTACACTCAAATCCAAACCAACACCGAAATTGGTGCACTCCTGGAATTATCATGTCAGTAGACAGCTAACTAGAGTGGGTATGATCTGGTATTTGGTTAAACTTGAGAACACTTTCCCCCCAAATGGAAGCCTTGTCCCATAAAACTTCTCAGTGTAAAACTGAGAAGTGTAAAACTTCCTCATAAGTAAACAGAGCAATTGGGACTGGCCTTTCTCAATATGAGTCTTGAAAATCACTAGCCTCACAATTTGGCCCAGGAGAAGAGAGTCCAGTTGCCAACAGTGTGGAAAACGCTGAACATTATGGCCCCTCTATGAGATGTGCTGGCTCTTTCTATTGCAATGGCACAAAGAAAAAGCCTCAAAGTATTGCCTCCCCTATGCTGCCTAAAATACTTTCCTTTATCTCCTCAGGTAGCTTCTTTTGTTTCACCTTGTATGTCTGAAAATTATACAACCACAGAACAGTACCTTTAAGTAACCTCAGTTAATTTTGTCCCATTGAAACTCTACATTGACACTTGTCCAGAGTAGCAACACTAAGACTCCCTTAGTCTAAACCAGTAGTTCTGAACCTTTCTAATGCCGCGACCCTTTAGTACAGTTCCTCATGTTGTAGTGACCCCCAACCATAAAATTATTGTCGTTGCTAGTTCATAACTGTAATTTTGCTATTGTTATGAACCATAATGTAAATATCTGTGTTTTCCCATGGTCTTAGGTGACCCTGCTAGCATTTTTCAACCTGTGGGTTGCAACTCACAGGTAGAGAACGGCTGCTGTAGAGCCTAAGACCATTGGAAAACAGATATTTGCATTACAATTCATAACAGTAGCAAAATTACAGTTATGAAGTGGCAATGAAAATAATTTTATGGTTGGGGGTATTAAAGGGTCGGGACATTAGAAAGGTTGAGAACTACTGGTCTAAACCTAAGTTGTTGGGACTGACACAGAAAAACTGACACCTACGGACTGGAAGAGAGTCCATTTACCATCCTCCCCTTCTCTTACTTGTATGCCATTTAATTTTTAACTAAATGTGTTACTCTTGGAAACACTCTCCTGCTTTGGGACTTGTTTTCCTCATCTGTAAAATGAGTGAGCTGTATGACCCTTTCAGCTCTGTCATTATATGAAATAACTTCCCATGTGTGAGGTTCACTTGAGAACTTGACCTCTCCATTTCCCCTTGGGCTTCTGAGTGACAGACACCACAGCTAATCCTCCATAAATAGATGTTTCATATCTTGGGTCTCAGGATGAATTTACAGCTGAAGATCGACATGTAGTAACTTTCAAACAAGACCAATTTGAGCTACAAGAAAAATATTTTACACTATTTTTACATTACATTATAAAGCAATGGTATATTTTTATTTAACAAGTGTGAATTATAGTCCCAATTTTTATTTCCAAAAGTAAGTTTCAAGATCACCAATACGTACTGAGTAATTTCTCTGGACAGGACAACATCCAATAGACATTCCAATGCACCTTAAAGCTATGCCAGGAGACATTGGTTAATAATGACTTTTTACATAGAAATTCATATTTATTTCTTTTGCTTTTTATGAAAAGCAATAAAAGACCATTTTAATGTGATTGGTATAATTCTGGATTGATTATAAGTGTTCCTCATTCAACTACCACAAGAGCTTAATAAGTAACTGAAACATGTGGTTTCTCTGTAATTTTTATTAACTCTGAATGGTGACAAAAAGAATATCATTCCAACTGGTCTAAAAATGAATCTGAGGCTGCAAGGACTGGAAGAGACTCAAGATAAAAAGACAAATCTAATTTAAATGCCCAGGAAAATATAACTTTCAGGAAAGAATATTTAAAGAAATACAAAGTCATGGTATTTTCATTGAGAAAAAATAATAGAAAAAGAAACTAGGAGATAAACTATTAATATATTAATATCAAGTGATAATACAAAACAAAATCCTAACTACCTTAGAAGTTTAGAACTTACTTCTGTTTCTTAGAATAAACAAATAATAATTCTACAGATAAGAAATAGATAAAGAACAGTCCTACATGTTAGGAATAGGTAGAGAATATTCAAATACACTACTCCCAGAGACTAAGTACCTGGCATGCTTACAAAACAAAAAGGGATTCTCCCCCTTATCCCAATTTAATTCGCCTTAATGGCTTTTTTCTTCTCCAAGATGCACAGAATAAAAAGAAACCAAGAACACAGGCTGATTATTGTTTTGCTGCCTAAAGGCCCAGATTAGGACCCTTTCAGGGACCATTACTGGCATTTATCTAGCGGTTGCCTGAGATGGTACTTTATCACTGTAATCTCTCCTTTGGCCTTAGAATAGATTGAGCCACTGCTCTGAAGTTCTTTTCCTCAGGACTAAGGGATGCTGCAGAAGAGACTGAGGAATTCACACACACACACACACACACACACACACACACCCTGGGTCACCAGATAATACACTCAGTGACAGGAGTTTTTGTGTAAACACCCCAGCTCCCTCCCACCTTGCTTAGGATCATTTTGAAGCATGTAGTTTGCCTTGTGGCTTAACAACTCTGCTTTCCCTTTCCTGTGTATAACATGCCTCTCTCTACGGGAGTTGCCTGCATTTCTCAGATAAAGTGCTTTTACTAAATTGTTCTCCAGTATCTGCATCTGGGAAAACCCACACTCAGACGTGCTCTGTTCGATGGCCATTTCACAACATGAGGAAGAGACGTTCTCAAAAAGAAGGTAATACTGCAAAGGGGCCTGATGATAACAGAAAGTTTCATCTCCACCATGCTCAAGCTCTCAAGAGACCATTCCACTTTTTAAGTTTGAGAGAGGAAGAGAGATTAGAGAGATAGAAATAAGGATGAGAGAAACATCATTGATTGGCTGCCTCCTGCATGACTACTTCTGAGGATAGAGCCCGCAACCCAGGTACATGCCCTGATTGGGAATCAAACTGCGATCTCTTGGTTCCTGGGTCTACATTTAACCACTGAGCAACACCAGCTGGGCTCAAGAGGCCATTCTAATAGGGAAGTCATGGTCTCTTTTTATTGCCTCCCTTATGCTGCCTAAAATACTTTCTTGTATCTTCTCAGCTAAGCTATGTTTACTAGTAACTTCCTCCTAAAAGCTACATTGTCTAAGACAGTGATGCTCACAGTATAGTTCCAGGACCAGCAGCATCTTGGGGACTTGCTGAAAATGCAAATTCTTGCCTATTGAATCTATACTCTTAGAGAGGGGCTCTGCATCTGTATTTTTTAACAATCCCTCCAAGTGATGGTGATGCACACTAAAGTTTGAGAACTACTATTCTAGAAAGTATTTCCTGTCACCCAATCTGACTGTAAAATCTCCAACTCCAGTTCCCTATCATCTTTCACATCTATTTAGTCAATTTAAACTCCCAGTGCTACCTCCTATATCTCTCATGTTGATCTCTTTTCTTCTTCTCTATTTTCATAATTTAATTCAGACCAACCCCTATTTCTCACCTGAATAATCAATGCAGCCTCCCCCCCCTGGTCTCCCTGAATATAAGCCTCCTGGCTATTCTCCATCATTCAGTAATTTTTTAGGTCTAAAGTGCAAATGTATTATGTCCCTGTAGCACTTCTGTCATCTAAACGTAAATCTAAGATTCATAAGATCTGCATGAAAGGCCATTTGTGATTTGGTTCCTGCCTAACTTTTCCTGGACTATAGACACATCAAAGTATCTACAGTACACCTCTCTATCCACCCCCTCATGAAAGGTACCTTCCCATCCACCTCCTCAAGGAGGACCTGAACTATAAGTGCATTCCGTAGGGTCTTAAAGGCCCCTCCAGTGCCTCTCCTTAAATAAACCATAGGCATATAAAAAATCCTTAAAGGCAATATCAAATCTTGGAGAGGAACAGTAGCTTAAAGCAATTCAGGTTGCAGCAGAGAGGCAAGAACACAGGAGTGAGGGGCCAAAACTAGATTTTTCTATATTTTTAGAATTTTCCTCAAAGTAGGTCTTACCCCTCATGACCCTGCCAGGTTTTGTGGCTTCTAGCACCTTCAACATTTACTGTTTTTGGCTCTGGGTTTTCTTATGTCCTTAAACTCTTTAAGATGAATTCTTTCTTTGTGAACTAGAGATAAATGCTTGCCTTATCTGTTACAGAGGGCTGGTGAGATTCAAATGAGAAAAAATTTATAACAAGTTTCGAAAGACTTGTGGTGTACTGAAATCAGTTTGGCTCAGTGGATAGAGTGTCAGCCTGTGGACTGAAGAGTCCCAGGTTTGATTCCAGTCAGGGGCACATACCTTGGTTGCAGGCATATCCCCAGTAGGGGGTGTACAGGAGGCAGCTGGTTCATTGATGTTTCTAACTCTCTATCTCTCTCCCTTCCTCTCTGTAAAAAATCAATAAAGTATATTTAAAA
Source organism: Lasiurus cinereus (assembly GCA_011751065.1). NCBI lineage: Eukaryota > Metazoa > Chordata > Mammalia > Chiroptera > Vespertilionidae > Lasiurus > Lasiurus cinereus. The sequence continues at coordinate 33,269,497 of JAAGEH010000393.1, read as the reverse complement.
AAAATAAAAGATTTGAGGTGCAAAACAAAATAAGGCATTATTATTAAATACTTGTGACAATTATTTGTAACAATTAAATGTAAGTAGCCAACACTTAGCAAGAGCTAATTACTATATTTACCAGGTCCTAATCTAAGTTTAACATGCATCAATTATTCAATCCTCTTAATAATCCAAAAATAAGATACTATGATAATTTTCCCATTTTACATAAGAAGAAACTGAGGCATGCAGATGTGGAAAAATGTTGCTCAAGGTTACAAAACTTAGAAGTGACGGTAACCTCACTCAAGAGCCCAAACTCTTAACTTTGTTTGTTAACAGTGAAATAGCAATCGATGTTAGTCCTCGGTTCAGCAACCTCAGTTCTTGAGTTCAGCTAGAAAGAATTCAGATTTAAGATTCAAATACTAGCAAAAGTTTATAGTCACAAAGGTTCCTCTGTTTGGAGGGTTTTTATCTGGAGGTCTTAAGGGAGGATCTCAATAAAATATTCATCAGCTTTCCAAATGTGTCCTTTCAAGGTCATGGTCTCTACTTACTGGTTGGTGCCTGAGCAGAGGGGTCATTAGTGTGTGCTGGCTTGGCAGGAAGAAGAAGTAAATATATTTCAACCAAAAATAGCTTTTTTCCAAGGGGGGGGCTATGGTATCTGTGGGGAGTCCAGGTCCCTTGGCCCAGCCTCATTTTCACACAGAACCTCAAGAGCTGGCATTATGTCTACTGAGGTTACACAATCATTGGCCAAGATAATCCAATGGGATTAAAACAAGTTGTTCGGAAGAGAAACAGAGGAGGAGAGAGACACAGGGAAATATCCAACTATCTCACACCAACATCCCTTCTGCACCATGATACAACCGCAGAAAAATATGGCTCAGGAGACTAACCAGACCCCAGGGCCCATGCTGTGTAGTACAGGATGTGGCTTTTATGGGAATCCTAGGACAAATGGAATGTGTTCTGTTTGCTACAAAGAGCATCTTCAGAGGCAACAGAATAGTGGCAGAATGAGCCCAGTGGGGACAGCTAGTGGTTCCAACAGTCCTACCTCAGATTCTGCATCTGTGCAAAGAGAAGACACTACTTTAAACAACTGTGAAGGTGCTGCTGGCAGCACATCTGAAAAATCAAGAAATGTGCCTGTGGCTGCCTTGCTTGTAACTCAGCAAGTGACAGAAATGAGCATTTCAAGAGAGGACAAAATAACTACCCCAAAAACAGAGGTGTCAGAGCCAGTTGTCACTCAGCCCATTTCATCAGTCTCTCAACACAGTACTTCTCAAAGTGAAGAAAAAGTTCCTGAGTTACCCAAACCAAAGAAGAATAGATGTTTCATGTGGAGAAAGAAAGTCGGGGAGAAACCAAGATGGCGGCATAGGTGAACACCTAAACTGCTGCCTCGCACAACAATTTCAAAACTACAACTAAAAGACAGAACGGACATCATCCAGAACCACAGGAAAGCTGGCTGAGTGGAAATTCTACAACTAGAAGGAAAGAGAGGGGCTCACAGAAACCCAGAGGAGCTGCAAAAAGCTGAGGTACGGAGACTCGTGCACGCTGAGAGAGCGGGCGCCAGAGGACCTGGCTGGCTTTCTCTGGCGGGAGGGAAACGGAGACTCTCAACGGCATTGAACCCCTTATCTTACGACACTAAACCCCAGATCCAGCCAAAACTCATATGGGGGGAGTTTGGACTGTGAAAAGGGAGAGGTGCACGGAAACTTAGGGGAGTCGCAGAAGATCAGATCTAGTCTCGCAAGCGCACGATGCTGCGCGGAGGACAGATTGCTGATTGTGCCGCAGGCTTTTGCGAGTGGGCGGGAGACAGACCCTCCCAACTGTGCCACTTCTGAGTCCACTGAGCCCCTGTTTCGGGCGAAACCCTGGGGACCTAGACTCGTGTGGTCCTGGCGCGCAGGGGAGATGGAAAGGCAGCGGTTAGAGGCACTGCGGGTGCGCGCGCGCACAGGGACCGCTCCAGCCATTACCCAGTCACGTGAGACTCGGGGATCGTGGAGGGCGGGGCCGACTGGAAGGCAAGGCGGTCCCTTAGGCCCTGAGACTCCACCCCTCCCAAGCTCAGCAGAAGCTTCTGCGGCTTTGCGTCTGCTATCATAGGGCTGAATCCAACACAGAAGTTTCCCCGGCATGGTGAGGATGCCGAGACAGGGGAAGGGATCACAAACAAAAAAAATGGAGGAAAAAAAAAAGACTGGATATAGAGTTCAAAACCACGCTTATGGGGTTTTTCAAGAATATGTTAGTAAAGATGGATAATTTAGCAAGACCCAAGAGGAGATGAAAAAGGACATACTAGAGATGCAG
>JAAGEH010000393.1:33245042-33262166 GCA_011751065.1 Lasiurus cinereus | reverse complement strand
CCCCCCCCCCCACGTGTGTGTGCTGCCGCTGTGGTAGCAGGATGAGGTGTGCTCAGCGGGTAGAGCGTCAGCCTGCGGACGAAAAGTCACTCACGGCGGAGCCCGCGGAGGACTTGCTGCTCCAGACCCACCCGTGACTGATAATTCTCAGGGGGAAAGGGGTGAGGGGTATACAGGGGGAGACTGGACAAAAATCATACACCTATGAATGAGGTCAACGGGAGGGAGGGAAGGGTGGGAGCTGGGTGGAGGGGTGCTATGGAGGGGAAAAAAGAAAAACAAATGTAATAATCTGAATAATAAAGATTTAATTAAAAAAATAAAATAAAATAAAAAAATAAGATTTGAGAATCAAAAAGATTCTCATTTTACATGTAACCCTATGTATGTTCTCAATAAATAATACATCTCATACTGAAAAAAAAAAAAAAAGAAAGTCGGCCTTACAGGATTTGACTGCTGATGTGGAAATTTGTTTTGTGGATTTCACCATTACTCTGACAAGCACAATTGTCCATATGATTACAAAGCAGAAGCTGCAGCAAAAATCAGAAAAGAGAATCCAGTTGTTGTGGCTGAAAAAATCCCGAGAATATAAATTACTACTTGTGAAGAGACTGAAACTTTGTTTTTATTTTAATATATCATAGGAAAACATTAAAGAGCAGATGCATGGCAATTAAAAAAAACAAAAAAAAAACAAAAAACAAGTTGTTCATCAGGGAACTGAAAACTTGGACCTCATTTTTGAGAGCATACTATAAATTAATGTTGTTTTTGAAATATGTAAATTAAGATTTTTATGTAACTTCTGAGATTTCTTGATTTCCTGTTCTTTTTTTTAAATCATCACCCACGTCCTTTATTTTTAATTGATTTGAAAGAGAGAGAGAGAGAGAGAGAGAAAGAGAGAGAGAGAGAGAGATCAATGTGACAGAGAAACATCAATAGGTTGCCTCTCATATCTGCTCAATTAGGGATTGAACCCACCACCTTTCAGTCTATGGGATAATGCTCCAACCAATTGAGCCACACCAGCCACACCTATTTTTATTTTTTTACACAGGAGTATTATTTTGTATTAGTTTCAGGTGTACAGTGTAATGGCTAGCCAATCATATATTTTACAAAGTGATCCCCCAATATTTTCTGTACCCATCTGCCACAATACATAGTTATTATTGACTATATTCTCTATGCTGTACTTTATACCCTCATGACTATTTTGTATCTACCAATCTGTATTTCTCAATCCCTTCACCTTTTTCACCCAGTCCCCTAACCCTGTTCCCCTCTGACAACCATCAGAGTCTGTTTCTGGTTTATTTGTTCATTTATATTGTTCGTTAGATTTCACATATAAGTGAAATCATATGGTACTTGTCTTTTTCTGACTGACTATTGCACTTAGCTTACTACCCTCCAGGTCCATCCATGCTGTCACAAATAGTAAGATTTTAATAAACCAGGAGTCTCCAAAGAGAAAGTGGAATAGGCCAGGCATTGAGTCTCCTGAAGGTTTACATTAATTTTACACAATGAATCTCAGGATTATGGGTGGAAAAAGTTCCCCCCAAAATATGCTGAAGTCCTAACCCACAGGATCTGAGAATGTGACTATTTAGAAACAGTCATTGAAGATGTAATGAATGAAGATGAGGTTGTAGTGGGTGGAGTAAAATGGGCCCCAATCCACTATGACTGGTGTCCTTGTAAGAAGGGGAGAGATACAGAGAATGCCATTGAAGAGACAGAGACACAGAAGTGGCCACGTGAAGATGGAGGCAGAGATTCGAATGCTGCATCTACAAGCACTTAGGGAATGCCAAGGATTGCCTGCTGGCAACACTAGAAGCTGGAGAAGACAGGGCAGGATTCTCCCCTGCAGGTTTCACAGAGAACCTGGTCCTGTGACATCTTGATCTCACACTTCCAACTCCAAAACTGTGAGACAATAAATTTCTGTTGCTTAGGCCACCCAGCTTGTAGTTCTTTGTCACAATAGCTCTTGGGAACTACAAAAGGTTACTTTTCCATCTATTTTTGGCAGCTTTTGTTAGGTGGTCCAAGCACCTGTTAGAATAGGATTCAGTGTGTTGCATTATGTTTGTCTTCTCCAAGTAGGCAATAAACAGGAGCTGTGTTTATTCACCTGTATCTCCATGCACAGTAGTTGCTCAATAAATGCATGTTTCATATATGCATAACCTATGGACATAGACAATAGGGTGGAGAAGGCCTGGGGCGGGGAGCAAGGGTCAGGCTGGAGGGAATCAATGGGGGCCGGGGGAAAGGGAACATATGTAATAAATATTTCTTTTTTAAAAATTCAAAATAAGTAAATGGATGTTAGAATCAATGAAAGAATCTCGAAGAACCCAGGGATTCATGTTGGCTGCTAGTCTACATCCAGCCTCCAAACCTCAAATATCAAACTACTTTCCTACTTAATAAGTATACAATATAGAACTTGTAACCTAAAAATCTACACCTGAACCCTATATGTTCATGTTGACCACTGTTACCCCAATAAAGTTAATTTTTTAAAAAGTATGCAAATGTGCCAGGTCTGAGAAACCAGGGTAGCAGCAAAATGGACTTAAAGGACATATGAGACACAGTCTTGACCTTGGATCTGCCCCTTACCTCTGAGCATCTTTGAGCTATATACTTGGCCTTTTGAGTTTTTTTTTAAAGTAAGCTACAATCAATTGACTTGCCTTACTGATTTTCCTGGGGAAAACTGCTTAAAATTAAAATCAGTATCATGTCAATGTTAAAATTAAAATCAGTATCATGTCAATGTTAAGTGTACATTTGGGTGATATAAATTATAATTGAGTGTTTCTCCTTCTCAATACATTGCACAAACATGTGAACACATATGTGCCCATATTCACGTGTGTGTGGATATGTGTATAAATTTCTGATGTTGGTGTCATCACCAATTGGTTTGATGCATTATGTTCTTTATAATTAGGTTAATTAAATTATTACTGTACATGCAGCCATTTGGTTAGAAATAATCCTGTCATCATTAAATATATCTGTTATAAAAAGATTCTATGTATTATAAAAGGAAAATAAATAGTAAAAATATCAGCTCATTAAAGTTTGTGTTTTCAGAAATATTGATGCTTTAAATTTCTTCAAAATGTATACTTTAAAGATATCTAATTTATACCTATAAAAAGTTGCTCTTGTTATTTATCCTTAGATGCAAATTGGGTTATTTCTGACTGGAAACCATTGTGACTTGGACGTTGAAACCGGACAGTCCATCTCAGTGGTTGCCCAGAGGCTCAGACGGGAAGAGAATGACTGTGCTCACCATCTGTTTCCCATATTGCCTGAGAAAGCATCCAGAAAATTCACTTTCTCAGGGCAGCTAGCCTTCAACGCAGTCACCAGAAAGATAAATGCTTCCTGCCACAGTCAAAGCAGCCACACTACAGGGAAGATACTTCGTTTCATCGTCAGAATCCTGATTGTCTGGTACAGTTTGAACAATTCGATGCCAGAAAATCAAGAGGCCCCCTGGCCCATCTAAATGCACAGCTTTGAGCACAAGTTGTTTTGGTATGAGACCTGGTTACTAGGAGGCCTTTCTCTGAGCAGACACGCAGGCCTGTCAACCTGCCAAACAGTGTGAATTTCTGTTTGCCAGAGGGTTAACCAGACTGTGGTTTCAAATTTGGAGGCGTATTTGTTTGTTTTGTTCATTAGATTCCACATGTGAGATCATCTGGTACTTGCCTTTCTCTGACCGGCTTATTTTACTAAGCACAATCCCCTCCAGGTCCATCCATGCTGTGGCAAAGGATACCTTTTCCCTCTTCTTTTATGTTTGTCTTCTCCAAGTAGGCAATGAACAGGAGCTGTGTTTATTCACCTGTATCTCCATGCACAGTAGTTGCTCAATAAATGCATGTTTGATATATGCATAACCTATGGACATAGACAATAGGGTGGAGAAGGGGTGGGGTGGGGGAGAGGACAGCAGGAGGCATCCATTCACCCCTGGGCAGGGGTGTAGACAGGTAAAAGAGGGTAAGGAGGGAAGGGATAATAAATGGTGATGGAAGGAGACTAGACCTTGAGAGGTGAACACACAACACCAGAATTGTACACTTGAAACCTATATAATTTTATTAACCAATGTAACACCAATAAATTCATTAAAAGTATTTTTAAAAATTAGGGGCATGTTACTTAAAATTAGCTATTTCTATAGGCTTCAGAAAAACACTTTTGTTCTAACATTCAAAAATATTCTTGCCCAGACATCTTCTGAGCATGGTCTTTGAAACTCTAGTGGTTGTAGAAAGAGCTGTTGGGGTTACCCTAAAAGCTTAGGACAGGGAGAACCCAAGATGGCGGCATAGGTAAACACCTACACTGCTGCCTCGCACAACAATTTCAAAACTACAACTAAAAGACAGAACGGACATCATCCAGAACCACAGGAAAGCTGGCTGAGTGGAAGTTCTACAGCTAGAAGGAAAGAGAGGGGCTCACAGAAACCCAGAGGAGCCGCAAAAAGCTGAGGTACGGAGATGCGTGCACTGAGAGAGCGGGTGCCGGAGTACCTGGCTGGCTTTCTCTGGCAGGAGGGAAACGGAGACTCCCAACGGCATTGAACCCCTTCTCTTACAACACTAAACCCCAGATCCAGCTGAAACTCATACGGGGTGAGTTTGGACTGTGAAAAGGGAGAGGTGCATGGAAATTTAGGGGAGTCGCAAAAGATCGGAAGTCTGGTCAAGCATGGCACTGCGCGAAGGACAGACTGCTGATTGTGCCGTTGGCTTTTGTGAGTGGGCGGGAGACAGACCCTCCCAACTGTGCCACTTCTGAGTCCACTGCGCCCCTGTTTCGGGCGAAACCCTGGAGACCTAGACTCATGTGGTCCTGGTGCGCAGGGAAACCGGAGGGGCAGCGGTCTAGAGGCACTGCTGGCACGCTTGCGCACAAGGACCGCTCCAACGATTACCCAGTCACGTGAGACTCAGGGGCTGTTGAGGGCATGGCCGACTGGAAGGCAAGGTGGTCCCTTAAGCCCTGAGACTCCACCCATCCCAAGCTCAACAGAGGCTTCTGCGGCTTTGCACGTCTGGTTTCATAAGGCTGAATTCAACACAGAAGTTTCCCCGGCATAGTGAAAATGCCGAGACAAGGGAAGGGATCACAAACAAAAGAAATGGGGGGGAAAAAATGACTGGATATAGAGTTCAAAACCACGCTTGTAAGGTTTTTCAAGAATATGCTAGAAAAGTTGGATAAACTTAGCGAGAACCAAGAGGAGATGAAAAAGGACCAACTAGAGATGCAAAAGAGCCAACTAGAGATGGAAAAGGTCCAACTAAAGATGATAAAGGACCAACTAGAAATTAAACATACACTGACTGAAATAAAAAATATTATACAGAGTCCTAACAGCAAACTAGAGAAAGGCAAGAATCAAGTCAAAAATTTGAAATATAAAGAAGCAGAAAACACTCAACTGGAAAAGCAAGAAGAGACAAGAATCCAAAAATGTGAATATAATGTAAGGGGACTCTGGGACAGTCTCAAGCGTACCAACATCAGAATTGTGGGGGTGCCAGAAGAAGAGAGAGAACAAGATACTGAAAACCTATTTAAAGAAATAATGACTGAAAACTTCCCACATCTGGTAAAAGAAATAGACTTACAAGTCCAGGAAGCACACAGAACCCCATATAAAAGGAATCCAAAGAGGACCACACCGAGACACATCATAATTAAAATACCAAGAGCAAAAGAGAAAGAGAGAATATTAAAAGCAGCAAGAGAAAAACAGTTTATTACCTACAAGGGAGCGCCCATACGACTGTCAGCTGATTTCTCAACAGAAACGATGCAGGCCAGACGGGAGTGGCAAGAAATATTCAACGTGATGAATAGCAAGAACCTACAACCAAGAATAATCTATCTAGCAAAGCTAACATTCAGAATTGAAGGGCAGATAAAGAGCTTCACAGATAAGAAAAAGCTAAAGGAGTTCATCAACTCTAAACCAGTATTATATGAAATGCTGAAAGGTACTCTTTTAGAAGAGGAAGAAGAAAAAGGTAAAAGACAAAAAATTATGAACAACCAATACATATCTATCAACAAGTGAATCTAAAAATTAAGTGAATTAAAAATCTGATCAACAGAATAAACTGGTGAATATAATAGAATCAGGAGCACAGAAAGGGAATGGACTGATAATTCTCAGGGGAAAGGTGAGGGGTATACAGGGAGAGGCTGGACAAAAATCATACACCTATGGATGAGATCAATGGGAGGGAGCTAAGGGCAGAGGGAGGGGTGGGAGCTGGGTGGAGGGGTGCTATGGAGGGGAAAAAAGAGAAACAAATGTAATAATCTGAATAATAAAGATTTAATTTTAAAAAAATCAAAAAAAATGCTTAGGACAGAACTGCTCTTTTTCTCCCTCCTTCCCACACTAGAATTTTGCTCTTGAAATGCAAGGCAGAACTTGAATTTTTATTTTAGTGCATTGTAGCAGGCACTCAGTAAATAGTTATTGAATGACCTAAAAAGATTCAAAATATGTGTGCTTAGTGATTTTTGGATTAGCAGATGCTAAATGATGTCACTGCTTATGAATGCAAGCCAGACCAAAACAACCTAGTTAATGGAAGCTGCAGGAAGGACCTATGGTGACAGCTCTCCTCTCCACATTGCCTTATGGGGATTTCAAGCAGCATTGGCCATTGTTCCTGGGGAAGAGAGGAACCAGCAAAGAGAATGGACAGTTCTTAAGGTCCTTTTATGACCTTTAACTGCTTTATGTAAATAGAGAAACCAAACAAAAAATCAAACAACTCCCCAACCCGATGTAGCCGAAACCATAGAGGGCTGCATGGGAGAAATGAGGGCCCCAAAAGATCTGAGTCAATATGAGGATCTGAGATCCATCCTCAGCACTGACTGGAGGCCAGGCACGTACTGGACAGCATCTCCCCCATGTGCTGGCAGAAGAGGACAGCAGGAGACACACCGGTCATCCCTGAGCACTCAGGAAAGCCTTCGAGGCTGACGTTCTGAGGTTTTTTCCTATTTGTTGGCCAAATGGGTTCTTGAACTTGCAACCATGCCTATTTTACCTTTTTCAAAAGTAAAACAAAATAGCCTTTTTATTAGAGCTATTCTTAACATGCACAGATAGACACCAGTGTGCACACACACAACCAGGGCATGTAATCAATGCAAATGATATTCTTTGTGAGCCAAGCTAGTGCTGGAGACATTGCGTGGACCAGCAAGTATGACTTCACACACAGATCAAAGCACCCGTCTAGCAAATGTTTCTCCAGTGCTAACTATGTGCTGGGAACTGTGATGTGGATATGGTGATGATAAACCAGACAGTCTCTGCCCTCTTGAGTTAACATTCTTTTGAGGGAGACAGACAGTATGGGAAAGAGTAATATTCTCCCAGGGGAAGGATGGGGGGAGGGGGCAAACTGGTTGGGGAGCCTCAGGCGCTCACGCTCTGTAAAGTTAGAGCAAAGGAGAGAATGAGGAGGTGTGAACATCTGAGAGAGACCACTCCAGCAAAGGAAACAACTCAAGCAAAGACCTTGAGGGAGGGATGTGCCCGACCTATTCAAGTAGAAGTCAAGCCAGGGAGACTGGAAGACAGAGATGGAGGGGATTGGCCGAGGAGCACTCAGGAGTACATGTCACAGATTCTGTTGGCCTTCGTTATACTTTGGGAAAATTTTGATTGGGGAGTGGCATCCAGGTGCAATGCTGTCCATTGATAATCTTGGAAAGGGTGTTAGTTCTGACAGTTGGACCAGTGTCCTTGGCAAACTTACCGGTATTGACCAGAGGGCCATAGTTACTTGCAGGGGTAAGTGTTCATCCAAGGTCTCTTGGATATTAGGGGCTAAGTCCTACCCTGCTACCCAGCCTCTGGAGATGTCCCTCCTCAATAGTCTGGAAGGGTGAGACTATGCAAACTGCAGGTCAGAGTGTCCTTCAACTCGGTCCAAGTGTAGAGGGGAAAAGGTGAACCCACAGCTGATCTGAAGTCTGGGAAGTAATTGAGCCATGTCCATCATCGGTATTTGCCCTTTGCTTGAGAGTCATTAATCAGCCCAGTCTGACTCTTTTATTCATTTATGAGTTTAGCTTGTTTTATTATTTCTTTTAGGAGAAGCCCGAGGCCAGGAAAGTAGTGGTTTTTCTTCTTTGCTTTCAAAAGATTTTATTGAAATAACAACTTTGGAAGATTGGGAACAACTTCTGTACAACACATAATTACTCAGCTTAGCAAATACTTTAAAAGTAAGCTAAGGCGATGAAGCATAGGCGTTGACATCCATTATCTCTGTGTTCTAGCTCCAGGAGACAGAGGAAAGATGGGAGGAAATGGGGTTTCTCTCCTCATGCTAAACTGAATGCAGAGTTTGAAAATACAATGTGAACTGCCATGTGTCTCCTTTCCAGTCTCCTTCCTTCAGTCATCGACTTCACAAGTCCTCCAAAGAGCTCTACCATTCCCACTTGCTCCTCCCTCCTCCCCCACCACCTTAGACAGAGAGGGAGCTAAACCAGAGGTCTGAGAGCTGAAACAACATGAAATCCAGTCTCCTCCAATGGTCCCCTGCCTGCCCCTCCAGGCTCTCTTCCTCCCTCTCTCTTTCCTCTCTCTCTCTCTCCTTCTTCTTCTTCTTTTGCTTCTAAAGAACCATAAGGGAAATCTCAAGTAAATGATATTCAGTCAGTGTTTTCCTGCCTCGGTATTCAAAGCTTGAACCAAAAAAGGGAGTAAGTTAAGAGCTACTGAGCAAGCATCATGTGCTGAAGTCTGCAAGGCAGGGGTTCATACTCACAGTTGCCACATGAAGACACTGGCCATCGGAGAAGGTGAGGAGCTTGCTAATCAGCTGCAATGCTGGCACCAGAGCCTTGCTGGGTGCTGGGCTCCCTCCCTGCACTGCCTGCAGCGGACTCCAGGTCTCTCCTTGGGTGCTCTCATCACTGAGGGATACCTCTGGGAGGACAGTGAGCTGCAGTCTCTCAGATTCTTAATCAGCCACTGAGTTGTCCATCATCAACTCTGGGGCAAAGGCCCTATCTTTGACTTGGAGCTTCGGGTGTGTGTCTTTAGAGTTGGAGGCAAGGGGGTGCTTTCTAGAATGACAGCTCATCTGGACACCCATCCTTTGGGGCTTCCAAGGCACCTTCTTTTCCCAGGAGTCATGCTCATTCTCCCTTGGGCATTAACTCAGGGAACAGAAAGAGCAGTTGCATGTTCTAAGCAACTGAGTTCATCCCTGGGCAAAACTGCATTGACTTTTAAATTTTAAATTAAATTTATTGGGGTGGCATTGGCTAATAAAACTACATGGGTTTCAAGTGTACAGTTTCATAATACGTCATCTGTATATTGTATTGTGTTTACCACCCAAAGTCAATCTCTTTTCCTCACCATGCTCCCTCTGCTCCCTCTACCCTCTACTCTTGGCTAGCTCCACTCCCAGCCCCCTCTCCTTCTGGTAATCACTATACTGTTGTGTCTATGACACTTGTTAGAATGGTTATTAGCACCCTGGGCAGTGTGGCTCAATGGTTAAGCATCGACCTATGAACCAGAAGATCATAATTGGATTCCCAGTCAGGGCACATGCCCAGGGTTGTGAACTCAACCCCTAATGTGGGGTGTGCAGGAGGCAGCCGATCAATGATTCTCTCTCATCATTGATGTTTCCATCTCTGTCTCCTTTTTCCTGCTTCTCTGAAATCTATTTAAAAAATTAAATAAAAAAGGAGTCCAGCCAGCATGTATCAAAGGTAGGTTCCAACATGCATGTTCAAAGAGCGGGGTTAACTAGTTAGTCCTGAGTGCTTATCTGACTACTAGTCTTTTCTTCTTCCTTTCTCAGCACCTCCACCCTACCCCACACACAGAGTTTTATTTTTTGTTGAGAGGTCGGCAGCTTCAGAGTTGGAACCTTAAAACAGGTCATATGTTAGTGTTATGTAGAAGAGGGATTAAACAGAATCTGAATTGCTCCAAAGGACAGAGTAAGGCTCAAGGGAGGACAGAGGTGCTGGTAACTAGAGCTGCCTCACAGAGGAGCAGCCTGCTTGGTGAAGCAGTAGCAGCTGTTACTTGCAGGGCACAGAGATGGCTGCATAACCTCTGATTAGGAATGTGAGGGGACTTCAGCATCCCATGGTCCTTCCAATTCTAAGACCCTAAAACAGCTTGAAATAGCTTACTTACCATATTTTTTGTTGAATCACTTACTAAATCATCACTTCCTGAGGGAGGACACTATGACTCATGCATGGCCCATGGGGAAAGCTTTGAATCTCCACATCTCAAATGCACTCCTTTTAAACCTTTAAGGAAGAAGACAAATTTATAACAGGGAGTTTACATTTGCTTTTCAAAGATTACCTACGTACATTTCTAATATGTTGGAAAAGAACAACACTAGAGATAGTTTGCTTGGAGGGACCTGACAAAATGTTCTCCAAACCCAAGGAGTCTAAATTGATGTCCTGATCTCTGAAACAGCCAGATACATACTCCTTTTGGCCTGAAAATCTCTACTCAGCACCCTGGGCTCAGCTAGCACCTGCCTGAGGCAGTGGAGAGGACTCACTGACCCTCTTCTTAAAGAAGTAGGGAACGATTTGCCACTGCTATTGTGAACCCACCATGTGACCTCAGGAAAGTTAGTTCCTGAGTCTCAGTTACCTCATGTGAAATAGGGAGATTATAATAATAGTGTACAGAGTTCCTGTTAGCATTGAATTAAGTAACACATGTAATATACTTCTTGCAATAGCTGACATATGATACTCTAAAAAAGGTTAGCTACGCTTACTATTCTTAACACCATTAATATCGTGTCATCATAATCTGTATGAAAAATTACTACTGCAGAGAAAATTCTGAGAAATCTCGTGGGATTGCCTCCTGGATGCTCCACATTCTCAGCATTAGAACAGCACAAGCATCCCACAGGCATGAATGTCCTCACTGTGCCTCTGGTGGCATTCTTGCAAGCACCAGGCTCAAGAGAAGATGGATAACAGCACTCCTGGGACAGGCAATATTCTCCAGACCTTTGCTACAGAAAATGTGGTCCTGGATCAGCAGCACCTGAAAGCTGGTCAGGAAATCAGCTTTGGGGCCCAGCCCTACTTTCTTAATTCAGCAGCAAGGGTGTCTGTGTGTTAGAGGACTGTGAGGGCAGTTGTCCTATTTTCTCCCAAGTTATCTTTTAAGCCAACATTAAAAATATTAAAATGTTCCAGCCTCTCCACCTCAGCCGAACATAAGTGAATTTGTTATATTCTAGGCAATGAGAGCACAAGACGGCTCTTTTTCTAATGGTACCTGATTAGCCAAAGTAAAAAATGAATGTCTTACCATAGAGCAGTGGTTCTCAACTGCTACTTCATAACTGTAATTTTGCTACCGTTATGAATCATAATGTAAATAACTGTGTTTTCCAATGGTCTTAGGTGACCCTGCTAGCAGTTCTCAACCTGTGGGTCGCGACAAAAATAATTTTATAGTTGGTGGTCACCACAACATAAGCAACTGTATTAAAGGGTCGTGGCATTAGAAAGGTTGAGAACCACTGCCATAGAGGAAGCTCTAATTTAGATGAACCACAGAAAGCATCTTCATTAAGTATGGTCATCAGAAAATCAGCTTTAAGCCCCCCCAGCATTCAGTACAGTGCCTAATGTACAGTAGATGCCAAAAATATAATTGACAGATTGATTTAAAAAAAATCTGTAGGGTTTTCTAGTATCAAAAGGATTAAATCCACATAATGTATTCTAGAATTCTATGTCTACTACATCTGGTTCTTTTTAAGACAAGATATACATATAACATAAAAATACTAAAGAACTGTGCCTTCAAGTTTTGTCTCATGTAAAAAAAAATCTAAAGATAAGCATTCTTGGGCTAGTATAAAGCTTTCAAGAATTATTAATGACCTAGTCTCCTCCTTTTCCTCTCCATGTTATCCATTCTTAAGTCACTTCATGGTCAAAGATGACTGCTACTGCTCCAGCCACCACATCTACATTCCAAGCAGCAGGGAAAGGGGGGGGAAACACACACACACACCTTCCCAGAATCCCCCAGAATACTACTACTTATATTTCATTGGGCAGAACTGAACCACGTGGTCACACTTACCTGTGATGAAGATTGGAAAATGTGATCTTGAATTCTGAGCATCAAGAAACTCAGCTAAAAATCAGGGCTAGACTACCAAAAAGAAGTTATTGGGGTAAGCTACAAGCAGTCTCTGCCAAAACCTCAAACCCCACTTGTGGCTTTATCTACTGTACATTCACTTTTATTGGTTCTGTCTTTCAGAGGCTCACCTGCTCATTGTCTCCCAAACACGGCCCTTGTGTGACCTCACTCATCATAACCTCCTAGCTTGGAACACCTCTCAACTCCTCTTCACTGCACTGAGGATTCCTCCATCGTGACTTCTGTCAGAATTCTCCGCATTCACAGAGCTTCCTGGCTGCATTTTTTGCTGAAACTCACAATGCTACTCTCTGTGTTTTTGTTTTTGTTTTGTTTTAACTTCTTTAAATCACACCTCTATTATGACATAGGGCTGATTCTGTTTTTAACCAAGTTCCTGACACAGTAAGTTCCTCACTTCCTGTAAATATTTGTGTTTATTATCAGTGACAGTGATAGACAAGAGTTGGACTAGGAATTTTAAAGCTTGAGTAATTGTTCCAGGTAGGCAAACCCCCTCTGATCCAATGAATGGAAGCACAAAATTGCATCATTTCCCTAAACTTCTTCGGAAAACAAATAGTCTAAGGGATATGGAGAAGATTTATGGAATGGCAACATTCATATAAAATTCACAGTGGACATCAAAATAGTTGTCGATAAGCCCTGTTTGTGAAGTCAAGGACTCTAGGATTGGTTCTGGTGTCTGTTTAACTTTGCAAAGGTTCTGAAGCTCCTAGAATCAGAGGCCATAAAAGACCTGAAGGGTCATCTGACAAGTCTGACCCACCAATTACACAGACAGCAAACTGTGATAAACTATGGCTAAAGAGAAAATGTCTTGGCCACAGCAAAGCCAGAACTTGGAGGCTTTTAGAAACACTCCAGATCCCTCATCACAAGACCACACCTCCATGTTGGAGGATCTTTGCTTCCATCCCTGAAGAAATCAGAGGTGATTAGTCACTGTATCTGACCCATTGCTCTCTCTTCAATAGCCTATCCCCATCAGCAGCCCAGACTCCCACCTCCAGCCAACTGAGGAAGGTCAGGTTTGAGGGATGTGCATGCTAGACTAATCCAGACGTCTGAAGCCACACCTCTGTGGAGCACTCCCAGCATCTAAGCAAAGAAGCCTGTTCACTGTCATGGCATGTTCAGAGTTTAGAACTTGCTGTTGTTGTCTTTTCTCAGTTCTAGTCCAAGGACTAAATAGAGAGGTGACATCAAATAGTTGGGCAAACACAGCTGTCAGAGCCACTCCTGTGCACTATGGGAAAGTAGCTGGTCCTCCTCCAGTGATGCCCAGGAGTGGGCTCACACTGAAAGGTCATTGGCTACCAGACAGCAAGCTCAGTCAGCACCTGAAATGTGACAGTTGTTTGGAGCCCATTAATGCTGGTTTTACCCAGGAGTTTATTGTTTTCTGAAGCAACCATGGCTTATTATGGCAACCAATCTTTATTGTTTATTCAGTGTCTATGGTTTAAACAGAAAAAGGAATGTGTCCATCTTTAAGAAGAAGCTAGCAAACACTGCATGTGGGCCAGGAAGGGGGATGGACACAATGTGTTCTGGCTGATCAACAGATGGTCCCACAAAAACCCTTGGAGGCCTCACAGGCCACACAAACCCACTCCTCATTCCTCACCTGGGCCAGGGTGGTGCTGGGACCTTCAAGGTCAGAGGAGGTGTGGAGTAGTTGGGGGAGGGGGATGGCCATGGCCCTTGAGTCACATATCTCCAATTATTTTCTCTCCAAAGGAACACAGGCTTAAATTGCAGGCAAGTCAGAAAACTCTCCTACAAGAAATGGAAGTAACTACAGACCATGAAAGGGACCAAGAAAATACTCATTCTGAAAGAGTCCAAAAAATGACTCCAACCAGACCCTTCATAGCACCTTGGAGTTTATTGAAAAGTAAAAGGAACTCTAATATCTTCAAATGCAATCTGCCCTCATCACAACATTCCTGTCAGATAAATTTCAGAGCCTGCTTGAACCATTCCAAGGTCTGGGATTGCTCAGTGTTGAGAAGCAGGTCTTTTTGGCAATTCCTGCATTGGTTCTGAAATTGTTGAATAGGAAATCTTTGCGTGGCAAGGATTGCCAGAGTAAGAAAGAGAAGTAAAAAAAGAATAAAATTTTGCAGAGTGTAGTAACTTTAAAAATACTATAAACAAAATAAAAAGAAAACTGGTAAAAAAAAAAAAGGAAGAAAAAAGGAAGTTGCAGTATAAAGGAGAATGTGGTTAATTTCCTAATACTACACAAAAGCAATTATATGGCAATTTGTAAAAGAAATCCATTTAAAAAAAAATAAGAAAAGGCTATCGCTAGACAGGTCAAAGGAAAAAAATAAAGGACTAAAATCAAATGAAAGAAGTTTTTATGTTAACATAAAGAAATGTAAATTCAAACAAAAAATGGCATTTTCGTCAAGGCGTGACTAACGGTCAATCATTTGATAATACCTAGAATACTGGGAAACAGATGCTCTTACTTTTTGAAGAACAATTTAATTATTGAAATTTAAAATATACATACCCTTTAAAATTTATTTCATAGATATATTTTTATGAATGCACAGAAAAATCCTCAGCAATATTCACAGTAGAAGAATGTTTGCATTTTGGGGAAAGTAAACAACATAAATGCCCACCAATAAGAAATTGGGGTCATAAATTAAAAGCACATTTAACATGGAATGTCAATCTGAATGAGATTAGTCTATATAAGTGAATATAAAAAGATCTATGATACCGTAAGTGAAAAACACAAGGTGTAGAAATGTGCATAGAGTATGAGTTTATTTATGTTAAAAAATATCTATATCTATATTTATATTTATATGCTTGCATATTCATAGAATTTTTTGCAAGGAGACACAAATTATTAGTAGTAACCACTTGTTCAAAGTTTAAAATACCCAAAGGCAATGCTATAGTTCATCTATGGATACATATACGTAGCAAGCAGAAAATATGCATGTAATTGAGACATAAAACAATTTACTTTTAGGCAAAGGACCCCTAAGAATCTTTAATTATATTTTAATGTCTTACTTCATTAATAATATATCTGTAACTTTTTTTTCAAATATTTTAAGGGGCCAAAAAAGACATACAAAGGACTCATTTGACTCTACCCTTAAAGCTTTATAAAATCTCTTAAAATAATCAGTGATACAATGATGACTCATTTTTTGTTTTCAATTCGAGAGCCTGCAGTTTCCTTGGAGAAATTGGATCTACTTGGTAGAACATTCTTGTGCTACCAGATTTTTCTATTAATACAGTTGAAAAGGAACACTTGTGCTTTCATGGTGTGTTTCTGTTTGTTGTCAAACAGCACATGATAGTTCATCAAATTAGCCGACTTTTTAGTATTGGAGAAACATTCCCTTATCTTCCTCAGCCTTGCCTTGCAAATCTCTCACCAAAATTAGTGTACCTTTGGTAAGTCATGGATCTCCAACTAAATATTACTGGCAGATATTCTTTGGTGTGTGTGTGTGTGTGTGTGTGTGTGTGTGTGTGTGAGTGTGTGTGTGTGTTTGTGTTGGAGGGGGAGAGGGGTCATCCTTTTCTGGAGAAGCCAAAATGTTAATTTGGAGTTATAGGCAGGGCTCTTAGATCTGCACGGCAGAATTCTTCCTTAATTACTCTAAATGCCCTCCTGTTTACAGACCCTCACTGACATCTTGGGGACTCTGTGCAAGATGATTTAGAATTCACCACCCAGACTGCTGGGTAAGAGCTTGGTAACTGATTGACTTTTTGTCTCTCTGATACAGGAACTCATAGTAACATGTGTGCAGGAGATGGTTCTTGCTTTGGATATTAGTGGCTTATCTCTGTGCACTACACACATTTCACTCTCAGAGTATCAAAACTGAGTTTTACATATCCATAATGGATTTTTCTTCCAGCACTGTGCCATGGATACAATGGTGAATGTTACCTAGTGAGTGGCTCACTTCTAGAAGTCACTTCTAGAAGTCACTTTTGGAAGACAATCTCCTAACTAGAAACCTGGGTAAAACTCTTCATTCTTTCTAGTTGGCTTGTTCCAGCTTCCCAACTGGAAGCACATTGGCCACAAATTAGCTGAAGGAAGTTTTATAGAAAGAAAAAAATCCACTTTATATATTGTGCCACCAACAAACCCCAAGAGATCTCCAATGGGGCCCTGGCTGAGTAGTTCAGTTAGGTGTTGACACAGTACCCCAAGGTTACGGGTTTGATTCTAACCAGGGTGCATACGGGTATTAGCCAATGACAGAGGGCTTCCTGACCTAACCCTGGTGCCCTCTAATGTCCTCTGCTGTCCACTCTCTGTGGGTGTCTGGAAGGCAAGGGCTTTTGCATAGATGTCCACTTCATGTCTGATCTGGTGGCCTTCCTCATCCATCCAGGGTGGTCAAGATCTCATTGCCATTCCAGATGCCAACAGGTGAATGAAGACTCAGCCTGTGGACTTGGCTAGGGGGGGGGAGCTCTTTCTCTCAGCTCTCAAAATCAGCCTTTCTTTTTATGAAGCTTTGCAGGATTTTTATTATTTCACAGCCACCATTTATTGAGCACATAATGCTCTACCCTTACATTGTCCTGTGTAGCAGCCACTCTCTACATGTGGCTACTAAGCATTTGAAATGCATCTAATTCAGATTGAGATGCTCTCTAACTGTAAAATTCAAAACAAATTTGAAGGAACAAAGAGTCCTATGAAAGTAACCTCACAGGGTGATTTGATCACAAATTTCTAACTGGGCAGGTCACCAAGGGGAGTCATGTCTGAGGCCTATAACTTCTCTCTCTCTCTCTCTCTCTCTCTCTCTCTCTCT
>JAAGEH010000393.1:33144454-33245032 GCA_011751065.1 Lasiurus cinereus | reverse complement strand
TCTCTCTCTCTCTCTCTCTCTCTCTCTCTCTCTCTATCTGAATTTTTATTGTTGAAAGTATTACGTAAGTCTCCTCTTCTCCCCATTGACCTCTTCCTTCCCACTCCCACCTGCCCCCACCTAGCACAGGCCCTCACTCCACCTAGGCCTGTAACTGCTTTAGTGAAAGCTTTTAAGCCAGCTCTACCCATTTTTTTTTTGTATGTGCATCTTGTTTAACATACTTTTGAAATACCAGAAGTAATGCACTGAAGGAGGTATTAACCCTCAAGAGAGCACATAATCTTTTTAGCTATCCTGTAATCCAATCCTGCCTTGCTTTCTCCCAACCTTAATTTCAAATCCATAAATGAGGCTGCAAAATTTAATTCTCTGAAGCCTTTGAGATCTTGCTCATGGCATGTCATCTGTTTGGCTCAAATTAACTCTTAAGAAAATTATCTTCAGGTTTGGACATTTCTTACCTAATGGCAAAAAAATATCTCATTAAAATTTAATCCTTCAAATATTTATTGAAGATCTCCTAGGGATCGGGCACTAAATTAGGTGTTAGGTGCATGGTGGGGTTTGTGAAAGAATCAAAGCCTTTGCCCTCATGGAGACAGATAGTAAATATGAAAGCAAAAAAGAGGCATAATCACAAAACTGGATCAATATGACGATGAAATAGTCAGGGTGTTTTGGCAGATAATAACAAAGGTCAGAGGGTGAGACCTGTTTATCTAGAGTGTCCGGGAAGGTCCACCAAGAAAGTGACACTAGCATTAACAACAAAAGTAGCGTGAGCCAGACAAGCAAAGACCAGTGGGAGGGAGGACTTCAGAAGAAAAAGGGGGTGGACAGATCCTGCAGGTCCTGGGCACCATCAGTGAGGGGCCATTGGGCACATGTGTAGCTGCTCAGGGAAGCAGGGACGAATCGTGCAGGCCCTTTCGGTCAAGATAAAGACTGAAATTTCATTCAAGGTAAAAGCAAAAGCCAATGGAGTGTAATGACATATTTATCTTATGCTTAAAATGGGTTCTTCTGGCAACTGTGTCAAGAATGGGTTGAAAGGGACAATCGCAGATGCAGAGAAACCAGTTAAGAAGCAATGCAGCCAGTCATCCAGGCTAGAGGTGTGGCCAGCTGGTTCTAAGGTGGCAGCAGCAGAAAGTGCTGAGTGCCCCTAAGTCCTCCAGCTTTGGGGGCTGCACAGAATATGAAGACAGTAAAATGCAAATTGCTGAATGATTAAGAGAGTCCAGCTCCCTCCCTAATATTTCTGAGGAGCACCGGAGAGGACGTTACATTTTCCTAGTAGTTCCTCAGCCCTCACTCCTGCTCTCTAATCTAGACTTAGTATTTGATCCCCTTTCCCTGTCCTATAGCTGCCCCCGCTGCTGTGAACACGACTTTCCTGATTCCCTAAGGCAGCACTAACACAAGCCTAAAGAAGGCCTGAAGCTCCCCAGACAAGAGAGAGGGTAACAAAACACCCAAGCACCTGGACAGGGAGCCTTCGATTTATAATCCAGCATGCCTGTGGCCAAAGAGCATTCTGGGCTATTCCCATCTCTTTCTCCTCTAGTTCCCCGGTCCAAAACTCCTTTTCTTGGGCCTCTAGTAGAAAATGTAAAAGTCCCATTAAATTTACTATTAAGAGGAAGTTACCTTTGCTACTCACTTTATCTCAACCTCTCCCATCCCAGTTGGGGTTTGGGACGTTGCCTCTCACAAGTAGATGCCCTGAATGAAAGATTGCTTTTTCCTCTGTTGAGGCCCTTATATGCGGAAGCATCTGAAATTGGGTTTTTTAAATTATACTCTTCCCTCTACATTTGTATGTCCTCACTTAATCCTCATAGGAAGTAGATATGACTTCCATTTATGAAGAAAAGCACCGCTAAAAGAGGTGGCTAAGAGAATCATTTGCTGCATGTCATACAACCATTACAGAATGGGCAGACAATTCACAACTGAGTCCATCTTGGAAGCTGGCAGACGCCTCCCCACCTCCAGCCTTCTCCAACTCCCCTGCACATAGGGTCCAGGCAGGACAAAGTTCCCCTCCAAGCACCACCCCCTTCTCCTCTCACTTTTGGAAATCCTCTTTACCGAGATGACTAGCAATTTGAGAAAAAACTTTTGAGTTTGTGTGACCAAAAAGTGTGTTCTAACTTAGTGCCACTTTTCCTCCTGAGAATGAAGTGTTTTTTCTCTAAAGGACAAATTGTGTGTGCCCAGGAGATGGTACGTTATTCAAATTAATTGTATCTAACTTTAAATAAGAAGCAATCATTTCCTAGGGAGACCTCAAGTGAAATTATGCCTGATGGCAATTCCTTCTATTCTCCTTAAGGGAGCTTAAGGGACAGAATGGTCAGAGCTCAGAAAATTTCCTCCAATTAAGCTACACTCACACCTCAGTGGGAAACAGGAAGCAAAAATACTAGCAAAGGCTGTGGTGCTGGTCACAGTAGTACCAAGAGGTCCAGGAGGAGGCAGAGGAGTAATAGTCAACAGTTGCTATTATTTTGTGGCCTGCACTGGGCCAGGCTCTACATGTACTGACTTGTTTAATCCTCATGTCAACTCTATTAACTTGTTATTAATACCCCCATTTTGCTGCTGAAGAAATCAAGTCTTAGAGAGATTATCCAATTTGCCCAAGATTAGAGGCTGTACTTTCTATTTTAAAAACATGTGGACTTTTAAAGCCCTTTAGTCATATAAGTTGGACAGAAAATTGTGTGATGCTCAGTCCCAAAGCCTCTTCCAGATAATAGGTCATCTAGAACAGACAAACATCAACTGGTGTTGTTAGTAAAGGTTGATGCATGAAGCAGATGCCCATCACACCTACTGATAAATTAAGGTGAAAATTAAGTTGTATTTGGGTTGTACCATTGAGTCTTTTTCAATTAATCATGACTGAATGGATTTGATTCATTCATTCATTTAGTCTTTCATTGATTAGATGACATATGTTAAGTATTGCAAGGCTCTGAGGACACAAGAATTAATAAGAGGCTGTACTTTAAGTCCTCTGTCTCCAAGGGGTTCAGAGGCTAGAAGAGGATAACAGGTTTCACATGGTGAGACTTCCCCCACCACCTCTCCCCTGCCCCTCCGCCTGATCCTTTGTCCATTCAAGACTCAGGTAACAGAAGGGATCCTTCTGTCCTATGACAGACAGATTTCACAGCATATGGAAAAGGACTGTGCTAGCAGGTGTATTACCTTCCCGGTTTGTTTTCAGATTTTCTGTTCTCAGGTCAAACCCATGAAATGGCTTTCTCTTCCTCCTTATCCAGTTTCAGGATCAGAAGCTTCCTTTTCCCTTATCTAACTGATATATGGGGAGCTGAACATGATTGGCAACCAATACCTGAGGCTGAGACACAATTGCAGCTGGAACCTTGGGGGGTGGGGTGGCAGGTAGAAGGGAAGGACCATCTAGAAGGGAGCTAGGACTTGAGAGAGAGTGCATGCTGTGCTGGCTATTAGGGGTGTAGGAAGGTGGTCTCAGAGAAAGATTCCGCATTCACAAATGTTGTTTTCAGAAAAATAACATTGCCCATCTTTTTTCTTTTTAAAAAAATATATTTTATTGATCTTTTACAGAGAGGAAGGAAGAGGGATAGAGAGTCAGTAACATTGATGAGAAAGAAACATCGATCAGCTGCCTCCAGCACACCTCTTTCTGGGGATGTGCCCACAACCAAGGTACATGCCCTTGACCAGAATCGAACCCGGGAACTTTCAGCGGACACTCTATCCACTGAGCCAAATATTGCCCATTTTATTAAATTATTTGAATGGCATTTAATTTATAGCTTTAAAAATTTTGATTTATGTATTTTGGTTTACATATACGTGTAAGTAATAAACATGACTCAAATATAATTGATTTTATACATAAACCGTTTCCTCAAAAGACACCCCCCTGAAAATAAGACCTACTTCCAGTTTTGCCTCTTGCTGTAATATAAGGCAGCCTCCCGAAAATAAGACCTCCCCGATAAAAAGGCCTCCCCCGAACATAAGGCCTCCCTGGAATATAAGGCCCCCGAAGCTACTGTAAGGTTTCTAACTCTTGATTTAAAGAGACCTCGCACTGCCTGAACAGCTCCGGCTGTGCTGCGGCCAATCAGTGAGCTGGTTTGTGATGACAACTACTACCAGTACCATACTATATACAGGTAATAATTTTTTTGTTGTTGTTGTTCAACAATAAATGTGAACTGTATTCTTCTTCATGGAAAAATAAGACGTCCCCTGAAAATAAGACCTAGCGCATCTTTGGGAGCAAAAATTAATATAAGACACTGTCTTATTTTCTGGGAAACAGGGTACTATGTAGAATTTTAATAAAAACAATACTGGTGTCCATAGGATCATTTAACTTTTTATTTTTAAATTTAAGGTATAATTTATATACAGTAAAATTAGCCCTCTTTGTATACACAATCCTATGAATTGTAAGAAATGTATATAGTTATGTCACTATTACTATAATCAATATATATAAAAGGCTAACGTCCATCCTTCCCTCCAACTACTAGCTATGATACACACTGAACACCAGGGGGCAGAAGTTCAATGCAGGAGCTGCCATGATGCACATTGGCCATTTACAGAGAAATGGCACTGCGGACCTAGTGTCTACAAAACAACACATGGCTGCCCCCAAGTGGGACACAGGCCCTGACACCACCCTGGAGCAACACCCCACCAAATTGTAGCCAAGGCTGCCGAGACCCCATGACACAAAATACAGCCCACAGACCAGTCCAGCCAAAAACAGTTGCTGTGGGCACTGGATAATGACATCACGTAGCAACACCCAGCTTCCTCTCCCTAGTGATTAGCCACCTTGGAGTTTCTTCAGCCCAGGAACAGGACTTGCAAACATTTTACAGTTCAACCAAATCTTTGTGCAGTGTTTTCCTGTGCCTCATCTCATTTGATCCTCACAGAAGTCCTGGAGTAGGTAGAGAGTTGGTGGAATCCTATTTTCTTTTCATTAGCCAGAAAACGGAGATTTAGAAAGTTTAGAAACTTGATCTGACTGAAAAGAAGAAATGGTTGACCTTGAAAATGACTTCAGGTTTGCTCACTATACAGAATATAGTCAATGCTGCAGTTAAATATTTTATCCTTTGTTTTCCCTGTGTGATCTAAAATAATATTCTGCTTTGTGTTGATCTTTACTGTTGTGTTGCTGACAATTACCTGAAAGAGAAGTTAGGGTGCTTCACTGGGTTGGAAAAAGTTTAGCTAAGTCAGAAAGCAGGACTAATTAAGCAAGTTTATTCTCTTTATATAAAAGGCTAAGTTGACTCGCGCATGTGCAATACATATAAAGCTGTTGCTGGTGCCAATCACACAGGTCTGTTTCCATCTGTCACTGTTGATCATGAATTTGGTTGATACTTCTGTTATAGAGAAAGGGAAAATAGCAATATTAAAATATTTCTTCTAATTAATTTTCTTTCAATGTGCATGAATCCATGCACCAGGACACTAGTCAAAATATAAAAGTTTCATCATTCCAAAAGTGTCCGCTATGCCACTTTGTAGTTAGGCCCTCCTTTACCCCTTGTTAGCTCCTAGAAACCACTGATATGTTTTCTGTCCTTATATATGTACTTTTCCACAAATATCATATTAATGGAATTGAACATTATGTAGCCTTTAAAAAAACAAAAATACCTTAATGAAAGTATAATTGACATATAATAATACATTGCACATATTTAAGGATACAATTTGATGTTTTGACATAGGTATACATTCATGAAACCATCATCACCATAAAATTAATTAGTATCTCCATCATCCAAAGTCTTCTCATGCCACCTTGTAATCCCACTTCTATGCCTGCCATTCCCCCTTCCCACCCAAGCAACTACTGATCTGTAATCTTTTGTATCTGGCTTACACTCAGCATTATAACTTTGTGACTCATGCATGTTGTACATTTAAATAGTTCATTCCTTTTTATTGCCGAGTTGTATTTCATTTTATGCTATATGGTATATGGTTATAACACAATTTGTCTATCCATGCATCTGCTGAAGTATGTGGTTTCTTGTTTTGGACTATTACAAATAAAGCTGTTCTGAACCTTTGTGTACAAGTCTTTACATGGACTTGTGCTTAGTTTATGTGGATAAATAACTAGTAGTGAAATGACCGAGTCATAGAAGTGTAGGCTTAACTTTTTGAGAAACTGCTAAGTGGTTGTATTATTTTACATTCTCACCAGGGTATGAGGTCCAGTTCCTCTTCAACCTGGCCAACACTTGCTTAGTCAATCTTTTTAATAGTGATTCCTTGTGGTTTTAATTTACATTTTCCTAATGACTAATGCTGTTGAGCATCTTTGCATATGCTTGTTTGTCATCTGTGTATCTACTTTGGTAAACTGTCTGTTCAGACCTTTTGCCTACTTTTTAATCCAGTTGTTTATTTCCTTGAGTTTTGAGCTCTCTGTATAGTCTTTGTATATTATATACAAGATATGTGATTTGCAAATATTTTGTCCCATTGTGTGGTTTATCTTTTCATTCTGTTACCAGCATCTTTTGAAGTTTTCAATTTTGATGAAACCCAACTTGCCATTTTCTTTTATTGCTCATATTTTGGTAACATACCTAACAAATCTTTGTCTATCCCAAGGTCACAAAGTCTTTTGTATTTTTTTTTTAATGAATTGCTATAGTTCTATGTTCTACAGTTAGGTTTATATCTCATTCAGAGTTCATTTTTGTATAGAATGCAGTTATTGATCAAGTTTCTTTACAAATAGTTCATGTGAACTCATGTTTTAGAAATACTATAAAGTTTTCTCACACTGACAAGGGAAGAGAAGTGAAAGGTAGTATCAAGAAGGGAGTAGCCCTGGCTGGTTTGGCTCAGTGGATAGAGCGTCAACCTGCAAACTGAAGGGTCCTGGGTTCGATTCCAGTCAAGGGCATGTACCTTGGTTGCAGGCACATCCCAGTAGGAAGTGTGCAGAAGGCAGCTGATCAATGATTCTCTCTCATTGATGCTTCTAACTCTCTATCCCTTTCCCTTTCTCCCTATAAAAAAATAAAATATATTTTAAAAAAGAAGAAGAAGGGAACATTTAGCCTAACTGGTATGGCTCAGTGTAGAGCATCAGCCTATGAACCAGGGAGTCATGGTTTGATTTCTGGTCAGGGCACATGCCTGGGTTGCAGTATGGGGCATGCAGGAGGCAGCCAATGATTCTAATTATTGATGTTCCTATCTCTCTCTCCCTCACCCTTCCTCTCTGAAATCAATAAAAATATTTTTAAAAAGCATATAGTTGAAACTTTTAATATTGTATTTTTTAAAAACAGGGGTAGACAAGAGGACACAAAAATCAAGATGCTCACACTCTATACAGTGGTACCTTGAGATACAAGTGCCCTAACATACGAGATTTTTGAGATACGAGCCGTCGAGCGAGCGATTTTTGCTTTGAAATACGAACAACATTTGAGATATGAGTAATCGCACGTATCGGCTGGCTGCACACAACCCACCAGTTTACCACGACTAGAGTGTCTCATAGTTTCCCAGGCCTCAAGGTTACGGAACGAATTAAACTCATATCTTGAGGTACCACTGTAGTCTTGTTTTTTTTAATTATGAAACAAGGTTGTTTGCTGAAGGTGGGTTAAGGAAAGGGGAGGAATCCTGAGCTGCCCATTGAAGTGTTACAAGACCCTCACATGTGCAAGGAGGAGTACCTTCTCTGTGTTAAGTTAGGTGCTTGAGGAGACACTATGGTACATTTTCAGATCATGTCCCAGACTCTGATTTAGAAGCAGTTTTCTAATCTGCAATTCCCTTTAACTTTCCTTGAACTCTTCCCAGAATCTCTGCATGGAGTTGCTGGGACAGCACCTTCCAAAGTCTCCAAGAGAATGAAGGTCCAGACTGGGGGAAATGATGCCCTTATCTTACACGAGAGGGAAGCTGTCTTTGGAGACCTCCCCAATACTGAATCTTGGCTTGGCTTTTGCAAAACCATACCTAACATGTTTATTTAAAAAAATAAAATAAAATTAGCAACCTTTAGCATTTTCTCATTCCCTTCTCTCCCTATACCTGTTCTTTCCCTTCCTGTTGCATGCAAACTTGTCCTCACCATGAGGTAGCTCAGAATATTAATTCAAGTGAACATGTCAGTGTCACTCTAAAATACTGATTTCCATACTAACACACTACACTGAAACGGACCATTTAGAAAATGTTGCATTTTGGGAAGTGGGGTCAGAATGAAGTCACTCCCATGCTTAAACTCTTCCAATAACTTACCACTGGATTTAGAATAAAATCTAAAATCTCCCCCATACTTTAAAAGGCACTAGGTGATGTGGTCTCTCACTACCTTTCAGACCTCATCTCCCACATACATTCCAGCCACAAGCATTTGTTTCCCTCAAACACACCAACCCATCCCACCTGCGGCCTTTGTACTTGCTATTCCCTCTCCTGTCACGTGATGGCTCCATAACCTCACTGACCTGGCTACTTCTCATGGGTTAGCTGCATCTCATTCCAAACCTGTGGATTCTTTATTCTAAAAATCTCTTGAATACAAAGAGATTTTTCCTTAGAATCTAAAGGCTCTTTAGCCACTTTTTATGGCTCATCTTACCATCACTCCCAATACAATCCACTTATATTACACTACCTCTGTGCCCCCGATACACAATATTCTTTAATACTTTATCTTTTGCATGTTTTTTCTGCCTAAAATCGGGTCACTCTACACGACAAAGCACTGGTCCACCAAACCCATATGGATTGATACGGTGGTAACTAGTTAAGTAGCAGTCCAGCCAGGAATGGCATTCCCTAGCCTCTGTTGCATCTTAGGGTGGCCATGTATCTAGTTCTTGCCAATAGAAAGTGAGTTGAAGGAAGACATGCCACTCTCAGGGTAGAAATCTTTAAGCAGCAGACACACCTCTTCCGTACTCTGTCCTCTTCAAATTTGATGCAAATGGCAGCAAGGCCTTAGGGATGGTGGAGCCACAAGATGAAAGGACCTGGCTACCAAACTTGAACATCTGCCCTGAACAATTATGGGAGAAATAAACAACTTCAAGGAATCTCTGGCTTATTTTGTTGTAAAGGAAAGTTGTTAAGAATATAATACAAAACATATATATATATTGGTTTATAGGTAAATCTGTAGAAAATCCTGTATTTCTTGCATCTTGTAAACTTTAAAATTCAAAAGACTTATATAGTTGCAGTATTTGAAGGAAGACTGAAGGTCTGGATAACTAGAAAATCTCTAAATAGATGTTCCTTATCTACATACTTTTCAAACAAGACTTAACTGTAATATCATTATTGTTGAGTGGACAGGGAATTTAAAAATACACATTTAAATTATTAATTTAAATGTTAGCAAACATCCATTTGAAATAATGTGGCTATTGTTCTGCTAAAACTACCTTTTAAAAATAAATTTGATATACTTCACTTTGTAAAAATATAACTGATTAGTATTAAATAAACTTATTTAATAAACTTATTTAATACTGATCAGTTACATTTTGAAAGAACAGACTCTTGGAAGGAATAGTTTTAAGCTCAAACCAGGAGAACCTTCCAAAAGTTTGATGTTTGAAAGAAGGAAAGAAACATTGATGCTGGCAAGAAAAGTGGAAGGGCGAGAGGAAGGGAGAAAAAGGAGAGGCCATACTACGTAAGAAGTTTGTTACTTTGCAGGACTAAGAGATCAATGGCACTGGAATATGGGAAATTGGGAAGCAGCAGGAGGTGGGAGGTAAGAGAGATGAATTCTTTCTGACATATACATTTCATATATTATCTGAACAATCACACAGCAATATAAATCTGCAGGTAACGTGAATATAAAAGGTCAAGGATGGAGAGGGGCTTGGTAAAAACCCTGAATGAGTTGGCCTAGCAGAATGATGGCATCTCTTGAGGAATGCCCACCATACAGGGATGAAAGAGAAGTCAATAGGCACAAATATGAAACCAAACTTACTAATGAAAGGGAGAGATGCTCTAATATTTTTAAGTACATTTTTATTTATTTTTAAAATATATTTTCATTGATTTCAGAGAGATAAAAACATCAATGATGAGAATCATTGATCAGCTGCCTCTTGAATGCCCTCCCCAACAAACTGTAGATTGAGCCTACAACTTGGGCATATGCTCCAACGGGAAATCCAACAGTGACCTCCTTGTTCACAGGTCGATATTCAACCATGGAACCACAACAGCCGAGCCATATTTATTTCTTGCAGATCTTTGAGCCATTCCAAGAGTACACAGGTCAGAAATTTTAGGACTAAAAGCAGAAATACCTACATGTGATGTTATTAACACAGCACAAGCTATTTGTCTATAGACTTTCCTATCAGATTAAGCAACACAGGAACATACATAGTTTTGTTCTCTACATACCTGACCCCTAGCAGTTTCTAAGACTTGATATGCACTCTGCTGAATTTTATTATGCTGCGATATTTATATATATATCTATATCTATCTATATATATATATATGCCAAAGGACATATTTTAGGACACTAGAGAAAGGGAGGGAGGAGATACACACATATCAACAAATTATTTGTAGCTCAAGTATTATCATAAGGAAACTAGATATGCACTTAATGGATTTTGGCCAGGTTATTGGTGCACTGTATGCTACTCATGTCATTTGTGTTTCCTGTGAACCCAAGGAGGAATTCTGACTCTGCTTTCTTGCTGTTTGGACTCATGTACTTACCCGTTGGTCAGCCTGACACTGTGAGGGAAGAGATAACTAATAAATCTCTATGCAAACCATTTCTTAAGTGTCTTAAATGAAATTAACAATGTGGGTTTAAATTCCAGAGACCTATATAATTTCTTCCTCAAGGTCTTCCTTTAAAAAACTTTTTAAAAAAGGAAAATACATAACACTGTCACCTTTTCGATACATAACCCGAATCCCTAATGGGCTAATAAGCAAGCAGGTATGATTACACTTTGAAGAAACAAAAATACTTAAAAAAAAAAAAAGCACAAGTTTTCCTTTGACTTTAATGAGTAGACTTCTGGCTCATTTCCTTTAAAATACTAGCCCTGATTTGTGAATTACTTCATGGTCTTTTTTAAAATGAGCTCTTCATAGACTGACAGAGCCAGCTGCAGTGCACTGTCTATGGAAATGATATCATCAGCGTTCTGCCCTTGAATCAGACACTCTTACACCTGGCTCCTTTTCACACAGCAGGAACAGAATATATGCTTGTTTACAGCCATGGTATTCAGAAAGGCATCACTTTTATATTCTACCTGTTGGCAACTTAATCAAAAGAAAGTTTGGCATGAATTTCCTGTAAAGTAAAAGTTGTTTTAATTTTAATACATTACTAATGTTTAAAGTTAGCTTGTTTTCTAATATTCAAACAACATGTTAATTATAATTAATTTTGATACTGTCACACTAGAAAATTTTAATGTTTACATTCGTTATTTGATATATTTATGTCTTATACTTTTCTGTTCCAACTTACTACCCAAATTATGACTGGCATTGTTTAATTATAATTAATGATACTAATCATAACAATTTAACTATTAATTTATTAAATAAAAATATAAAAATTTAAATTATAACTAAGTCATTTTCATAGCTTGCATAAAAGTTAGACTTTGCATTCCCACAATCCAATTCCCTATAGAATGGCACTGTTAACCACTTACTGTATTTCCTGTCTGACTTTTATTCCTAGGTCAACTTTACTTTTTCATGGATGGGCTCATATACATTTCAGGGATAGCAAATGATTTGTCTGAATAAAATGACTTCGTTAAATAGTAATATAAAAATGAAGTAGTTTAAAGCCATAGTCACCATAAAAGTGTGTATATTTATGCCATATTTTATTGAAGTAACATTCCTCTCTGGCAAATATATTAATAAAGTAGTTCATTAAACTATAAATTTTAATTTGGCTCTTATTCATCAAGTACAAAAACAAGTAAGTGATTTTATAATCTCAAAGAGATTTTATATTTCCTTAAAAAAAAATGAGTGCCACTCTCTAAAATACATTGTTTTATTAAAATGAAGCCAAAGTGTTAACACATTTATATACACTAATAAGACCACAGAACATTTTAAAGTTATCATTTCTTTCTGTCTAGGTAAATCAATCTTTTCCATGTTTTGTCTATTACCTTCCCACTTTTAAAAAGTGAACACACATTAATAAACTTAAAGACCAATGTAAATTTTAAATTAAATTTAATTTCCATTAAACTACCCTTATTTCACCTTGTAATATCATAGGAACTTACAGAAAACACACAGAGAAAAATATTAATTTTATGTTTTTGTTTTACATGCAGTTCCACAGAACATCACCCATCTATGAAAATGTGAACAGAGCCTTGTGTGCACCGAGGCTGCCCAAGTTCATCACCAGACTGTCTCCAAGGCCAGCGCTGGCTTACTGTGACACCTCTTCTACAAAGCCTCTTGACTCACCCACTGAAAGTACCTCTTTTTCCTCTCACTGCATTTTGCTTGTATCTTTTAAAAATAACTATCTGAATGGAGATTATCTATGCTCAAGATTCCTTTAAAAGTAGAAAATTATCAAGTGATGGGGATTATATTAAAATCATTGAAACTTGCACTTGAGGTTGCAAATGATATTGCATCAGCAAATTAACTTTTATTAATTATGTTCATCTCTCTTTAGAATGTACAAAGAATAATGGAAATATGGTAGAAAATTATTTGGGAGTCTAAATACTAAGAGCATCCAAACATTGGAAGTATTTCAAAAAGATCTCATCAGTTTGAAGCAGATAATTTTACAAGAATGTAAGGCATGTAGTGATGTGAATGACTGGTCACCACTCAGCCCAGCTCATGGTATCTTTAAAAGGGTGGTACCAGTCATAAGGAACATATTAAAAAGGACTCCCAGAGGCTATTTCATGTTGTAAAAAATGTCATTCTTTTCATGGGCCAAAGGTTATTTAGTAACAAAAGGAGGATATTTCAGATGTGAAAACTAAAAAAAAAAAAAAAAGGAAAGGCATAAGGGATCACGAAGATGACTCAGATCTTTTTCCAGAAGCACTGTTTATAGCATACACTATTTCAATGTCTATGGATGCTTATTAAACTCTGATACATTCCTGACATTCCTAGATGCAGATCCATTCAGAATTCAAAGAAATATATATATAATCTTTTAAATTGATTTCAGAGAGGAAGGGAGAGAAAGAGAGAGATAGAAGTATCGATGAGAATCATTGACTGGCAGCTTTCTGCACACTCCCTACTGGTGATCAAGCCTGCAACCCAGGCACATGCCTTTGACTAGAATCAAACCTGGGACCCTTCAGTCTGCAGGTCGAAGCTCTATCCACTGAAACAAACCAGTTAGGGCTTTCAGGACATTTTTAAGGAAGTAAGTCTGACTTCTACCATAAGAATTAGTGAGAAAAACATAAAATCACCTTGAATCCCTTTTAAAATAAGGCAGAATTAGCCCTGGCTGGTGTGGCTCAGTTAGTTGAGAGTCATCCTGTGCACTGAAAGGTCACCGGTTTGATTTCCAGTCAGGATACATGTCCAGGTTACCAGCTTGATCCCTGATTATGGTGGGTGTGAGAGACAGCCAATCAATGTTTCTAAAATTGATATTTCTCTCTCTCATGCTTTAAAAAAGGCATAATTCAATAAAAACTAATATAAGAATTAAATGGAGCAGTATGCTATAATCACATAGGTAAGAAAAACTACCCATCGGGGACCCCCCCTAAAAATATTAATAACTCATTCATTCATTCATCACAACATATACATTGAACACCTGTTATCAGGCACTGCACTCAGCACTGAGGGATATAAACTAGTCAATACAACACTTATGGTTAAGAATGGTCACTAGTGCCTTGGACCATTCTAGTGAAAGGGAGAAAGACCAACATTCAAATAAGCTTGTGCATGTGGGTGACTCCTCTCCCCCAACTTTTTTCCCCTCACTTTTCTTCTGTTCACTATCAACCATTCTTATGGATGTTCACTTTAATAATATACATTTTAAATGACTTGACTTTCCTCACATTTTAAGACAAATTAATCACATATCCTGGTCACTGTATAGCAGGTTAATGTCTATTTCAAATTTCCAGAAGTAAAAGGCAGAATGCTCTCTCTGTTAATTGAGTACATTCCATAAAAGGTTTTGCATTTGGATATTGTATCCATCACACCTTTACTGGGTATGTGATCGTAACCAAGGTACATGTCTTTGACCGGAATCCAACCTGGGACCCTTTAGTCTCCAGGCCGACGCTTTATCCACTGAGCCAAATGAGTTAGGGCCCTTCACACCTTTACAATAGCCCTGGCTGATCCCAGTCCCAGTTAACAGAATTACCATCACTAAGTATGCACACATTCAGAGAATAAATCAGAATAAAAACACTGACAACACAGACGTGTGAATAATAATTATAATTAGCCCTTTCTAAAAGAAAAGGTATATGTAATAGGATATAACAGAGTAACAACTCAAATATTTTTTTCTTTTTACTCAATAAAGCACAGAGACAATACTGTATCGCAGTTAAACATGCAACTTTTAAGAAAAGTTAATGTACATATTAAACATGGAAATTCTCCAGTAAAATCTTATCATTTCCCCCCAAATATATCTTGGTATCATTCCTTTATTTCATTATGAACAAGGTCCTACTACTGGTCACCTGACACAATGCCTTGTATTTCCGTAGCCAAACATTACAGGAAGTTATGAACATAAGAATGTTGTTAGAAGTATAATGAAGTAACACACTTGCAAAGAACTGATTGTACTGCTTTACCCTACTCCAATCCACCACTCCCTCCCAACCTGAGCACAAACATAAGTACCCCCAACCATACAGGAAGTTGTCTTATCAAGAAGCCCTGAAGCATCATCTCCCTAGCTTCCTAACACATCAGCACTGAAAAGACATGAAAGCACCCAAATGCTCTAAGAGCATCACTTTTTGCATCATTCCTGAGTGTAAAATCTTCCTAGGACACAGAGAAACACAAGTTCATAAAATAATAAAGAGACAAGACAAATTCTCTGCCTCTTTTTTCATACAAATTTTGAATCAAAATCTTTTGCCATATTAGAAGTTCAAATAAAACAAACCTAAACATTTTGAAAACATTTTCTAGGTTGTTTGTTGTATTAAATGCGATTTCAATTATGTTGATATACATAGAGCTCAACTGGAAGGGGGAAGTTATAGAAAGAGACTAGCTGGAACACATTTTCATGTAGGTTTCACCAGGAAAATACAATAAGGAAGATCAATACCTATAAGAATTTGTCATATTTAAAATCAATGTAATTAGTAAAACGTATTTTAAGCACAAATAAAAATTAGTATACATTTTTTTCATCTCTATCAACCAAAAGGAGCCCTCACTAGACATAATTATACTTTCCTCCTCAATGTGTTATGTTGAACATTAACCTAGAAAATATCTTGGAAGTGCTCTGCAGGTATCACCTTACCTCAAGGATCACAATGTAAGAAAAGGCTATTTGAATCTAAAGAACTAGTTTTAAGCAAAAATTATTAGAGAAATTCTGTATATCGCCAACATTAGAGAAGTTTGGGGGAAGATAAGAGTATACATTTCAGTAATTTAAAATCACACGCACATTTCATTTTCCATGCAAGATGATTTAAAATATGAACACAATAAATTGTAACTCACTGAAAATACAGTCAAGTCTTTGCCCCTAGACTTTACAGTCATACTCAATGGGAAAAGAAAAGAAACAGAAACAATGTATGAAAAATATAAAAGGGTGCTTCAAAAACTCCGATTTCTAAGTAGAATCTAAAGAAAAGGACTTTGGTGTCCACACACAATATGGCTTAAGATCTAAATGATATGTATGACTCAAAACTGCTAACTACTGAATATGAGAATTAAGAGGCTACTCTTACACAAGAAACCAACTTTTACTAAGGGTTTACAACACACAATTTAATTTTCTATGTGTTAAACTATTTTTAAAAACCAAAATAGAGTTCAGTTTTCTAGTCCCCACATTAACTAACATCAGGGTCACAAAATACTTGCATTAGGAAAGAGAAAAAATGGGTTCACTCATGTTTCCTTACACTGGTTTGCTGATGGTTATAATGGGTATTTTCAATTTCAAGGCTTTTTCTCAAATAAAGCACAAACTGAGAATCAGAAACTCTCAGGGCAATGTTATCAGTAAGCCAAGCACACACACACAATTATTAGAGGACTTACAAATCAACATGAATCACTTTTAGGCACTTGAGTACAGACTATGGGGATTTTCTACCAAAAAACTACCTATCAAGTAAGACCATAAACATTGAAGCTTTAGTTTTTAGAATATACAGGGTTAGAAATTGATAAGAAATACTGCATAATTAACCCATCTGTAACTTGGAACAATTTCTTAACAATTCCACATACAATTTTAGGGTTTAATAGAAGCAGTTACTTTTTAGCATCCAAAGTTTTAAAATGGTCTTTCTTTACTACACCATCAGGATCTTAAAATTATCAATTATCTTTGAGGGAGCATGATACTGAAGTTTTATTTTTATATAAGTAGAACTTGAAAAAAAGTGTTTTCTATATTATATCTATATCTACACAAAGTCAGCACACAACAGTTGATGATTCTTATATATTTCAAAGCCCATTTCAACAGGTTTATTTTATAAAGATAAACTTCTCATTACTAATTCCTCTAGACAACAAATGTTTATCTTAAGTAAACACGAGGTAAAAAAAAACAACGGAATGTGGTCTGTAGTTTTATGGATATAGAGATGTCTTCAGGTTAAACACCATACATAAATTTGGCTTGACATATTTCCCCAACTGAAACTATTTGTTCTGGTACTCTCTAAAATGTAACCCATTTTTGGTAATGGAAAGATAATACTCATATCATATAATCCCTTCCTTATCTAACTTTTTAGGTCAAGGAGCTGGCAGAGTCTAGATAGTTCTCTTATCTTTCTGAATCTACTTTTTAGCATGTGAAGCTAAAATTAAGAAGCATTAAATACAGTATAGTTTTAAAAACTCTACTATGGCATTTGTATGCTATATACACAGCAAGCCAATCTTGCTCTGACAATACTCTATAACGAGCAAAGACCAATCTATGAATCAAGCCAGTGGTGAGAGGATAACAAAGAACTAGAGAACCTACTTAGACACTAGTGGTTTGGGGAACAATGGATACAGAAAAGTTTAGAATACCTCCAGGAGAGATAACCTATCTTCATTGCTGGTGAATCAAGATATGGAAAGCCTGGAATGGCTGGGTTGTGGGAAAGCTGATCCTGAAGCAAGAAGTTCCAGATTATATTTAGACAGTGGGAGGGATCAAAATTAAGTCATGCAAAGAAACCTTGTCTCAACCCAGCCGTGAAAGATGGATCAATGCCAAAATGTAACTGGGCAACTGAGAGACAATG
This sequence comes from Lasiurus cinereus, assembly GCA_011751065.1. Taxonomy (NCBI): domain Eukaryota; kingdom Metazoa; phylum Chordata; class Mammalia; order Chiroptera; family Vespertilionidae; genus Lasiurus; species Lasiurus cinereus. The sequence continues at coordinate 33,227,483 of JAAGEH010000393.1, read as the reverse complement.
ATCCCAAAGCCCACAGATAATCTGGGATGTGCCCTACATACAAAGCAGAATGCACTATAGATATATTCCCCAAAATGCCTGCAGAGAAAACTAGAAAACTGTCTATAGTTTTCTATTTACACTAATATAAACAGATTTTGAGGTTGTCTGTACTGTATGTGGTTGCTGTAGTACAGCAATAAATGTAAAGTGCCTGTAACAGAGGGTATAATAGAATCCCCCTTCTAGGCATCTTAATACTATACTCAGACAAAAAAATGGAAAGAATACCTAAGGGACTTACTGATTCTCCTCGAGCACCCTGCCCTTCTCTGTGATATCGCTGTAACGACCTAGGAGGCACTTTTTAAAGACCAGAAACTCTTCTATTGCATGCCACACTTCTAAAAATCACTTTACCTGCATTAAAAATGCCAGTCAACAGTGCTAAAGCTGACTGGCATTTTTTATTCTTAAGGCAAAATGTCATATTCCCTACCAACTTCCCCCTTGTCTCCAAATTACCTGCCTTCATTGTATTATTTGCCCATTGTGAGAGCCAAAGAAGACAGAACCAAAAATTTCAAACAACTCAATGTACTGTGTAAGATATATCTTATAAATAAATGCCAGTATGACAAAATTTAACTTAAATGCTTATACCATATGGCTACTTTACTAAGATTTCAACAGAAATCATATAACTTTCAAAATTAGTAGCAAACATGGGATATTTAAATCCAGCCACATGTACTGAGGTATGAAGCTTTGTTCTTTTCAAAGTTGAGCACAAAATGTTTGTTTACATCCAAGAGTAGTGTATTAAAACCAAAAGCACTGTCCTTTGCTTAACTCCACTTAAACTACATATAAACTGCCAATATGCTCTCCATCTTATTTAGAATTAATACTATTAAAATGATTTTGTTGCGTTTTCATACATGAATTTTAATTTTGGTTTTATGCACAAGTATGTAGGTAACATATTTCCAATGCTTAGCCTAGAATAGAAAAAAAATCATGTTTTGCAAAAGTGGTATAAGATTTCATGCATTCTCATGATGCCATGTCAATAATCTATTACACTAAATCAACTGCAACAATGCAGTGTATGCTTCAAACACCCATTAGAATAAATTTTAGTCAACACCTTGATGACAAGGGAATGTGCTGGTATATTGTTGAACTGATGTGGCAGCAATCCAAGAGACTGAACTGTGGTTATTCAAATTAAAAAATTAAAAGGATAGCCCTAGCTCAGTGGATGGAGCAGTGGCCTGCAGACTGAAGGGTTCCGGGTTCGGTTGTGGTCAAGGGCAGGTACTTGGTTGCAGGCTCCTCCCCAGCCCGGTACCTGGTCAGGGCCCAGGCAGGAGGCAACCAATCGATGGGTTTTTCTCACATTGATGTTTCTCTCTGTCTTTCCTCCTCCTATTCACCCTAAAAATCTAATGGAAAAGTATCCTCAGGGGAGAATTAACAAAAAAGAAAAAAATAAAATAAAAAGGATAAAAGGTGTGGATTTGCTGGGCTACTGTATTGAATATTTTTCTCTGATGAAACTGCATTACCTACAATATATATTTGGGTTTTAAGGAAGTTTTAAATATATAACAAGTAATTTCTATTTGTTATTTGAAAAAAGTATGAGGACATATAAACAAATAAAGCTTAGTAATTTAGAATTTACTTTTGTAAAAGTTGACAAATAATAAAATATTATACTTGCATTTTGAACATTATAATATAAATATAAAACACAAAACATCCAACATTAAACACTGACCATCTCCTACGCCCAACTTGGACTTAGATAGTGAGCATTTTAATTTTGTAGAAAGGAACTTTCAAAGTTTTGTCAATGCTTACAGTATATACTATTATCCCTCATCAAAATTTTCACAGAATCTAAAAGGCTAGTATTAAAAAGAATTATCTTTTTCTTGAATATTCTAAAACATTCCAGCTTGGATTATTGTTCAGATTTTCAGGAACTGAGTACTCAAGAAAATATCTGAACACATTTAGTTAGGTAAGCGCTTACAGTTACAACAGAAATACCTGACTTTTCAGATATTAAAAAAAAAAAAAAGCCTACATGAACATAGAAGGTGTTTTAGGGCAAACTATTTCTTAGAAAAAATAATGCATTATGTTGATCCATTTTTAGACCAAATTCTTAAAGGCACTAAAAAAATCTGTATTTTATACTTGCCAAACAATACATTCACATGTTATAATAAGATAAAATATAGAAATAAAAAATCTCAAACTATTTCAAAAGTTAAGAATTAAAAATGTTCAAATTAATAAATTACCTTTGTTGCTTGGAAAATATGCTTTACTTTTCATTTCAAATTCACTTTAAATGCTTGACATATAATTTAATACTTAAGAAGAATCTAGCTAAATTATTTGATAATATTTATACGGTGACATTTCTCTGGATAGACATTTCAAATAACAGTTTTCCATTAATGCTGAAACATCAGTTGATAATTTTAATCACAATTAATAATTGATTAATGGATTAACAATTTACTCAGTAATTTAGATGGCATATGATCTCATAAAGGGAACAATCAGATAACTGCTCAATGTGCAACTGTGCCCATTAGCAATTCTAAGAACTTGACAGATATTCCACTCATTGGATTACATGCTTGTATGTATGTGATTTGAGTAACAAAACATAGATACCCAATGTCAAACTTTTTTCCTTTCTTTTTTTTTTTAAAGAGCAGCTCAATGATTTTGAGGGTTGATTAGTACAGTGCAGAGAGCATAGGGGAAAAGTACAAATTGGCACTTAAACCAATGCCAGTATTCATTTCATTATTGTTATAATTAAGAATATTATTAATTTTTGTTATTCACTTTTCTTTAGAACATAAATCAAAGCCATTAACTTGAGGTTGAGGTATATACCCAATACATACACAAATGCAAAATACTTTTCATAAGTAATATTACATTTTAAAATACCAGAAACTGAGTGTGCTGATTTATATTTTGACTTAATGGAACAAAAAAAGAACATTCAACAAAAGAGGGTTATACTGATAATAAAGCTCTTAAAGTTTAAAAAATGTCTTCCTCTCTTTTTGTACTTACCACAGGCTACACAATGTCTTGAGAGGATTCATTATGAGAAAAAAGTCAATCACAGCTTTAAGACCTGGCTTTGAGAAACTAATGAGAAAGCAATTGAAGGTGAGGCTTCATCTTCATTTTCAAATAAGTGGTCCTAATTTTTCTTCTTATAGAAAAAGTTTAAATCAGTTTACTATAAATATATCTGAACCATTAATTTTTGGAGTTTTCAGGTAAAGTCCAGCACTTTGTTTATATAAAGTCTATGAGAAGAAGTCAGTAGAGATCATCTAAGCTTAAGTCTTGACATCATCCATTCCAGTCCTTGGCATAATCTATACAGAAAATAAAATCATTTGATCAAATTCTCAACTAAAAAGCTATAAACAGCAAACTAAAACAATGTATCATTTTTTCATTTACCTAAACAGCAAAGGTTAAAAAATCAATACTGTTCCATGTTGGTACTTTTGTGGTAAAGCCATACTCTCAAGACATAGTACATCCATGCTTTCTCATTTGTTTTGTTTCTAGTGCCTAGAACACTGCCTTATATATAAAAAAGCTCAGTGATTATATAAATGCCCATGGAAAGTAATTTAGCTATATATATTCAAGAGTATTTAAATATCAATACCCTTTCTATCCTCTTTTCTACTTCAAGAAATACATCCTCATACATAAAGACGTATTTATGTATAAGAATGTTTATCAAAACATTTTCAATAGGAAAAAGAATTTAAATGTCTACAAATAGAGAAAAAATTAATAAATTATGGACCATTCATGATGAAATATTAAAAACTTCCTTTCAAAAACTACTTTATAATATGATAAAATGCTCATTATTTAAGTGAAGTAAAATTGCAGGGTATTATATATATAGTAGAGCTGTTTAAACAGAGTACATACATAATATGTCTGCTACATCTATATATTTACATTTTTTTGAAGGAAGTAAAATCTCTTATCGCTAACACCAGTTATCACTCAATAAAGGGTAACTGACTGAGCATAATCCAAAATACTATAAAGACATGTTCATTGTGATAAAGAAAATGTTTAACAAGAGAAAAATGATTGTACATATGTTACAACAAAATGAACAACTGTTATGAAGCACTAACCTCTGTCTATCAGGAGCTTTTATAGATATGAGAAATTGAAAAATCAGATTTTTGTATGAGTCTAACAATATAAAAGTTAGAAATAGAAAAAAAGGCACTGAGATAAATAAATAATTGCTTCAGTGTTGGCCCTGACTGTGCTAAACACTTAATATCCATTATCTTAATACTAGAGACCCGGTGCATGAAATTCATGCATGCGGAGGGGGAGGGGGGGCCGGAGAAGGGTCCCTTCAGCCTGGCCTGCACCCTCTCCAATTCGGGACCCCTTAGAAGGATGTCCGAATGCTGGTTTAGGCCCAATACTGCACAATCCCAGACCACTGACTCCTAACTGTTCACCTGCCTGCCAGCCCCTAACCACTCTGTCTGCCAGCCTGATCGCCCCTAATCACCTCTTCCTGCCAGCCTGATAGCCTCTAACTGCTTTCCCCTGCCGGCCTGATCGCCATTAACTGCTCTCCATTAACTGCTCTCCCCTGCCTGCCCGATCACCACTAACCGTCTCTGCCTCAACCCCTGTCACCGTGGCTTTGTCTGGAAGGATGACCAAAAGATGTCTGGTCTATCTGTCTAATTAGCATATTACCCTTTTATTAGTATAGATTTCTTTACAACAATGTGATCAGAACCCTTCCCATATTAGAGGAAAACTGTGCATAGAGAGGTTAGCAAATGGCAGAGAAGAGATAAGAGTCAAGTCTGACCAACACTAAAACCAAGAATTCAGACCAAGGTGGCCAGACCACAATAGGGAAGCATCTCCTCCAAAACCACACTTACACTTGCTGACTGCTTCAAATGGAGGTCCACATACACCAAGAATTGAAAAGATACCGTCAGCTATCTATTTTCTCTTTTTAAAATGAAACTGCCAGAGTTCATATCCATCCTAACTAATGATGTATTTTCTACACAATTTCTCAAAGTATATAAGCTAAGTATTATATAAATCCTAGACGATTTGTCTTTGTGGTCAAATTTAGTATTATAACAGTGCTTTTGCTTAAAGTTCTTTCATAGATAAAGATATATCTACAGGTATCTCGATGTATATTAAACTATTTGACAGACACATGCAACATTTTTATTTAAATGAATATGTGGAGAGTTGGTATTATCTATGCATTTTTCTTTAAATGAACAAATTTGCTTTTTTGAGGTTCTCCAAATGTCTGTAATTAGATAACAGTGGCTTCTATTTCACTAAGATTCAACTTCATCTCCCATTTAATTATTTTTGTTTTTAAAAGGTACATACATAACAGATTCTAAAGAGATGCTTCTTCTGGTATTAGGGAAGGGCAGAAACTTGGGACATAAGTAGAGGAATTAGCTGAAGTGAGAGAAATTCCCTTCCTTTCAAAATCATGATGATAGCTAAAGCCAAAAAATGACTTATTGAAACTATCAGTGTTTCAAGTTTCTGCCCTTTCCTAAAACCTGAAGAACCACAACCCCAAATTTAAGACTCTAGAATCCTTCATCTCCAATTTAATTCTTTTTTTCTCTGCTTTTAAATATATACAGATAGACCACATTTTAGAAAAACAACTACAACAAAAGTATTATCCTATTTCTACCTCCTCTATTCTATCTCTTCTAACAGCACTCTCCATTTTTCTGGTCATTGACATTATATTTAACAATGCTGACAACCACTTCATTTTTGAAATCCTCTCATTTCTGGGCACTAAACTATGGCAAAATTCTACTATAAGCACTTACCCTCCTTTCCAGAACCAGGAACCTTCATGCCATACTCGCTCCAATTCTAACACTTTTTTTTTTTAATTGCAACAACTCCCACTTGACAACAGTGGTAGCAAAAGTGAGTACACCCAAACTAGTCTAGTTCAACTTCTTTATGCATAAAGTGTGAATTTAAAACAACTGGTCTACATTTGTTAGGAATAAATGATACACTGTAAGGAATACTCAAGACACAGGACAGGCTTAGCAAGTGTTAGTTCCTTTCTTATAGCGAAAGACCCACCACCAATAAGAACTATTTTCTGACTTCTCCAGCTCCCCTTGACATTATGTCTCTGAACTCCTACACAACTGTAACTATGTGCACATATTAGTTCAGTATATATATGCTGTGTTTTATTCTTTACACAGCCAAGTTAAAAATTCTCACTGTAGACATGGACTATGTCTTACAACTCTTCCTTAGAACAATCTATACGTGGTGTCCTTAAAATTGGATTTTAGGAAGAAATTCATATTCCTAAACTAAAGACATGTTATCTATGGGGAAGACTTCTTACCCCTCGCCAGTAAGAGCACAGCATGCCTGGATATGCCACTGGTGATCTTTAATAGAAGTTAGTTTCAAAAACTGGGAGATTTCTGCCACAGTCATGCATTCTTTAACATCTTGTTTATTAGCAAAAATCAGCAATCCAGCTTTCCTTAGATCCTATAAAAGCAAATAAAATGATAAGGACCAATGCATTTTTTTTTCAGATTTTCTAACAATGAATAGAATTGTTTTTTTGTAATCTTTGTAACCTAGAATTTTTCAACTACTTGATATAAAAGCATTTCATAGCTCTTATACTGATAGAAGGTAAAATTCAAACTGAACACATTTTAAATAAATCTATTTATACTTGTATGTATTTACATATTTCTTATAGTCCTAGATTACATTTATGGTCCTAAGTGCTATATTTATGAAGCAGCCATGTCTTCAAATATATAATTACTCATTTTCCCCAACCTCAAATTAGGCTTCTATGGCTACTAAGAATTACTTTTTAGCATGGCACTCAAGAGCTTTTAAAAATTCTACTGCAACCTAGTACCTTCTAAGTACATAGGAAATAAACTAATTCATTATATATAACGTATGCCTTGGACTGTAGGGTTGGGGAACGTCTGGCCCACCAGTCCTATAAAAGGCCCACAAAATTATTTGGTGTGACCTTGCCAAGGCATTAGGGAGGGGTGAGTTATTTAAATGTTTGACCAAATATAGCAGGCTTTTTTTTTTAAGGTCTTTTTATTGATTTTTTGAGAGAGAGGAAGGGAGGGAGGGAGAGAAAGAAGGGGGAGAGAGGGAGGGAGGGAAGGAGAAACCGATGTGAGAGCGATTGGCCACTTCTGGGGATCAAGCCTGCCACCCAGTTACATGCCCTGACTGGGAATGAACTGGCCACCTTTCTGTGCATAGGATGACACCCAACCACCCAAGCCACACACTAGAGCAGGCTAATTTTTAAGTTGATAATTTTGTAGGGCCTGCAAAATGATGCTATAAATATCCTAAAGGCCCTTGGAAGAAAAAAGATTCCCCACTCCTGCCTTAGAGACTTAGGGCTTAATTCTCAGTTGAATGGTGCTATCCTAAACCAACCCTATCATTTTCTGAGACCTAATTCCTCTATCTTTATCCATGATGATTTCTTAGATTTGAATATTTGATATGGCCATCTTGGATTGGCATTAAACTTATCAACTAAGTTCTACCACTTCAATTCTTTGACTCTTGAGTCAAGGTTTTTAACCATTCTGAATTTGTTCCTCATCACCAACATTTATTGAGTATCTAACTTGAGCAAGTCACCCATCAGACTGTTCCATTTCTGGTATTAGGAAAAGGCAGAAGCTTGGGGCATAAATAGATGAATTAGCTGAAGTGGGAGAAATTCCCTTGCTTTCAAAACCATGATGATAGTTAAAGTCATATAATGACTTTTTCTAAATAAAAACTCTTTAATCCTCACAAGATTGTTATAAGATAGGCTTTACTAGTCCCATTTTACAAATGAGGACTGATGTAAGTAACTCAGACAAGGTCATATAGCTACTCAATAATAGGACCTAGTTTGAGCCGAGATCTTCCTATTATAGCTATTGCCCCTCATCTGTAAAATGCTGAAACTACTACCTAACTCTTAGGGATGTGGTTTTAATAAGTGAATTACATTTAAACTACTCAATTCAATACCTGGCTTTTGGTAAAAGTTCAACAAATGTTAATTTGTTGCCCCCAAAATAATAATTACCTTACCCTTGTGCATGCCCCAAAATGATTGGTATGCTTTATTTACAACAGAGACCAAGGTTCTTGGCCTCCTTTGACTCTACTACACTCTTCCCTCTTGCAACCATTTTTATTCTTGGACTTCCCTGATAATCTACTGAAGATTATAATAGACCTTTTCTTCATAAAAATGCACATTTGTATATATGCAAAAAAAAGTATATGTATAATTTTAAAGTGTAATAGATATTCTAAAGTCCATTCATAGATCATGGATTAAGAACCAATGATGGATACACTCTGTGGATTAAACTCTCATAACACTCTTCCTATATATATGAAGAGATACTGTGTTTTGGGTGCTATGCTTGCAAGTTTTCTCAACTGTGTTGAATGCCATCATTCTTCTTAGGGATTTTAGTGGGATATTTTGTTTTCAATCATGTGTATCTGAGCTTGAATCAGGAAAGTCTTCAATGGGCACAAACTGACATTGTTCCACAATATTTTACTCTTGTTAAAATAGTTTGATTTCTTTGGTTCTTTCAGATGTAAATAAAAAATGTAAGGGGTAAGAGGACTTAGGCAGAAGGTTTTATGTAACAACAGAGACTGACTTTAGTTACAGTGCCCTCTGCAGGATGGCAGCTATAGTAACACAGTTAATGAGTTAACCTGAAGAGCATGGTCAGAAAAGGATACTAGAATGTTAACTTTTAAGATTTCTCATTCAATTTGTTTCATCTATAGTTCAGTTTACCGGTTTATATAATAAAAGGCAAAAATATGAATAGATGGACCATATATATGTATATTCATTATCGAGGATACAGATATTGTTTTCTCTTATCTTAAATAGAAATGGAACAGCATCAATAGTTGATATGTGGCTGAATTACTGAGTAGATGGACTTTCCATGTATTTAATTCCTATCTTCCTATCTTCCAGGTTTCAATATCTCTTGCTACTGTCTGTTGAAACTTTTTATATAGGTCAGGATTGGTAATGCTGACACATTCTACGAACAAAATTTTGACAACAGAAATAACTTGGCACAATTTAGGAAACATAAATTTATACTCTTATTTATAAGTTCCTATATTCCTCACTTTCAGTGATTAAATTATTTGGAGAAGCTCCTGGACTACAATTTGAAAAGGATAATAAATAAAGCCTTTTATTGAAAGGTCTCAAAAACACACTGAAAAAAAACATATTGAACATAATTTTTCTACATTTCATAGGATCAATTTTTTTTATTTCGGGCTCTTGATTGAAAAAACAACAGCAAGCTATATTACCTACTTTTAAATACTTAGGAAGAGAGCAAAAAAAAAGTCATTTACTTTTTATTATTCAGCAACAATTATGCCTTATGATAACAGTAAAAAAAAAGAGTTATATAGAATTAAGGCTGTTCACCAACTTGACTTAACAAGAGGTCAAAGTGTAAGGTAAACAGCTGTGATCTTTTATTCATCAGCCATCTTAAGCACTTTAAAAAACTTTCTGCTACATATTACAGATTTCTGGTCTAAGGAATCTAAATACTGATTTCAGTTGAGTCGAGAAGATGAGTAATAGCACATGCAAGATATATTTACTTAGCATCTTCTATATGCCATATGTAGTTGTCAATTTGTTCCTCAAAGCTTCATTTGTGAAGGTAATTCCTAGAAGTTGAGTCATTCTGAATAAAATTTCATCTGTCCTTTTGTATTTGAAACTATTTTAAAATTCATGGAGCTTCAAAGTTTTGCACTTCATTTAAGATGAAGCTTTCAGTAATACTGAAAAACATTTTGTAGTTCTGTATTTAGTAATACATGTAAAGAATCATTATCAGTGATGGTGATAAAATTCTGTTGGTGATTGTGGTATGAAACATCTGACTAACCCCATTGAAAATTTGTTTTTCATTAAGACATCTTATTCTTTGATCCATTTGTTCCCCTTCAGAACTCTATTTGGTTCTTCTGGACCCTTTTAAGTGACTTACTCTAGTTCCCAACTTCATATGCAATTCCTTTCTTCTCTGGTAATCTCCCCTTTCAGTTTCCTTTCATTTTCCAACTATGTCCTATTTGTCCCCCACTCCTGTCACCCCCCACCTTCAGCAAGAGCAAGAATGATGAAAGTGCCTAAATTCAAAGCCTGGCTCTTATAAGCCTAACAATGGACACAGACAACAAGGGGGTGAGGGCCTGAATGGGGGGGCGGAGGGGGGCAATGTGGGGGATAAGGACACATACGTAATACCTTAATCAATAAAAGAAAGAAAAAAAAAGCTGGTTAGGTTACATATTGACTTACCCAGGTTAATGGCCCCAACAAGTAAAATTCTGTGACTTTGTTTGAGTTCAACTACTTTCTATACTGATCCTGCTTACATAACTGGCCAATTAGAGTGAGAATCAAATAGGGAGGTTGTGTATTAACGGGGTAAAAAATACAGCCAAGACAAATATGTGTGTCTTAGTTTTCTTTTTCCAAAGTCTTCATAGAACATAAAACAACTCTTTGGTATAAACCGAAAAACATATTTTTGTAAAATACAAAGAGGAAATGAAAAAAACTCCTTTGTGTTCTGCCTCTTTTATAGCTTATTTCACAAAGTAGAATCGCAACTTATTAAGTGCACACACAACAAATAGCAAGATGCATTTAAAAAAAAAACAAACCAAAAACCCAGGGGATTTAACACAGCTGCTCGAATCAGTCTAAAACAGGGGAAAGTGCATCTTGGTGGGCATGATCACTAGGAAAACAGGAACTTCAACTTACATAATTACTAGCTTTCTTAAGTCTTGAACAGTTGCCTGAAACATACCAAAATTCTTAATGCAAATCATCAAATCAATATTAAAATATAAAACTTTGTTATAAAGATATCCCAGATTTTTAAGCTTTATTAAAATTCCACTAAAATAAAAAGTATATAACACACATCTAAATATTCACTTTCCTATTCCCACCTATAAATAAATTTATTCCATCTACAATAAAAAAATCATAAAAATATAATCAACTGCCACTATGGTATTATATGGTTTTATAGTTACTATTATCATTACTGACTATATTATTCACTTTATTCAATTTTTAAATTACGCTACTAGTAATATTTCTCAAGGACTTTAAAATATGGATAGCCATATGATTTCATTAGTCAAAGGACAATATCAGAGAAACCTAAAAGCAACCATATTTAAATATCAGTCTAACAACTGAGTTACAATCAAGACTTGCTGTGTGTCTGTGAGTCTTTAAAATTTCATTTCCAATGATAATCCTCATATAATTAATCTATTCAAAATATAAAAGGAAAGCCAATTTAGGTCTTTTTACTCAGGAAAACTTCTACACCAAATTTATCTGAGATACGTGAAATAAGGTTCTACAAATGACTCCACATGCTTTCTGCTGCTTTCAGATACACTTCCGTTTTGAGAATTGTCAAAATTATAAAGCAGGCATGGCAGATAAATAACTTTTTTTTTCATTTGAAATAGTATCCTGCAGAAAAGTAGAAAGAAGAAATGTGACAGAAATATCCCATATACACATCTTATGCCAGAGTCCTACTTACCTCATGGGCTAACATCTTATAGAGTTCTTCTCTAGTTACAGAAATCCTTTCTCTGTCTGTACTGTCCACAACAACTATGACAAACTAAAATAATTACAAAAAAAATCATTAATGATAATATAATTTTATATATTGTAAAATTTATGAAGTGCTGATTTGATTTCCAGGCTATAACTATCAAGGAATTAGTACCTTATGGTATGGTATTATTGAAAAACCAGAGATACCTACTATATATACATCATAAAGCCTAAAGGTCTGATCTATTTCTAATTCAAATATATTTACTAAATTTTAGGAGAAAATAGGAGAAAAGAGAACACATATTAACATACTATTAGAAATATTTTAACCAATAAAACAAATTTGTTTCCTAACTTAATATTTTGAATGCTAACAAGATTATATCTATCTATTTACACTGTAAGTCAAGAAAAAAATGTATTACAGTCATAAACTTAAGTTACTTCTAGACAATTGTTATTTTATTATATTAATATCAATTTGAAAATCCAAAAGGGAATGGGTTTGGGAGTAAACTACCATCACAGTTAAAATCAACAAATTGCAAGAACAAATCTATATCTAAAGCCATCATGCTCTCTTCCTTATATATATATGGCACCTGCTACTGGCAAGCACAACTCTCTCCTGAACTGGTAAGACTAGTATCAGAAGATGCAATGAAAAACCTGTGAAGGAGCTGTTCAGAACAGCACTACACTGCACCTCTTCCTAATACCATGCACACCAAAAGGGAAACAGGAGCAGATATAGTCACTTTACAATGGCATTTGTGATGCCCAGGTTAATTCTGACTGCCTATTATTAACATGCACTGTTCACTTTTGAGAACTAGTTTTTCATTTCCAAATAAGCCACTGTAATTTTCAGAATCTTTTCTATTCTATAGATTTCAGAAACCATAAGGATAAGAGAACTACTAGTTTACCTCTTCTCTCACTTGAAACCTCAGTGATAAGTGGTTTCATTACTGCCAGACTCATTCTATTCCAAGGTACTTTAATAAAGCTATTAATTTTCAAAGTGTTGCCATGAATTTGATACCTGCAGCATTATATTTAGGAATAGTAACCATATCTACTTTTCTTTCTTAAAAAAAAAAAAAACCATGATCAAATGCATTATGGAGTGTTGGGGATCAGGTCAGTAGAAACACTTAATTGTATCTAATGACATTATTCACCTTTTTATACATTTGGAATTTTATTAACTTACTAGAAGCCCAATGAATGAAAATTCATGCACTGAAGGGGGTGGTGGTGGGGTCCCTCAGCCCGACCTGACCCCTCTCACAGTCTGGGAACCCTCAGGGGCGGGAGGTGACCTGGTCATCAGAGGAAGGCAACGTCCCCATCACACCTGTGCTACTGCCACTGCTGGCAGTGCAAGCCTCAGCTGGCCCAGGGTTGCTGGGGAGCCACCATCAGAGGCTTGTCTGCGCCTCAGGCCAGCCCTGGGCAGCTAGGGGGCTGAGGGGACTTAGGGACTCCAGAGGCAGGCGTGCGGAGCGGCTGGACTCAACTTGGCATGGGCCCAGCCGTGCCATGCCTGCCATCCCAGCAGGGCTGAAAGGACTGGGCGCTACCATCTTGTGGCTATGAGTGCCGCCATCTTTGAGGGCATGACAGTCATTTAGCATATTCCCTCTTTATTAGATAGGATAATCAGCATTATAAAAGCAATTGTCAGAGGCTTTCAATTTGCAAGGTCTATACAATGAAGGTCTGAAATTTCCTCTTGGGAAATAGTATATAAATAAAAACATGGTGTTGTCTAAATTGTTTGAGAACCAAAAGGAAAAAAATTCTTTAATGTGAAACTGTGTTGCATAAAATAATACATGGTAAAATTTTGGCCAGGATTGAAACCACCAGATTTTACTTAATTTCTTCTACACAAAAATAAATAGAAAAAAAGAAATGATATTATAAACTGTGAGATGGAATTCATTATAAAAACAACTACTTAAGTTCTGGGATCAATACATAATCAGATTAATCAACCACCAATTCTCCTTACAGAGATTCAATGAGAGTGGATATACATGATAATGACCCTGAAATAGGGAATTAAAGATTCCACGATGTTTAAAATCTACTTCTATTAACATACTGTGATATTTCAAAAAGATTAATTATAAGAGTTCATATCTAAAAAGTGTTTTCCAAGCATTCTGCTCATAAAAGTTCTATATATTAAGAAACATCGGGGAAGAGTCAATGTGGGGGAAGAGGAGTCATATGTAATACTTTAAACAATAAAGAATTTAAATTTAAAAAAGAAAAAAAAGAAACATTACCTCTGTGTTAGTATAGTAAGTGTTCCAGGAAGAACGAAGAGATTCTTGGCCACCAATATCCCACATTAGAAATCGTGTGTTATTAATTACTATCTCTTCTACATTACTTCCTATTGTAGGGGATGTATGTACAACTTCATTCATAGAACTGAAAAAAAATGATTTGAACATGTTACAATTAGCTAGGAAATTAGATTGTTTGAGTATTTTTTATCAGTATGACCTTCTTTTATATATTACTAGAGGTCTGGTACAGAGAATTCGTGCACCCTCTCGAATCTGGGACCCCTCAAGAGGGATGTCCAACCGCCCATTTAGGCCTGATCCTATCAGGCCTGGTCACCCCTAACTGCCCTCCCTTGCAGGCCTGGGTCCCCCCCAACTGCCCTGCCCTGAAGGCTTGATCGCCCCCAACTGCCCTCCCTTGCACACCTGGTTCCTCCCAACTGCCCTCCCTTGCACACCTGGTTCCTCCCAACTGCCCTCCCCTGCAAGCCATCTTGTGGTGGCCATCTTGTGTCCACAGCCATCTTTGACCACATGGGGGCAGCCATCTTGTGTTGGAATGACGGTCAATTTGCATATTACTCTTTTATTAGATAGGATACCCAAATGTCCCTTTTTCAGTAGCTGAGCTAAGTGTTTAAACAGAGGTGGAACTAGGCAGTGGACTATCTGAGATACTCTACATTCAATTTTAGAAAACTATATAAATACATATTTCTCTACTTTCTAAAAGCAAAACAACCACTGTTATAAAAATGTCAACTCTTTACAGTAGGGATGGCCTGCAGGTCCTATAAGGCCCATGAAATCATTTGTTCTTGCCCTGCCAAGGTATTAGGAGTTAATTATTGACCAAATATAGCAGGCTAATCTTTAGGTTGATAATTTTATATGTTCCTCAACTGATGTTATAAATATCCAAATTGTCCCTGACAGAAAAGAGGTTCCCTACCCCTGCTGTAGAGTAACTTAAATTCCATATATAACATTTTATTGCTTTCATTAATCAAATATCACTCAGGCAGAAAAAGTAACTATCCTAGAGGCCCAATGCACAAAATTCTTGTATGGGGGGGGGTAGTGGTAGAGGGATATTCCCCAGCCCAGCCTGAGCCTTCTCTCACAATCCAGGACCCCTCGCTCCTAATCGCCTGCCTATTTGCTCCTAACCATCCCCTTGCTTGCTCCTTGCCACCTGACTGGCCACTCCTTACCACCCATCTGCTCACTCCTTACCACTTGGCTCTCCACTCCTTAACACTGCAGCGGAGAAGAAAGGCTCCTGCCACTGCCACTGCGCTCACTGCTGTGGGAGTGCTTTGACCACCAGGGGGCAGCTCTTGCCCCCTGGTGGTCAGTGTGCATCATAGCGACCCGTTGTTCTGGTCATCCGGTTGTTCCACCATAATGGTGGCTGGACTTTATTATATAGAAGGTAATATGCAAATTGTCCCTTCAGGAGGTCGACCAACCAGAGTTCAACCACTCGCTATGACGTACACTGACCACCAGGGGGTGGCGCAGAACAATGGAAGGCCCCAGCCGGCAACCAGCAGCCAGGGGAAGGAAGATCCCAATCGGCCTTGATCACTGGCCAGGCCTAAGGATCCTACCCATGCTCGAATTTCATGTACCGGGACTCTAGTAAATAATAAAATAAAAATGTGGAAGTAGTTAATACTTACAATTGGTAGAGGATGGTAGTTTTTCCTGCATTATCCAGCCCAACAATGATAACTTTGTGCTCTGAAATGAATAAAACACCAGTAATTAATGAAAAAAAATTTTTTTAATATCCTATTTCATCCATTCTTTCCAGCTATGTATAATTCAGCACATGGCACTTTAACCTTTAACTCTAAAGACCAGCAGAAGTGAGCCATGAGTCTGACCTTCCCCACCACTTCTGTGGAGCAGTCTGAAATCTCTTTGGAGGGCATCCCAATGGGACTCCATGATCCAGAAATCTTCCACCTCTTCATCCTGCCTGAACACCTACAAGTCACAATCATTACCAACTTTACTGCCTCCCAAGACTTGTCTCTTTTTGAGTTTTCAGCTGTTTTTACAATAAAGCACCAATGGCTGGGTTTTTATTTTTTTAATATATTTTATTGATTTTTTACAGAGAGGAAGGGAGAAGGATAGAAAGTCAGAAACATCGATGAGAGAGAGACATGATCAGCTGCCTCCTGCATGCCCCACACTGGAGATGCGCCCAAAAGCAAGGTACATGCCCCCAACCGGAATCGAACCTGGGACCCTTCAGTCCATAGGCCGACACTCCATCCACTGAGCCAAACCGGTCCTGGCACCAATGGCTGTTTTTAACAGCTTCCTAATTTTAACATGTCATGTGGGCCACAGTGAGAACCATAAAATTAAGACATAATTGTAGAACAGGCTCAAAGATAAAGATACCAATTCAATGGTTTAAAAAAAAGTCAGTTTATTCCCAAAAGTAGGGTTAGATTATTCACACTTTTTGATATAAGCATACCTAAAATTATTGCAGGTTCTGTTCTAGACCACCACAATAAAGTGAATATTGCAATAAACTGACTCAAACAACTTTCTAGTTTTCCAGTGTATACAGAAGTTATGTTTATATTACACTATAGTCTACAAAGTATACAACTGCATTATGTTTAAAAAAGAATGTATATTACAAAATACTGTACTGATAAAAATACTAACCATCATCTGTGCCTTCAGCGAGTAGTAATCTTTTTGCTTGCCTCTATTCTGATGGCTGCTAACTGATCAGGGTAGTGGTTGCTGAAGGTTGGGGTGGCTGTAGCAATTTCTTAAAATAAGACAATGAAGTTTTACCACATGGATTGACCCTTTCATGAACAATTTCTTTGTGATATGCAACGCTGCTGGATAGCATTTTACACAAAGAACCATCAAAAATGGAGTCAATCCTCTCAAACCATGCCTGGACTTTATCAACTATGTGTATATAATACTCTAAAATCCTTTGTCATTTCAACATTTTTGATAGCATTTTTACCAGTAGATTCCATCCTAAGAAACCATGGTCTGTGCTCATCCATTAGAAGCAACTCTTCATCCACTAAAGTTTTATCATGCGATTGCAGCAATTGAGTCAGATCTTCAGTCTAATTCTAATTCTCTATTTCTACCACATCTGCAGTTACTTCCTTCATTAAAGTCTTGATTCCTCAAAATTATCCTTGAGGGTTGGAATTAACTCTTATAAATGTTGATATTTTGACCTCTTTTCTTAATCCTATATAATAAAAGCCTCGTATGCAAATCCCCTCAAAAAGTTCGACCGCTTGCTATGATGTGCACTGATCACCGGGAGCAGCATGAACATGACAGGCACTGGCGACATGGTGCTGGCAGTAGGGGCTGCCGGCCCTGATGGGCCCGAACGAGAGTGGACTGGGGTGGGAAGGTGGAGTAGTTGAGTGGACAGCACCAGGCCAAGGCAGGTGCAAGCCACTAGTCGCTGGGCAGGGGCTGATTGTCCCACTGCCACAGGGCTCCCAGGCACTGAGGGACCAGGAGGGGGCCTGATGCCCCATTGATCCAATTGCAGGGCAACCAGTGGCACGATCGGGCACCACAGGAGGCGACCAGTAGCAGCAGTGGGGTGCAGGTGGCTGGGAGAAGAGGAGGAGTACCCGGCCAGCAGCTGCTAGGGACCCTACCAGTGCACAAGTTTCATGCACTGGGCCTCTAGTCATAAATGTTCTTAATGGCATCCAAAATGGTGAATCCTTTCCAGAAAGTTTTTAATTTACTTTGCCCAGATGCATCAGAAAAATCACTACCTATGATACCTATAACCTAACAAAACATTTTTTTTTAATCTTTATATGAGGATATTTTTCCAATGTTTCTTGTAAGTGGGAGGGAGGAGGGAGTGAGAAAGAGAAAGAAAGAGAGAAAGAGAGACAGAAGAGAGAGAGAGAGGGAAATATTGACAGGAGAGAGACACAAGGTCACCTCCTGCATGCACCCCAACCAGAGCTGGGGAATCTGCAACTGAGGTACATGAATCAAATCCACGATCCTTTGGTCCACAGGCCAATGCTCTAACCACTGTACAAAATGAGCCAGGTCACAAAATGTATTTCTTTTTTTTTTTTTTATTGATTTCAGAGAGGAAAGGAGAGGGAGGGAGAGAAACATCA
The DNA here is from genome assembly GCA_011751065.1 of Lasiurus cinereus. NCBI lineage: Eukaryota > Metazoa > Chordata > Mammalia > Chiroptera > Vespertilionidae > Lasiurus > Lasiurus cinereus. Next base: position 33,209,202 of record JAAGEH010000393.1, on the reverse strand, counting down.
ATGATAAGAGAGAAAAATTGATCAGCTGCTTCCTACACACCTCTCACGGCATCTGCAACCCAGGCATGTGCCCTGACCAGGAATCAAATCAGGTGCCCTTCAGTCTGTAGGTCGATGCTCTATCCACTGAGCCAAACTGGCCAGCGCACAAAATGTATTTCTTAAATAAGTCTTGAAAGTTGAAATTAGTCCTTGATCCATGGGCCACAGAATGAAATTTATGTTCACAGGCATAAAAACAAAATCAATCTCATTGTACACCTCCATCAAAGCTCTTGAGTGACCAGGTATATTGTCAATGAGCAGTAATATTTTGAAAGGAATCTTTTTTTTTCTAAGCAGTACGTCTCAATAGTGGGTTTAAAATAGTCAGTAAGCCATGTTTTTTAGAGGACATAGAGTAGATTTAGCACACTTCTAAAGGCTCTAGGATTTTTGGAATAGTTAAATGAGCATTGGTTTCAACTGAAAGTCACCAGCTGCACTAACAAGAGAGTCAGCCTATCCTCTGAAGCATTAAACCCAGGCATTGACGTCTCCTCTCTAGCTAGGCAACTCCTAGATGGCATCTTTTTCTAATAAAATGCTGTCTCATCAATAAAATCTATTACTTGGTGTAGCCACCTTCATTAATTAACTTACCTAATCTTCTGGATAACATGTTGCAGCTTTGACATTAGCACTTGAGGGTTCACCTCGAACTTTTATGTAATGCAAACAGCTTCTTTCCTCAGACCTCATGAATTAACCTCTGTTAGCTTCAAATTTTTCTTTTATATATTCCTCATCTCTCAGCCTTCAGAGAATTCAAGGGAGTTAGGGCTTTACTCTGAATTAGGCTTTGGCGTAAGGGAATGTTGTGGCTGGTTTATAGAAACTACTAAAACTTTTTCCATATCAGCAATAAATCTGTTTTCCTTTCTTACTATTCATATGTTCACTAAAGTAGCACTTTTAATTTCCTTTAAGTTTCCTTTGTATTCACAATTTGGCTGTTTGGTGCAAGAGGCCCAGCTTTTGGCCTATCTCAGCTTCTGACAAGCATTCCTCACTAAACTTAATTTCTAGCTTTTGATTTAAACTGCAAAATGTACAATTCTTCCTTTCACTTGAACACTTTGAGGATTATTAATTACTGTAGGATTAACTGGTCTAATTTCAGTACTGTTATCTCAGGGACTAGGGAGGCCAGAGGAAACAGAGATGAGGGAGCCGCCAGTTGGTGGAGCAGTCAGAACACACACATTTATTAAGTTCATTGTCTTATGTGGATGGCACTGTTCACTGTGCCCCAAAATAATGACACTAGTTAAGTAATGTCAAAACTCACTGATCATAGATCATTAAAACAAATATAACAAGTGAAATATTGCAGAAATCACCAAAATGTGATACACAAAGTGAAAAAAAAAATGGTGTTGGAAAAATGGCACCAAAAATTATTCGATGCAGGGTTGCCATAAACCTTCAATCTGTAAAAAAAAAAAAAAAAAAAAAAAAAAAACACACAACAACACAGGATATGTGAAGCGCAATAAAACGAGGTATGCCTGTACTAAATCAAAGCTTCTTTTGACCACACTTGGGTTTTGTCACCACTCCAGCCTCTTCCCTTACTACCAAGATGAAGCAGCAGTCTATGCAAAATATAAATTTGCAGCCAAAAAAACATTATAATGTTCTTCAAGACAAACGAACCTAAAATACAATATGCATATTAAGAGATGTTATTATGGGCAAACTTAATAAATTTTTGGCTATTCCAATTCTTCGATGCATATGATTCATTTACACGTTTATTGCTTAGTATAATTTCTCTTTTAGACTATCTATGCCACAGCACTCTTGCAGTTACTCATATAAGCCAAAACAACTACACACTGTTACAATATTTAGATAGAATTTTGAGTTTTCATTTAGGCTTTAGTTTCCTAATCAGTACTTTACTGTTTTGTTTTGTTTTTTCATGAAAATGCTTCTATGTTTCACTTATTTCCTTTTCATACATCCCGACAACCTGGAGTTCCATTTATTGCCAGTTTCTAAGAGTCAATATGTAGCCATCCAACTACTAGACAGTAAATTAAGAAAAAAGGAGTATTGTCATCCTGGAGGCCTTAAATTCTCTGAATCATATTAAAGCCAGAAAACACAAATACTAAGACAGACAAATTGAGTCATCCTGATTCTTTATTCTCACCTCATACCCAAACTCACTATGCCCTTTTGATTCTATCTCACATACAGCAAAAAATCCATTTCTATCACATTCAACATAGTTCTCTCTGGCCACTGCACAGTCTGGAATAAAGCATGTGCGCAATACAGAATGAATAAATAAGTAAACCTAGAAGATACAAAGATTAGAAGGGAGCTAACTGATGAAGTCACTATGTATTAAAAATTCCATTTTTAGATTGAAAAGTATCATCAATGAAAAACATTTAAACATAAACTTGCCATATATAACAATGGTAGCAAAGTTTAAGGCAGGGGGAGGGGAGAAGGACAACATCTCTTTTTCACTAAGAAGCTGCTGAATGAAAAGCAATGATTATACATGGCAAAAGTAGACATTCAATCAGAAAACAAACCACATAACATTTTGAAACAGCAAAGTTTAATTTAAAGAAAATAACTAGAGTAAAAAAGGATTGGCTAATAAGAAATAACTCTAGAGATTACAGGAATGACAAATATATGGAACACTAACTACCCCTAGGGCTAGCCCAAAGCTTCCTCCAATTCCCTGGAACTGAGATGCAGACTTTGCTAGAGGCCCTAGCTATGGCTCAATGAATGTCAGAAGCAGCTGTGCAGACCTGCCAATGGATCTTGCTGAAAATCCTTTCCCTGAGAAGTTATTTTGCTACAGGGTCTCCATTCTGAAATCAACTGAAGTGGCTGTGCTATGGCAAGCTGCTGGTTGCTGCTAACCACTGTGCAGTGCAAGAACCAGTCACTGGAGGTGCTAACACCACAAGAGCAGTACAGATCATTATTACGAGAGTACCCTTTACCCAGGAAGAAAAACCCTTTCCTCCAGCAATATCCCTCAAATACTCTATCTACTGATAACGTTTATTTAACATTCTGTCAGCTGGCAAAAGAAAAATATTTAAAGGACTCAGCTCCATAACCACATGAGCATGTACAAAGAGTGAATTTGGAGCGAATCTTTTTTTTCCACCCAAGGATATGCTCTTTATTGATTCTAGAGAAAGAAAGGGAGCGGGAGAGATAGAAACATGAATTGGTTGCCTTCTGTATGTGCCCTGACCAGGGATTGAACCCACAACTTGGGTATGTGTCCTGACCGAAAATGGAACCCTCAACCCTTCAGTACATAGGAAAATGCACTAATCAAGCCACACAAGCCAGGGCTGGAGCTAAATTTTTTAATAACTAGCACAATCCACCCCTTGGGCTACTCAGTTTCTACATTTACTCTTCTATGCATGTTTGAATTCCCATACAATTAAAAACAAACCAAACAGAAACAGAGGTGGCTTTCCCAGAACCAGGCTCTGGCAGCACAAGCAGATTCCCCAGAATTCATTTACTATGTACTTCTTTTCTAAGAACCAATGGGAAGAATGATACAAGGTTATCAATGGGAAAATTTCACAAATTTTTTCATAGGTCACGTTAATGTCAGGAAGTTCTTCCCTTTATCTAGCATGAACCCTTCTTATACAAAGAAAATTTTTTGTATATTTTTTGAGCATTAACTCAGGCACTGAACGTAAAATTCCAGGTCTATCACTTTTAAGCAAACAAGTTACCTAATGTTTCTTTGCCCCTATGAAATGGGCAGAATACCTACTTCACAGGGTTGTTGTGAAGAGTAAATCAATAAAGTGAAGGCTAAATCAACTAACCTGCGTACAGCTTTTAGAAATTACCCTTAAATCAGTAAATGTTTACCGCTAGCATTTTATCTTTAGAGATGAAATTAGCTTATTTTCTGTCTCCCCAATTAATAAATAGTCCGTAAAGGCAGGTGGTTTTTCTGTTTTGTTCTCTGCTTTGTGCCCACCATCAACAATAATTCTTGACACAAAAGTGGTGCTCAAAATATTCACTTAATAAACCAACCAACCACTGATCACGTGCCCTTTTATATTAAAAGACAGTAATGGCATCTCTTCAAAGCCCTAAAGACATAGTTTAGTATCTGGCAAACAGTTAGGGGAAAAAAAGAATTGGTGCCAATCTCTTCTTTAAAAAGACAAACATCAGCAACATACATTTCTTCAGTGTTTTAACTTGCCTAGATCTGGCATTTACCAGTTGTAAGGCTCAGGGAAATCACTCCACTTGAACCTCAGTTCCCTCTTTTCAATGGAAAAGAGTAACTCCTTCAAAGGGATGTTGAAACTTTTTTTTAAAGTGATGCATACATCTCAACACCAGGAAGACAAACAATCCAACTAAAAAATGGGCAAAGGACTTGAATAGACACTTCTCCAAAGAAGACATACAGATGGTCAACAGACATATGAAAAAATGCACAATATCGCTAATCATCAGAGAGATGCAAATTAAAACTACAGTAAGAAATCACCTCAGACCTGCCAGAATGGCTACCATCAAAACAACAGACAACAAATGTTGGTGAGCATGTGCAGAAAAGGGAACTCTCAGGCACTGTGGGAGGAAATGCAAACTGGTACAGCCACTGTGGAAAAGTAGAATGGCATTTCCTAAAAAACTTAAAAAGGCATTTTGACCCAGTGATCTCACTTCTGGGAATATAGCCTAAGAATCCCGAAACACCAATTCGGAAGAATACATGTGTTCAGAGCAGTGTTATTTACAATAGCCAAGATCTGGAAACAGCCCAAGTGCTTATCAGTAGGTTAATGGATAGAAAAGCAGAGTACCATTTACACAATGGAATACTATGTGGCTATAAAAAAGAAGGAACTCTTACTTTTTGTGATAGCATGAACCTAGAAATTCTTATGCTAAGTAAAATAAGTTAGAGAAAGACAAACACCATGTAATGCTATCTAATGAACTGAGGAACAAAACAGAAACAGAGACATGGATACCTGGAACAGACTGACAACAGCAGAGAGGAGAGAGAGGGAACTGGATGAAAGAAGGTGCACAGATAAGTGTGGTGATGGTCAGAAGGACCAGAGGATAAGGGCTGGGTGGAGATGGGCAAAGAGGGATCAATGGGGACATATGTAATAGTGTCAACAATTAAAATAAAGTAAAAAAAAAAATGCACAGAACAGCATCTAGAATAAAGTTTGTACTCTATTTTATCTAAATATATATCTAAATGCAAACTCTGGTCTTTCACGTTGGGCAGTAGGCAGTCACTGTGCACTCATACTGTCTAGGCTTAAACTGAGGAAGTTGTCCTAAAGGGGTTTCAGAAAAAAACAGATATTGTACATTTTTAAGTTTCATCAGCATGGCAAATTCTGCAATCACCCAAATCTCCCTTCCAGAATTTATGTGAAAAGAATATAGAATTGTGTTCTGTATATTTTGAAAGTAAAATAAAGCATCCAAGTTATATCTAACTTACTTTTATCCAATTTAATAGAGAACCAAAAAGACCAGCAAGTATCTGACATTAGATTTAATAGTAAATATTTTGAAAAGTAACCCTATTGATAACACAACCACATCATTTAGCAGGAGAAAAAGTTTATTCATATTTTTACAAGAGTGACATCTAAATTTCTAAAGTTCAACTTCATTAATCTGCTTACTATTAATTTCCCAGCACTAAAATAAATGTCCAGTCAAAAATTATGACAAAATTCAGGTAGTAAGAACACCATATTAGATTTTTAGTAGTAACAATACACACATCCTTATTTTTACTACTGGCAAGTAGTTGTTGGCAAAGCTCTAATTCATTCTTAAGTTACAGAAACAAATAATTTTATCATTGACTCAAATAAGAAAGTGGAGATTATCTAGTTTTATTGCGGTACCAGAGTAAACTGACAAGCAAACTCTTTCTAAATTTCATAGCAGAGTTGAAATTACTTCATTCTGAAAATACAAAATTATGAATGTTAAAACAAGAATAGACCTTATCTACTATAAGCGCCACCAATTCTACAGCAATGTAAATTTCAACACTTCACACCCAGAGATTAGGTTTTCAAGATTTGTAGGCTCCACAATCATATAGCCAAAATCCCTGGTGTTCTAAGTGAGAACACCTACTGAGAGGTTAAGCGAATGACTGGTCTCTACTCCTCTCCCAAACAGAAACGAGTAGCCAGAGGCAGTGCAGGTCAAAACTGGTTTTCTTTACTTTATAGAAAAATCCCCATTGTCAGAAAAATTGGGAATATTGTTCTTCCATTTAGTATCCTGTGATCTACGCTATTATCTTTAGTTTTTAAAAAGATACACTAGAGATCACAAATCCCACTTCTGCTAATTTCCGGTCACCATCTTCTGTAGGTGAAGCTGAATCATGAAGGAGGAGGTGAGCATAGTGGTTGTACACAATATATGTCACCATTCATTAAGTCTTCATTGGAAAACTTTGGGATGTGACACAAGCACCAGCTTACACAAGAGAAAAACACAAACTAAGTTACTAGCAACAGGAATGATGAATCACCCAACTTGAGTTAAAAAGAAACAAAAGTGTACCACTAACTATACTGTATCCGAGTGATATGGAGGCTTTTTGTTAAAATTGCATGCTTTCCCCAGTTTTATACTCTCATTTTGTAATAAAATTTAATAAACCTGATAATCACTTCAAGGCAACATTTGAGTTTGGATGAACTTAAGCATCCCTATATAAAACACTCCAGACTTACATGGTAACTTGCTAGTTACCCACGATTAACAAACGCTTCACATATGTTTTTTACACGCGTTATGTGAAAATGAAACACATTTTCACATTTTTAACTCAACAAAAAAAACCACACACGCACACACACACACACAAATCCCTGTATTTAAATAAGCACACAAGTAGAAAAATGACCTTAAGCTTAACCTTAAACAGATATATTATATATATATACATATATATATATACATATATATATACATACATATATATATATGGCAAAGGGGGGTGGGGGGAACCCATCACTATTCAGGTTACAGGCGGATGTTCCCAAAGGAGAGTGGAGGTGCAGGGAAGGCTCATAAACCGGAGGGGCACTGGACAAGTGCAGAGCGATTCCTCGTGTTTCCCGCATTCCGCCACCCTCGGCGGCGGCTCCGTGGTGCGGCTGGGCCACAACCTACAGCCTTCATGGCCGAGAACCCCAGCCTGTCTCGGGGGTGCAATGCCAACTGCTGGAGGAAAAGGGCTGGATGGCCACGCTGTGCCACCCAGGGACGTCAGACAAGGAACCTCTTCCATCCCTAACCGAAATCGGAGCAAGGGGTGTGTGTGCGGGATGGCGTTTCTTAGGAAGGTTCCCCAAGACAAGGGCTGCGAGGCGGGAGCCCTCCCGCGCTGGGAGTGGGACGGAAACCAGGCCCCCGCGGCCCGCTCCCCGCGCCCGGACCGCGCGCCGCCACGCCGCCCACACTCCGGAAAGAGGGGGAGACCCTCCACCCGGGCCACCCGCTCGCCCTCGGCCCGAGACCCTCACCCTGGTGATTGAACAGTCTCCATATCCTGGTGAAGAGAATTCCCATTCTCGGGCAGCGGACCCCCGCAGCCACCACCCCGTCCGCCTGGCCTCCCTGGACTTAGGCTGCGCGGGAGGAGAGAGACGCGCCGCAGCCTTCGCTCCTGCCGCCGCTGCTCCCGCGCTGGCCGCCGGCCCGCTTCCTAGGAACCGGAGGGAGCCCGAAGCCCAGGCCGCCTGGCCGCGCGCGAGGGCCCGCCGCTGCCGCCGCGGCACCCGCCGGGCTCGGGGACATCGCCGCCGCGTTGTCTGCGGCGAGCCTCGCGGGCCACCGTCCTCCCCCAGCTCCTCCTGGGCCGCGGTGGCGGCGACCGCGCGGGCGGGGGAGCGAGGGGCGGGGCGAGCGGGACCGGAGAGCGCAGGCGCGCGGCCGAGGGGCGGGGCCTGGGGAAGGGCTCTCCCCAAACCCTCGCTTAACAGGGTGACCTGTAGGCGGCGGTCTAGGCAATGCGGACTGCGGAGCTAGGGCCGGACCCTCCACTGCTGAGGTTTCCCCGCTGAATTTTGAGTTTTGCCTTCTTTCACAGAACCATAATATAAACATGATATTGATGCCCAGTGCCCGTCCCCAACGCTTCACACACACTGCACCGCAGGCCATAGATATTCCTTGTACTCGTAGCTGTCCTTTCCAGCTGTAATTTCCATTGTTCCAAGCTGATTAAACAGCTGGTCAAATGTTCTCTCTGCTTTTTCAGTCTTCTTACCTATACACCTTGAACAACAGTGTCCTGTGCTAAGCAAATCTGACACCGTATAAGCAACCCTCTATTGTGGGATATTTAGTTGAAAATTAGAATGTAAGTGAATCAATCGGTAACTTGATATCATAGTTCTTGTCCGATGCGTTATTTTTTTAAATCATTTAAAAATTTTTTCTATTACAGTTCACATATAACATTTTATTAGTTTCAGGTGTACACCAGTGATTATACATTATACAACATACTAAGTGATCATCCCCATAAATCTCATACCATATGGCACCATACTTAATTACTGGGATATTTACTATCTTCCCTCTGCTATACTTTACAACCCCATGACTATTCTATAACAATCCATTTGTAGGTACTTCATCCCTTCACTTTTTTCACCCAACCCTCCTCCAATCTGGCAACCATCAAAATGTTCTTTTTTTTAAAAAAATAATTTATTGGGGTAACATTGATTTGCAAAACCATACAGGTTTCAAGTGTACAAGTCAATAAAACATCATCTGTATACTGCATCATGTGCCCATCGCCCCCATTTTTCCCCACCTTTTCCCTCTTTTTATCACCAAACTGTTGTCTGTGTCTACGTGTTATATCTAATTATAGATATAGGTATAGGTATAGAGTTATGTGTGGTTTTTTGCTTAATCCCTTCACTTTCTTTCATTTGGCGACAGCTGTCAGTCTGTTTCATGTATCCAGGCCTCTGTTTCTTTTTTTTTTCCATTGGTTTATTTTGGTCATTAGATTCCACATATAAGTGAGATCATATGGTATTTGTCTTTTGCTGACTGTATTATTTCACTTAGCATAATAATCTCCAGGTCCACCTATGCTGTCACAAAAGGCAAACATTTCTTCTTTTTTTATGGCCAGCTAGTATTCCATTGCGTAAATGTACCACTGCTTTTTAATCTACTTCTCTACTAATTGGCACTTGTGCTATTTTCAGATGTTGGCTATTATAATAATGCTACAATGAATATAGGGGTGCATATATTCTTTCAAATTAATGTTTTGGGTTTCTTAGGCTATATTCCAAGAAGTGGGATCTCTGGGTCAAAAGGCAGTTCCATTTATATTTTTTTGAGGAAATGTCATATTGTTTTTCCACATGGCTACACCAATCTGCATTTCCACCAATAGTGCACCAAGATTCCTTTCTCTCCACATGCTCTCCAGCACTTGTCATGATAGCCAATCTGACAGGTCTGAGGTGATGCCTCATTGTGGTTTTAATTTGATGATTAGTGACATTAAATGTGTGGGGTTTTTTCTGTCTTTTAGCTATCTCTATGTCCTTTTGAAGCAGTACTAGTATTTATTCAGGTACTTTCCCAATTTTTAATTAGGTTGTTTGTCTTTCTGGTGTTGAGTTGTTAAGTTTTATATATATTTTGGAAATTAACCCCTTATCAGATGTATCACTGGCAAATACCTTTTCCATTCAGTGGGTGTCCTTTTCAATTTGTTGATGGTTTCTTTTGCTATGCAAAAGCTTTCAAGTTTGATGTAGTCTCTTTTGTTTGTTTGTTTTCCCTTGTTAACTTTGCTCAAGGAGATATAGCAGCAAACATATTGCTATAAGAGATGTCTGAGATTTTACTGCCTATGTTTTTTTTCTGGGTTGTTTATGGTTTCATGCCTTACATTTAAGTCTTTTATACATTTTGAGTTTAATCTTATGTATGGTGTAAATTTGTGGTGTAGTTTCACATTTTTGTATGTACCTGTCCAATTTTCCAAATACCATATATTGAAGAAACTGTTCTTATACCATTGTATGCTCTTGCCTTCTTTGTCAAATATTAATTGATGTCAGAGAGGAAGAGAGAGAGAAACATCAATGATGAAAGAGAATCATTGATCAGCTGCCTCCTGCGTGATCCCTACTGGGGATTAAGCCCACAACCCATGCATATACCCTGATCAGGAATCAAACTGCAACCTCCTGGTTCATAGGCTGACACTCAAACATAGGCTGACACTAAACCCCACCGGTCATGTTTTTGACCTTTTTAAAAATATATATATTTTTATAGATTTCAGAGAGGAAAAGAGAGGGGGAGAGAGAGATAGAAATATCTGTGATGAGAATCATTGATCAGCTGACTCCTGCATACCCCCTACTGGGGATCGAGCCCACAACTCAGCCTGTGCACTTGACCAGAATCAAACCCAGGACCCTTCAATCCATAGGCCGATGCTCTATCCACTGAGCAAACCAGCCAGGGCATTGACCTTTTTTTCCCCCTTTTTCTCTTTTTAAAGACCCTTTTACATATCATAAAATACTGTGGTGATGAACTCCTTTTGCATTTCTTGTCTGGAAAGCTCTTTATATGCCCTTCAGTTCTAAATAATAGCTTGCTGGGTGGAGTATATGTTATTTTTTTTTTAACTGGCCAAATTACTTACCCTCTTTATGCCTCAATTTTCCCATATGTAAAAGCAGAGGATTTGTGTCTGAGGTCTTGTGATTCTAGGTCACCTGATAACTATAATAATTAGTCTCTACTCTTGTTAGAGGCAGTAAGTGGGGGGAAAAAACAAGTTGTGTACTTCACCTTCACAAAGAAGCCCCCAAAAGCTCCATCCATTCTCTTCTATTCTCATTAATTTTGGTTTAAAAGAAGACAAAGAGCCAGTTGGTTTGGCTCAGTGGTTGAGCATTGACCTATGAACCAGGAGGTTATGGTTTGATTCCTAGTCAGGGCACATGCCCAGGTTGCAGGCTTGATTAGCAGTGTGGGGCATGCAGGAGACAGCCAATCACTCTCTCTCCTTTCTTCTCTGAAAAAAAACAACACAAAGAAGATGTGTGTGTGGGGGGGAGGGGGGGCTGTAAGAGGCATTTTGAACTGCTTTGCTCCCCTTCTCCAAGAGTTGAACAAAATTTTAAATAATCTACAATAAACTACACCTTAACACTTCACCTTTCTTTGTCACACACTACCTTATCTCAACATATATATAAAAAAGTGCAGCATATGAGTAAGACCTCAAGGCAGCCTACAGATTGTCTTAGTTGTCTGAGCTAGAAAACTCGTACCTATAAAACAAAGTACAGCAATAAGGACTGAAACTTGCCTCTTTAAAAAAAAAACTGTGCAAGAAAAGTATTTTTCTTTTGGAGCTTGTGGTTAAAAAGTCAAAGTTTAGAATAGACATGTGAAGGGAAAGAAAATTAGCATGTTAATTCACTGAGGAATAAAGTGAAGAAATAAAATGTACTTACAATGGTTAAGCTGCTAAATTACTAAAATCAAGTAGGTTGAGGTATGAGGAAACAATTCTATTCTTGTTTTGACTAGCCTGAAACCTGGATATATATCAAACCTCCAGATAATCCTTAGATCACCCTAAAGGACTAAGAAAAGAATGTTCACATATCCAATCCACCTGATATCCATTATCCAAACCACTGCTCACCTAGATGATTATTATCTCAGGCCATTTCAGAGGCTAAGAATGTAGGACTCACTGCTTGTGGGAATGTAACTGGTACAGCCACTATGGAATTTTTCAACAAGATGGAGATTCCTAAAAAAATTAAGAATAGAGTTACCATGTGACCCAGCAAACCCTCTTCTGAGTATCTACCCCCCAAAATTGAAAACATTTATTCGTAAAGACATATGTATCTTTATCTTCATTGCAGCATTATTCATGGTGGCCAAGACATGAAACAACCAAAGTGTCCTTTGATAGATGATTGGATAAAGGATACACACACACACACACACACACACACACACACACACGATGGAATACTACTCAGCTATCACAAAAGATGAAATACTGCCATTTGCAACAATATGGACAGATCTTAAGAATACCATGCTAAGCAAAGTAAGTCAGATGGAAAAAGTCAAGAACCATATGATTTCATATATATGTGGTATATAAAACTGAAAACAACAAAAGGACAAACAAGACAAAAACTCATAGACAAAGACAATGATATGGTGATTACCAGAGGAGAGGAGGGGAGGGAAGGTACAAAATGGTAAAGGGGGTCAAATATATGGCAATGGAAAGAGAACTGACTGGGTGGTAAATACACAATGCAATATACAGATGATGTATTGTATAGAATTATATACTTGAAAAATATATGATTTTATTAACCAATGTCACTCCAATAAAATTTCAAACAAAAGTGATTCTTCTTAAGAATGTAATTTCTGCTGTAAGAACTCTCTGCTTTTCTTTTTTCTTCGGCACACTCTGGATATTTCCTTATTGTGTTTCTGGTTTGCAGCCTCTAAGAGCCTTGAGTAAATCTTAATCAATTATTTCTAACAAAGGCTCTTTTTTAATTCCTTCGACATACATGGTGTTAGCATCATGGGATCCAAACAATACTTCGCTTCAGTTCCAGTGCCACTGTTGGGTTTGAGCAAGGCAACTGTTCAAGCCCCTTGTTGCTCTGTCATCTCCCCAACATCTCTGGGATTCCAGTTATGAGTCCTCTCAGTTCTGGACCTCCTTCCTTTAGCTGATGTTCAGACCTTTATTTTTTGCTCCTCTGATCCTGGGTGCCCTATTTTTAAGCTCATTACAGAGGGAAAATCCAATTCTGGAATGCCGGTTGGATTTATGGTCCATCCTCTGCTAAATATTTGTCTAAATGAACCCTGATATAAAGGACAATTTGGAGTTAGAGTGGCCCCTCTGTAGATCTTTTGAGATTCTGAATTCAGTATATTTACCTGCACAATTAGAGTATCTTAGAAATGTTAAACAAGAGGAAAGAGAAGGGTTTTTTCAATTGGTATGTACAGACCTCTAAGAAATTGAATGATTCAAAGATAGACAACATCTCTTTTGTCTGGCTGTGTCAGCTTTCAGGGGAATTTTTCTTTAAAATTTTCCTCTAACAAGTTCTCCAGAACTTTCTTACCAGGAACTGTAGTTGGTTATATTTACACAAAACATTTTAGTTCCTTCTCTTGTGCCATTTAATAAAATGAACCAATTTAGCCAAAATAATTTAAAATTCTAATGGCCACTAAGGTAAAACGTTAAGTCCATCACAAGGGGCCTCCCTTAAAGAGAGAATTTCAAACCTCTCTGAAGACAACAAAATTCATTCTCTGATATTTAGAAGCTTCTAAAAGACATATTGACATTTTAAAAAAAGATACTAAAAGGAGTTTAAAAGAAACTTTGGCCAATTGAGCAGGAGCTTTAAAATATTACTATTCCTCCTGTTTGAAACCTGACAAGGTATTTAAAAGGATTTGATAACTTTTAGATTAGAAAATTGGCTCAATTGGAAGCTGAAGATTCAGAGCCTGATAGGATGTTTTAAAGGCCTCCTCCCCTAAACTGAAATAAAACTGTTACCCAGAGGGAAAGAAGAACGTTAAATGACCCAGTTGGATGGGTAGATCAACCTGTGGTGTCACTGAAGTTACAACCTAATTTGGGTGGAATTGAGAGTAGCTGGCCTTATCTTACAAATCTTTTGAAAACCAGAAATGCAGCTCTACAAGCAGTTCAAATTCCACCTTTCTTTACCATCCTCAATTCCCAAGATTGAAGAAAAAGTAGGAAAGAAGGTTTTAAAAAAATGTATATATATTTTTTATCGATTTCAGTGAGGAAGGGAGAGGGAGAGGGAAAGATAGAAACATCAATGATGAGAGAGAATTATTGATCAGCTGCTTCCTGCGTACTTCACACTGGGGACTGAACCTGCAACCAGAACCTGTGAATCAGCTATGACCTCCTGATTCATAGGCCAACACTCAATCACTGAACCATGCCAGCCAAGCAAGAAGGGTTTTACTTATTTAGTTTAAATACTAGGGGCACAGTGCATGAATTGGTGCACCTTGAAAGGAACTGTGGGCTTCGAGGCTGTGGTGGGCACAGGGTGGATTTCGACCCATCCTCCACACCCCATCTAGTCCTTTCTACAGCGGCCCCAGTCTCCTCTCTACCAGCAGGCCCCCTCCCATCACTGCCACTCCCACATGCTGACAGTGATGAGTGATCAGGGGCAGTGTCAGGCACCAGCAGCAGGTGCTGGTGGGGCCCAGGCTCTCAGCAGGTGTGAGCACTGGGCAGGACCATGGCATGCAAGAGCAAAGAATTTTCAGTAACCACCAGAGGCTTGCCCCAATGACAGCCACTAGCACCTGCCTTGGTCTGGTGCCCCCCCTTACCTGATCCACCATCCCACTGTGGCCAATGCCCGCCATGTTCCTTGTATGCTCCCTGGTGGTCAGCATACGTTAGAGCGACATATTGTTTGGTTGTTCTGCCATTCGGTCTATTTGCATATTAGGATTATATATATATATATTTTTTTCTTGATTTCAGAGAGGAAAAGGGAGAGATAGAAACATTAATAATGAGAGAGAGCTGAAACCAGTTTGGCCCAGTGGATAGAGCGTCGGCCTGCAGACCGAAGGGTCCCGGGTTCGAGTCCAATCAAGGGCATGTACCTTGGTTGTGGGCCCATCCCCAGTCGGGGGTGTGCAGGAGGCATCTGATCAATGTTTCTAATTCTCTATCCCTCTCTCTTCCTCTCTGCAAAAAATTAATAAAATATATATTTTTAAAAATAATGTGAGAGAATCACTGATTGGATGACTCCTGCACATTTCCTATTGGGGATTGAGCCTGAAACCCAGGCATGTGCCCTGACCAGAATTGAACTTGGGACCCTTCAGTCCACAGGCCAATGCTTTATCCACTGATCCAAACTGGCTAGGGTGCAAGAAAGGTTTTTTAAAGAACAAATTGCTGCTCTGGCTTCAGGTTCCTTGCCAAGGAAAAATACAAATCTTAATTGTCTTCACTACACATATTAATAAGAAAAAGGTTTATACAACTGAATGAATAAACTTAACTTATTCCAACTGTTATAAATTAGTGGGATTTTTTAAAACTTTATTGTACCTATCTCAGGGCTGAGATTTTAAAAAGAAACCATCAGGTCTCTGATTGCATCTGTTTATATATGTGTATGTATGTTTACCTCTGGAGGATATTGCTAGAATTGGTTTGTAAAAATCGCTGTTTAATTGGTTTAAAGAAATTAAGTACTTATATAAAAACTAGAGGCCTGGTGCACGAAATTGTGCACAGGTAGGGTTCCTCAGCCTGGCTGGTGATTGGGGCCTATCACGGCCTTCTCTTCCAGTCCCAATTGGGGCCAATCCCCAGGGGGAGGAACCATGGGAGGTTGGCCAGCTGGCCAGAGGGAGGGACTGCAGGAGATTGGTTGGCTGTGGGAGTGCACTGACCACTAGGGGGCAGCTTCTGCATTGAGCGTTTGCCCCCTGCTGGTCAGTGCACATCATAGTGACTGATGTACTGGTTGACTGGTCGACCAATCATAATGGTTGCTTAGGTTTTTATATATATAGATTCCCATAAATATAATAGAAACTTAATGCTTTTCAGGATCATGTGTTCTGAAAAAATATTTAATGTGAAAGCTGGTTTGCGTTTGGGGTAGTTAAATAGGCATGTCTTTAGGGTTATAATACTTTATTCTACTTGGGTTTATTGGTCAAATAAGTTCATGTTATCTTGGTTGTCAAACTTGTCAGCAAGAAAAATAACTTAGGACAATGATGTGTTTGTAACTATCCCACACATAATTATTAAGAACAAGTAAAACAAATAGATATAGATTGGGTAGGTTTTTAGGTGAACTTTTTGGCATTGTTTATCTTTTATGGCATGTCTACTTACTTCCTCCAAATCTTTTGGTAACTTGAAACATTAGAGTTTTGACAAATTAAAATAAATGATGAATCAAAGTGAAATCTTTGAATATCTAGATCATTTCCACATAAGATAAAATACTGAAACATTAATTCTTAAATAAGCTTAAGTTTTCATTTGACTTTTTATTGCAGAAAAATTAGATACACTTGAATTTGTTAACTAACATGTGTTGTGCTTTGTTCAGAAAGCATGTGTTTCTAAAAAATTATGAAATGTATTTGCCAGTATTTCTTCTCCAGGAAAACAATGGATGGCAGATGAGGCAGTGCTGTGGCAGGACCCAGGAATGGGGGGCTGCAGAGGGTTCATAGAGGATTTGGCAGCCACATCCAGGGCCCAGGTTGAGACCAGGGTCTGGGCAGGATGAGCTCGTGGAGGCAAAGCCAAGGACAAAGTTTGGATCCCCATTACCAAGCTGGTCAAGGACATGAAGATCAAGTCCCTGGAGGAGATCTGCTTCTCCCTGCCCATCAAGAAATCTGAGGTTATTGACTTCTTGCTGAGGGTGTCCCTCAAGGACGAGGTTTTGCAGATTATGCTGGTGCAAAAGCAGACGCGCACTACCAGAGGATACATTCAAAGCATTTGTGGCCATTGGGAACTACAGTGGGCAAGTCGGCCTCGGTGTTAAGTGTCCCAAGGAAATAGCCACTGCCATCCGTGGGGCCATCTTCCTGGTCAGGCTCTCTATTGTCCCTGTGCAGGGAAGCCGGGGGGAGGGGGAGAAGCAGCTGGAGGGGGGCAGGCGGAGGGGGGCAGGCGCACAAGATCAGCAAATCCCGAAAGGTCTCTTGCAAGGTGACTGGCCCTGAGGCTCTGTGCTGATGTGCCTCATCCCCACCCCCAGGCCCAGGGGCACTGGTATTGTCTCAGCGCCTGTGCCCAAGAAGCTGCAGCTGATGGCAGGTATCAAAGACTGCTATACCTCGCCCGGCTACACCACCACTCTGGGCAACTTAGCCAAGGCCACCTTTGATGCAATCTCCAAGACCTACAGTTACCTCTCCCTCATATGTATTCAACAAGCCTCCCTATCAGACAGTCACAGGCTATCTAATAAAAAGCCCACACCAGAGTTTCTGTGAATAGGACCCAGGCTCTAGCTATGGGCATTACATAAGTTTATACAAGAAAAGCAAAGTGAATTAAGCCTGTTAAAACAAAACAAAAACTATATATATTTTCCAGTAAAAGAGCCTTTGTTTTCAGAGGTTATAAAATGTATTCATAAATTTTCCAGTCTCAAGAGTGCTAATTACTTACTTCTTAGTTGTCCTTAGAAATTAAGGTTTCCAATTTTCATTAATATGGAAGGAAATAATATGTGTTTTCAGTAAAAGAAGATATAAGGTATGGAATTGCAATTTTGAAAAAAGTTTTGTGAAAAGGAATCTTGGGAAAGAAATTTTATGTGTGATCAGCTGAATAAGATTGAATAAATGTTAGGATTTTAAAAAATAAACTTGATATCAATATCACACTAAATCTAATATCCTTTCATCTGTTAAAAGGACAAATTTTCTTAGATGACTGATCTGCTCTTGAGAAGATATTATGAAGATGTTCTGTCAAGAAAGCAAAGATTTTGTTTTATCAAAATAATTTCTGTGTTTTGTGTTGCCATAACCAGGTCTTTAATTTGTTCAGAGAATAGGAAAATGTAACCCCTAAACAAAAGAAAAATCACTCCAGAGAAACAGACCTGGGAAGTTAAGTGATTACCCCAAGCTCATAGCTAGTTCCTTCCTGATCTAGGCTTTGAACCCTGGGAAGAGTTAGAGCCCATGATGTAACTACTATTCTTAATTGGCATGTTGTATGACAGGACAAGCACGATGTTTCTACAATCCATCTTATTAGTGCAGATGTGCTGGTGATAAAAAAGGTGGCATCAGGCATACAGCCAAGTTGATGGAGTGATTATTGGTTGAAATGCCTTGATAGTTGGGCCAGGCTTATACAGTACTTCAATAACTGAGGTGCCATTCATTCAGGTCAACATTTATTGTATTCCAGAGATTCTTTCGTATGCTTCAGGTAACTATCAGCTTACAAGCATTTAATATATATATATATATATATATATGAATGATAAAAGTACTTTAGAGAGCCGATTAGGTGGCTCAGTTGGTTGGAGTATTGTCTGTACACCAAAAAGGCTGCAAGTTCTATTCCCAGTCAGAGCACATACCTCGGTTGCAGATTCAATTCTCCATTCAGATTCATATGGGGGCAACCGGTCAATGTTTCTCTCTCATATCAATGTTTCTCTCTCTCTCTCCCCTTCCTCTCTCTAAAGAGCAATAAACGTATCCTCTGGTGAGGATTTAAAAAAAAAATTTTTAAAGAAGTACTTTAGTGAGCAAAGTTCCAATGAGCTTTGGTTTCTTTGTTTGAAGTTGGATCTAATAATCTTTGCCCTATTTCCCAGGGCAGTCAGATGGAATAAATGTGATGAAGCTTGTGAAATAACCTGGCTTCAATAAATTACTGTATAATTTTAATGCAGCGATAATGATCAACATAGTACACATTTCTTTTCAACTTCTTGGACTCTGCAATTAGAGAAAAGCCAAATGCTGATCAAGTTGTAACATGGACAATTGACACTGAGCACACAAAATTCAAGCCATAAGCCAATATGGAATTCTACAGATACAGAATACCTTTGGAAATAACTGATAACTGCTATAATAAATTACTTATAGGTTTTCTTGTGAACAATGCAGTTTATCTAGTTTATTTTCCTATACTGTATTCAATCCTATACCACACATGTACTCTAAATCATTCTATCTCATGTGTGTATGCATGTAACTTACAAGTACTTTCCTAATACAGTACTTTTATGATCACTCATAGCACCTGACAGAGTAGTCAGGAAATAGTCATTTAAATGAATCTGTGTTGCCCTGGCCAGTGTGACTCGGTTGGTTGAGTGTTGTCTAGTGCACCAAAAGGTCACTGGTTCAATTCCAGTCAGGCACATACCCAGGTCCTGCAGGTTTGATCCAAAGTTGGGCTGCATACAGTCGGCAACTGATCAATGTTTCTTTTTCACTTCAATGTTTCTCTCTCTCTCCCTTTCTTAAAAAATTTTTTTAATCAATAAAAGCACATACTTAATTGAATATGTGTTTTCAGGGTAAATAGACTTTTGCTTTGTCTATGAGAAATAATATAAAGGAGAGGTATAATGCTGGTTTCAGTGTTTTTTTCATTTATTATATAAAAGAAAAAAATTAATGCAGTTGGTTTGTACACATTGAAATTCCATAAAACAAATCCATAGAAATTAGGATACTATATGCATGCATTCTGCATTTTCTTTGTTAAATGTTTTGGTTCACAAAAATAACAACACATTTTTTCCTTTAAAGCCACTAGAGCAGAGGGAGATCAAAACATGCAGCACGGTACACATTTGCATAGTATATGTTACCCAGCATGCCTTGTAGAATGCTACACATTCACTTATATAAGAAAAATAAAAGGGTTTAAATTATCAAAATAATAGCTAAAGTTTAAAGAAAGGAAGAAAATTACTTGACAAAGGTGGAATCTCCCCCCACTACCCCCCACCACACTTTGTAGCTGGCAATATAGCAGTGGCTTGGGATATCAACTGCCCTTAGGATAGTAGGGAACATCTTTTTATATCCAGTTGCCATTTTTATTTGTGGTTTTTGTAAGTTTCTGTTTTTCCCTCCTGCCACCCCTAAAAAAGCAAACAAAAAACAAGCAGCTAACGGCTTTAACTTATGTTTCAAAATAGTACTTAGTACAAACAGACTGAAGGATCCCTAAATACTTCTTAGTTTCTGGGACATTTTTATTTATCATTCTGACTTTAGACTGAAAAATAGAAGACATTCAAACATGTCCGGAATTCGAGGAGCCCTATGAACTCACCTCTCTGTTACCATTTTGTAGTTGTGATTGAAGAAGAAATAAGAACAGTAAATATACTATGAATCTTATCACAAAATAAAATTTAATATGTTTCTGGAAGGGAATAAAGTATAATAAATTACATCCACCGATTGCAAGACTCTGAAGCAAATTGCTGGAAAAGTATTAAGCAGCAAGTTAGAAAGATGATAAATGAAATAAGTCTGGTAAAACTTAGAACTAAATCTATACCCTTTTAAAAATACAATGCCAATTTCAACAGTGGAATTGTTATAAGTTTGTGCTATAACAAATGTGCTTCTTTCTCCTCAATCTATTTTTATATTATTGGCAAAATATATATCTTTTATAATTTTATATTGTACAATATAGGTTTTTGCTACATTATTTTTCTACTGTTAATGCAGATGAGAAGTAACAACATAGATTTATTTTGGCAATAAAATGCTTTCCATTTTAATAACATCCGAGAAAATATTGTAAGGCATATGAAAAATAGTTTGCAACAGTATAGCATTAATGATCCTGCATCTTTAATACATCCTTTATGCATATAGGATGCACACTGATTTCGGTTAGAAGTGTGTAAAAGTGGCATGCAAGTAGGGCAAGAGTGGCCCCTACATAAATATAGACACAGCCATTTGTTTAGAAATTTAAGTGTTCAAAACATAACCAAGAACACTTACCAAGTATTGAAAGCCAGAGGCCAGCTATATTTGGTTCTTAAATAGTTCTCATATTAACTCCTTACGATTTTCAAAGAAGAAGCATCAGTGTATTTCCAAAACCACTCTAAATTCATTAGAAACATTTTTTTTTACAATTTTCTGCACACATTTTACACACATCAAAAGAAACAAAGGAAAGTTTCATATGTAACTACCACTCCCCAAAACTCATTGCTACTCACTTATTTATACATTTTTGCATGGTTAGTGGGAGTTACAGCCCTTAGTCAAGATTATCTGATGAGATATTTCCTAGTCTTCTGATAATGTCCCTCAATTATATGAAGTATTTGGGATTAAATCATCCATAAGCAGTCAAAGATAACTGCTTTAAGAGGATGTATTTCATGTGAGAATGTTTTAAGAAAAGAAGAAACCTTCCAAAAGTAATTTTTGAATACTGTAGCTCTCTGTCTGTCCATGTAAGCCAATGTTTACTATTTTGACTAACTTGAAGTTTAAGTGAACAACAAAGAAGTTACCCTTGTTGTCTGACAGCTGTTGAATTGATAATGAGCATGATTGTCATTTGAAAGACTGTTCTGTGACCTACAGTCACAGCTTGAGTAAGTGACTTAGTATGAACAATATTTAAAGGTATATGGAGCTAAGAAAACAAAATTTATTACATAATTTCCTATAATGTTTTCTATTCATATAGTCATTAAATATGAATTTTATATAATTAAAAAGAAAATGACATGCAATATTGTCATGAAAGACAAAGGCAGAAATAGAAAAGAAATAAGGGTTACATTCCCATTTATTTGAAATATTTTATAATTTTTTTCAATGACATAGGAGTTTAAGAGAATGTATATCCTTACCCATCAAATGCCTAAGTATCCACAGGAGAAGTCAAAGTCCAACAAAATTTGAATTTACAAACCAGCTGCACTTAAACATCAAGTATCTGGATCTACTATCTTTCAGACTTAGAGCTAGATGTTATAATAAGTTGCAAACAAAGATAATTCCCTTGCAGTTTGATTTGCTCCTTATGATGAATGACATTAAATTAACCTTGCTTCCTAATAAATTTTGAACCTATTCAAACAAAACTTCACTAATGTGGAAGAAATGAAAGGGTGACAAGAGCATTTTGGAAATAGTTTAAAGTCTAAAGGGAAGGTATATTTTATCAATTTATGTATTTAGCTTTGCTGCAAGTTTAGCAGTAATAGTAATAAATTTGATCACTACTTATTGAAAAATATTTTTCTCTTTAAAGACTGTTTGCCTTCTCTAGAGAAGAGGTAGTATAAATATCAATATATAGGGCAATTTCTATAGTGGAATTATATTGTTTTTATTCTTAGCAAATACCAAAATAAAATTGTATAACTAAGAAAATATACTAGCATGCAAATTAAGGTTGCCTAGCAATATTCTTAACTGACATCCTGGGTCTCACAACATTTTATGATATGTTCATTCAAAGAGTTGAAATTTGCAAACCAGCTACTGGCATGATTTTCCTCTCTCCCTCCCTTTCATTGCCCTAGCTCCTATTATGAATTTTAAGGCCCCCACACAATAGACAAGTTCAAGTATGCAGGTATGAAAAGAGGTTAACATTCCAAAAATACATTTTGCAAACAACAATAATAAATAAAATAACTGACAAATTATTTCAAGGGAACAAATAATTTGCTCAGAATTTGTGTTATATTTAAAAAATTCATTTTCTTAAGGACTAAGTGCAATGAAGTATCATCACATAATTAAGACTCTTATTAGGAAAGACTATCAGTCTAAATTAATAATTTTAATTTTCTTCCCAATAGAACTGTAAAAAGATAAGAGAGACTCATTAGTCATTTATAAACATTTCTAAGTGTTCCCTTAAGTATTGGAGTAAACAAGATCACATTGTTGAGTATAATATTGAAGTCATATTATAGCCTTGAGAATTAACATCAGTATTGACAAGTTGCATTTCTTTTTTACCAGGACTACATTTCCACATCATCACATGAGTCTACATGATTACATGTTTAATGACTGAAATGACAGAATATGTAATTTACATATTCTGAAATTACATATTACTAAAATCATCTGGTTTATACTACAAGTTAAAACATCCTCAAAACATTATAAGACTTCTTTCTCCTGCTTATCATTTTCTATTTTCAAATGAAATCAGTTAAAAACAAATTACTTGTAGAATATGTATTTTCCAAAGGTGCTTGATGTGCTTGGCAAAAATAAAACTTTTCATTTAGCATATATCTGTATTTTAGTATCATCTACACAATAAAGTCTAAGGCTTTAAAAAAAAGAAAAAACGCATCCCTTATTCATTGGGAGAAGATAAACATTACAAAAGGAATTGGGGGGAAATATTCCATATCAAAGTAAAATTTTAAATATATCCATCAAGAAAATATACATTATACCCTTTCCAAGATGGTTAGCTTTTGAGTAAGAATGCAAAGCAAAACACATATGGACACTTTATGGTAAGTGACATATTGGTTTGTGCAGATTTTGAATGGACCTATCTCTTTATCAGCATGACATGGAAGACTTAGAAACAGGGCTTTGAGAGGCCTTTAAAAACAAGTGATTTTAAAAGTTTTAAAAATATGAAAATCTTGCTGACTAGGAAATATATGTAAATACTGTTATAGCTACCTGCCATAAAATGTAAATATTTTAAAGTAGTTAAATGACCAGATTGCTAATGCTACTACAGAAAAAGCTGAACAGCTGTCTAGTCTAAATTCATACACCTTGGTGCACTCTTTGCAATTAAATACTGTAATGCACACAAACAAGAAACCAGTAAAGCATCTAGAAAAATGTTTTGGCTAATGTTTTCTTTCTCATGCAAATATGTGCTATACATGTAGTAAGTATATTTTTTTTACTGGAAAATGCTCTTCTGTGCTCTAACAATGTAATGGCAGGTTATAGGTTTACTAAAGTGCATAATGGATACAGCTCTTTTAAATGTCTTAACTGAAAGTTCTGTAAGCTTCACTGGATGACAAAAGAACTTCATAAG
This sequence comes from Lasiurus cinereus, assembly GCA_011751065.1. Taxonomy (NCBI): domain Eukaryota; kingdom Metazoa; phylum Chordata; class Mammalia; order Chiroptera; family Vespertilionidae; genus Lasiurus; species Lasiurus cinereus. Next base: position 33,185,432 of record JAAGEH010000393.1, on the reverse strand, counting down.
CCAGTAACACATATTAACTTTTAGAATTTACTGAGCCCATACTCTTAGTTGTATCAAATATTTGAAATAACTTACATAATTATAGGCATCCTCATTATCAGCTAAACATAATGCAGTATGCACAGTGAACATGAGAGGAAGGAATGTGGGCGGTCATAATGGGATTTAACATATGTATAATTAATTAATCAAGAATATGAAACTTATTTTCATGGCCAGGAAATTTATGTAATTGGTGCATGCTTTGAGAGCCTAAATATTGAAAGACTTGGTGGAGGGAATAAGATAATAGAAAATGAATTATTATTGTTTCCAAAAAATTGGTTTTATGACATGTACCAGTACAAAAGGATTTTTATGCATGGTCCAATTGGGGCTTTAGAAAAATGCACGCATTGTAGACTTTTAGAAACAAGAGCCTTTTCCTAAAGACATTTATGTATTGTATAAAAACGGTCAATTTCAATAATTTCTTGGATTATAGTGAATCTAAGTCTTCCTTAAAAATATAAGATAGAAGGTCACTAATTCCAAAATTATAGCCACTGGAAAAACTGTGAAGACTTAATATGTGAAGAGGAGTGTTGATTAGAAATAAGGCAGCTCAATCTCCAAATTCTTTATAATGCTTTGCAATAAAAATGCTATAAGTTGGGTGAACAAATATGTTCTGAACGAGTTTCTTTTCATTGCAAGCTTTTACATTCATCACTGGTTTTCACATTTTCAATTAATTGTTTTGTAAAAACCCATTATTCAATATCAAAATTGAATGTGTCTATATAAAACTAACATCCTTAGAATAATTATAAAGAATTTGGTGAAGGGCTAGAGCATTCAGATATTCAAAGACAGAGGCTGAGTGAGGCAATGAAAAATATTCAGTTGTGCCTAGTGGGAAATACTGAACCCGTGTTTCTGAAGTGGATGGAAAAATTCCCACCTGGAGGTGTTTAGCTTTGCACTCAGGAGGATCTGTGCCCATCCTTACTTCCTGACTTAAGATCCAGGATGTATGTAGTTGTGCTCAGATTAATTAAAGGGGAAACACCTATTTTCCATTTCACATAACCTGCTATGATTGGGCTTCCCTTTTCTCTCTCACTGCAAAAGAAATTTTGAGTTTTATTTTCCAACTTCAAATGAAGTACCAGTAGTGACTAAACTAAAAGCAAAACACTTTGAAACAACAGCTGTGCCAGGAAAGAAATAAAAAAATATTAAAATATGAGAATATTGTATAATTTCTGTATTAATTTGAGATTCTTTTGGCACTATCAATACATTTGGTAAGTTTGAAAAGCCATTTTGGAAACATTAATGTATATTAAAATGTGTACACATTCCAACTTTAAGTGTAAATTTAACTTCCAGCAAATAAATACCATAGCTGGTTTTGGCTTCTGTTGGTATTTTGATATCCTCATTGGTATTTTTCAGATTTTTTTTTAATGGATCACCACATGCTCAAGTAAACTTTCTAGTCGATTCACCCAAATTCCAACAGGAATTGGTTTATAAATTGGTTCCAACTGGAACTGGTCATTTGGAATTTCCAGCATGGGAAATTATATTATATGTGCCTTGATAAGTACCCTAAATTACAAATTGATGTGTCTACTAGTAAACCTAATGAAGAAAACAAAGGTACTGTTATGTAAATGTTGCACTTAAAAATATCTATATGATTGGGCATCAAATATCCATCTAGACTTAAGGGCAATGATGTACTTTTTTTTTTTTGCCCCTTATTTAGCATTAAATGACAGCAGCCCATAAACACAGTAAATACTGTGCTATACTTGCCATGTCAAGATGATTGGTTTATCCTAGCAGTGCTATGGCAAATTGTCAACAGATGATTTTTTTTTTTTTTGCTTCTTGCAGACTCAAAGCCTATGTCGGGAGTCGTGGCTATATCCTCCAGGTGATCCTCGGTTCCTATGGGGTTTGTAACTGTCCTGGTATGAGTCAGGGTAATCTTCTTCCACAAGAGGATAATGATCTCGGCTATGCTGGGAACTGGAAGACAAGCGATTCCTGCTCTTCCGAGCCCTTTCATTGTGGTAATTTTCATCAGAGGTCATTAGACTTCGTCTTTCAATGGGAGAGTTCTCTGTAGAATGGTTGCTGTGCCTCACACGCTGACTCTAAAAATATCAGAGAGTTCATTGATTAAATAATGTCAGACACTTTCACCTAGGACACATAAATGCATGTACAAACAGTAGGATCTATATAATAAGATGCCAGATATCTGATATAACGAAGAATTTTGATGCACAAATGGTCTGCTCAAAATATCTCATTTTATTTATTTGGGACATACCATGCAAAGATGTCAAAGTGCCGATAGTTTATGAATTTAATTATATAATGCTGCATTATTATGCTTCCTATTAAAATATAGAATTGAAAGTTAACTGTTGAATGGAACTCAAGATATTTAGGGAGGCTTAACAACTCCAATTCTGTTGTAAAAATGAGGATTACTTTACTATTGGGAAATATTTTCAGAATAGCATGATTAGTGCTCATAAAATAATGCATTTGTTTCTGTGCCCTATATAAAAGTAATATTCTTTCTGAAGGGGTATACAACAATTATATAGCCAACTAAGTGGTACATTTACAAATCTTGCTTCCTCAACTGAAATGTCATGTAAAACTATCTTCAGATAAAAACTAAATTCCTCTAAAATTATTAATTGAAATTATCTACAGACATTTATTTAATGGCTCAGAAAATGTTATTCAACATTTTTCTTCAAATCGTAGGAAAACATGTTTCATAGCTGTGAGTACCTGCTTAGGTTGTTCCCCTCCGTTAAGAAAAAGGATCGTGATAAAACCAAAGACCCAGATATGTTTCCTCTAAAAGACACCTTCACACAGAAGGAAATTCACTCAACAGTCACAGCCTGTGCCTTTAATCTCAGCCAGGGTCTGGCAATTAAATGCCATGGTTACTAGGAGAAACAGGCCACCGGATAAAGGGCACCATATTAACTCAAGTGAAACTGGGAGAACCACTCTAGGTGGATTTCTTAGAGATGAGTACCAAAAGTGTTGTCTTCATAGATAAAGTATAACATTTCATTTCTATGTGCATCACAGAAACATATTGCTTCATGCCTCCACTTCTCATTTTACAATGTACTATTTGGAGCCAACCCAAATTAGTCAGTGGAAATGCACACTCAGATCAGCACACAGGCAGCAAAACAAGACAAGAAATAGTCCTGGTGCATACATATATACTGTGTACAGAATATATGTATATTTTATAGTAGTACATTTCCCGTGTTCATGTCAAAAGCTATTCATTTGTATGGCAGTTTTTCTGCTTACAAAGATGCAATTTTGTATCAAAGCAAAGAGCACTTTAGAGAGTGCCATTTATCTCAGAGTTAACTCTACACAATCTTCAATTATGACTGTCATTATAACCCATTATTACAGAACTAGTTACAATGCAAGAGGGCTCAATTGACTACCTGTTCCTCAGTCAACTGGGGCTTTGGCCACATTCCAGCAGCTGCTTGATAAATGGTAAATAATAATTGATGTAGAAAGGCAGGATTCACTTTGTATCATTACCTCTGGCTCCCACATCTAGTTCTGCATATAGCACCAGAACATGGGGGAGAGAGAGAACTTGTATTTGTCCTCAGCTTCTCTCAAGGGAAGGACACTTGTCATAGCCACTGACCAAGGTGGGCCCCACAGACCCCCAAGAAAATCTGTCCCTGTTTCCAAACAGAGCAGTTCTACTTGCGTGCACAATCTAATGACTGGGCAAGACAGAAGACCCCACCACGCATGGTGCAGGACTTGTTAAGAGCAGTCAGAAGGTCCATCTGTCCCCAAATCTTTTACTTAGCTTACTACTGTGCAATCCTGAAGAAGTGACATGGAGAAATAATGCACAGCTGCATGGAGGTGTTAAGTTTCCTGGCAGAGTATGGGCATAGAGGGATTAAATTACCTAAGTGAAGGCCATTATAAATGAACAGAGAGCAAAGTTCTAAAGAGAGGGCCACTTTCTGTATCACTTTGGCTGGGATAGATCATCCTATCTAATAAAGAGGGAATAAGCTAATTGACCATCACACTCTCACAAAGATGACAGTGCCCACAGCCAATAAGGAGGAAATATGCTAATTAACTGCCATGCCCTCAAAGATGGCAGCATCCACAACCACAAGATGGTGGCATCCCCGGGGCACCTGTCTCTGGTTCCCCCAGTCCCCTCAACCCCCTAGTTGCCCAGGGCTTGCCCGAGGCGCAGGTAACCAGGGAGAGCCGAGGCTTGCGCTGCCAGCAGTGGCAGTAGCAGAGGTGTGATGGGGGTGTTGCCTTCCCCTGATTACCAGGTTGCCTCCCACCCTTGAGGGCTCCTGGACTGTGAGTGGGGGCAGGCTGGGCTGAAGGACTCCCCTCCCAGTGCATGAATTTTCATGCACTAGGCCTCTAGTGATTAAATAATAGTTGAGATTGTTTTTTATATATATATAACGCCCACACATGATTCCCTTTTCAGATTAAGGACAGTCTCAGTTTCCATCTCAATCAAGTCCCCTATAGAATCTTAATCAAAGTTGGGTTGTAAAAGCATGAGAGGAAAGTGACAATACCTGTAACCCAGAAATTGCTGTGGGATATGGTGAAAGTGCTGTGGAGCCCAAATTCCTTCCAAGCAGGGGGGTCATAGGTGTGCTACTGGTTGTGTGAGTAGCACGCCAGTATGCCTCCAGGTACTCTCCCAGGTGTTCACATGCATCCTCCAGCTGGTTTTCATCCAATATAACATCAAACATTTCCTGCAAGAGGAATCCATTTCATTTATACTTCACGCTTTAGGCAATGAAACCTAAAATTCTACTCAATGCAGATCACAGCATTCCTAATATCCAACAGCAAATATCAGATCTGAGGGGTGGTGCTGGCAGTTTATAAAGTTGAAGTCGAGGGAAGAATTGTATAGGTAACCAGGTACAAACTTGGACATTGACATAAAAATGGGAGTGCTCACTAAATATTTAGAATTTTAATTATTTAGAAGAAAAAGATGAGGTAAGCATAAAGAGGTTATAAATAGAATATAGTGAAAAGACAATGTAGTCCCATCTGTATCCATATCTGCCTATAAAGTTGAATTAAACTTAGTTCAGAATATGAAAGAAGCAATTAATGCTACTGAAAGAGGAGTTCTAAAAATGTTTTGTACAATGGACATGTCATTGGAATAAATATTTCATCTCCCCAAGTAACTACTAGTATGTTGAAGGGAATAACATTTACTTAGATAATGATGTTATCCATCTCATGATAAAACAATATGAAAGATTTAGGATTAATACAAAAATATCACATAACAGTGATTTCTGCTAACAGAAGATTATTTTGTAAAGTTGTTTTTAAAAAGACAAAAACAAGAAATATTTCATTGCGGGAGGGGAGGGATGTCACACAATAAGTATGTGGTGTCCACCTTTCAAGCTATAACAACTTCATCTGGCCTATAATCAAGAAGCATTCTTCTTTCCCAAGGAGCAGAGTGGCCCCTCTGTCACTGCAGAGTCATTGGGAACACAGACAGAATATACCCCCAGGACACAGATTCCCTGGAGGGACAGTCAGAAAACCATGGCAGAGAGAAAGGCCATTTCATACGTAAGGGAAAGCATATCCCAGTCACCAACAGCTTGATCTGCACCTTCTCTTTCCCATCACCTCCTCCTCCACCCGCTTGCTTTTATTAGCTCTTTTTGACAAAAAAAAAAAAAAAAAAAAGAACCTCTCAGAGAATGAATCAAACAGGGTTACTGCCATCAGCACTAATACTGGGACTGGACTGCAGGTCAATGGCAACTGGATGACTTTGAGTTTGTGGTGAGTCAACTGACTCACTCATTAGTGTGACGGCTTCTTGAAGGAGAAGTCGCCATGGAAACCATCTCTCCCCCAACACTTACTATTTGGATGTTTTCATCATATTATTCTTTACTGAACATTTTGACCCTGAATAAGATGACTTCAATCCAAATCAACTGGGGTTTGAGAAGATTTAGCCAATTTAACTCACATGGAAACCTTTCCCTCCAAGAACATTTATTAGTAGATTTCAGATGGTTTTCTGCATGTTTTATTAATTTATCAAATATTTACTCATACTATTTTGTTTGAAGCATTGTGGGTATACAGTGGCAAAGAAAACAGATAATATCTTTGTGCTCAAGAAACATAAAGTCAGACGGGAGAGACAAGTATTAAAGTCCTTGAGAATCTATGTCACTCTGGGACCTTAAGTTGAAAAATCCTGAGACTGAGTCAGTTAATGTTTGGAGCTGCAGCTTAAAGTTCTGTATTTGGAAGGAGGCCCAGAGAGGCATGTGAAAGTTGAACTGATGAGGGAGGGGAAATTATGAGTAAGCCAAAGAATTCTATCTGTAAAAGCAAGAGGAATAAAACAGATAAAGAGAAACAAAGACACAATGGGATACAGAAACCATATGGCCCATGAGAGACTGGGAAAACAGCTAGTTGCTATAGTTGCATAAATGTATATCCCTTCAATAAATCCCCTTTTCCACAAAAGTAACTTAAGAGAGTTTCTGTCTCTTGCAATTAAAAACCCCTCTCCCATTAATATAGTTTCAACCGTTTACTTTACAAATGCAGAATCTGAGAAGTGTCCATAATGCTCTGATAGAAACGTTACACTTTCTGATAGCACTTCCGTGCGACCTTGAGTAGGACAAGCACCTCTCTACCCCAAAGAGCATGCACAGACTCAGACTGAGACAGATGGTACAGGAAGAAGAGGAAACTGGCCAGTGCAGGGACAAAGGACCACTCCGTCAGCCACTCCAGACTAAAGCGTGTAGTACATTGTAGATTGTATGTTGTCAGCCATTCATATACTTTTATTTGTGTCAACTGTATAATTCAAATACATAGTCCTTACTCTATAATGTAGGTTTTCCCCAATGTGTATCTCAATAAGTCATTTTCTTGCTTTCATGAAGTCCCAAGTTAAAGAACCTTCCAGGGACACCTGAACTGGGGCCTTGACTATCTATCACAGCCAGGATTGCAAAGCCCAGAGTGGGCAAAGGTAGATAAGCAGCACCTATTGCAGAAAGTTATTTGAATGAGGCTTATATCTACTTGACCGTCCCACACATTACGTAGTCATGGCTGCAGGTACAATTAAACATACACTTAATTACAAGTCATTTTAATACATAGAATTTTTCTACATCAGCACATGGATGCTTATTTGATACAATCATTTCTAGGAAACTATGCTAAAAAAGATAGTATAGTATGCAAGATGAATTGAAACTAATTTCAAGTTTTCAAAAGCACAGAGGAAAGCAAATTTCAGCTTCTGTATGAAATACTGACATGTGACTTACTTTCAACAAAGAAGCATTTTACATGCTATATATCTGTGACAATTTTTCTTTTGAACTGTTTAGGAAAATGATTAGACCAGTGTTAGAAAGTGAGAATAACAGGAAAAAAAATTAAATTACACATGAAATTCTAAGAGAAGCAGCCCGATGAATTATGTGAATCAGTGTTGCCTATTTTTTCATAAATGTAAAGGTTCAAGTCTAGTTAGCTTCTTACTGTGCAGTAGTGAGGCCTCCAGCATGGGATACGAACTCAGAGAGCTGCCTAATCAGCAGAAGAGGATGTGAGAAAATGTGACAGTCACGGGCTATGAATAGTTACCCACTCTGTGATGTCATGCCATCAGTGACTGCCCAAGATAAGGGTAATGCTGGGCTGTTTCCAAAGCACTACCACAGCAAACACCTTTGACATCCAATGACAGTGATACTGTCCTAATTAAACTACTCCTATATAATAAAAGGCTAATATGCAAATTGACCAAATGGCAGAACAGCTGATCACTATGATGTGCACTGGCGTTAGAAGAAGTTTGGCTCTCAAAAGAAATTTCAATCGTTGTACTGTTGATATTTGGCTCTGTTGACTAATGAGTTTGCCGACCACAGCCCTAAACAAAGGACTTCTCTCTTTTGTTGGTCTTGTGTTCTCAGTTGACCCCTGGCTTGTGGGGCTCATGGCCATGTAAATCCCCACTCACAATGGACTAGTGAATGCAACTAGCCTGATGCTGAACTGGACCTGACTGCAACACAGAATGGAAACTCGGACAGTGGCTTTGTTTTTAGCCTTACTAAAACCCCAACTGTACTTCTTCCAGGACTGCAGTAAGGGAAATGGAACTTTGGAAGCACAGAGATGTAATTCCACAAATAAAAATCACCCATCCTCCTTTGGGAGTTTTGAGATATCATTAGGACTCCACCCCTAGCACTTGGTGGGGGAAAGGGATACATCAACTTCCCCAATAACAATAGGATATTTCCTTCAGCTGAAATGGACAGAAATAAGTCCTGGCCACAGAAGTTCATAAGAAGTGAACAAAGGAGTTGAAACAAACAAACAAACAAAATCAACCCTTTCCTGGATAAGCTCTTTCAGGAAAATTAAAAACTAAAGCTTTCTAAGTGACAAGAGTGAAAAACATGCTCTGAGAACAAAAAATGGTAGGAAAGAAGGAAAGGGAATGACTGAAGCTGAATAAAGTGGAAATGAAGATCTACAATGTCTTTTTATAAAAACTGTAAGTACTTAATGACCTTTCCAGCTCTCTACTCACAGAGCATCACAAACCTTCCTAGAGAGGGCACCTGAAGTAGAGCAGCCAATTGTTTTACTTGCTTGGGAAGGAGTGATCCTTGGGACTATCAATGCCCAAAACTGGAAAATCTGGAAAGAACTGCAATGGTGGGTCATCTGAGTTTTACAGAAGACAGAGCACTTTTTAGGTCCTACATTGAGGAATGGAGGGGGTTCCACTTATTTCTTTCACATTCTTTTGGGAGGGAAGATATAGAGAGGGAGAGGGGAAGTCTTTCTTTATAACTATGAAGCACATATATTTTCTAGCATAAAGGGGAGAATCTCATTAAGACTAACATAATTTCTAATATGTTTATCTAGGAAATTGCTACTGAACATTTTAAATAAAAAGTTTATTTAACTTAGAAGTCATTTTTGCAGTTGAATTGTAACTTTAAAAAAAAGTTGGTGTCTTGCTGAATATTATATATGCAAACTCTTCCATTTTCTAAGGTTAAATATATGCAAACTCTTCTATTATCTAAGCATTGCTTTACATTTATTTATTGTAAATATATAAAACCCCATGTGGAACAACTTTCCTATTTCTAAGTGGAGAAAGAAAGAATAGGGGTGAGATTACATTTATTTCTTTGCTATTGAAATATAAAGATCCTGAAACTGCTGCCACCATTAAGAAAAAAAAAAAAAAGACTGCCAAATATCATTCAATAAAATGAAATTGGCTGAATGGTCAACATGTAATGCTGATTATAAAATAGCCAATCAGTGTTTCTTTCATATCAAAACTACATTATTTTTTAAAAAATATATCTTTATTGATTTCAGAGAGGAAGGGAGAGGGAGAGAGATAGAAATATCAATGATGAGGGAGAATATTGATTGGCTGCCTCCTGCATGCCCCCCACTAGGGATCAAGCCCACAACCCAGGCATGTGCCTTTGATCAGAATCGAGCCCAGGACACTTCAGTTCGTAGGCTGACGCTCTACCCACTGAGCAAAACCAGGTAGGGTTCAAAACTACATTCTTTATATTACTAACGCTTTTTAAGTCCTGAGTCAACTAGTAATAGGAAACTGGACTGTGAGTTAAAGGGATTTTCCAAGGTTACAGGGGTGGGAACATTTTTTCTGCTGAGGGCCATTTGGATATTTATAACATCATTCACGAACCATGCAAAATTATCAAATAAAAAATTAGGCTGCTATATTTGGTCAAATATTTAATTAACTACCCCCAATGCCTTGGCAGTGCCAGAGCAAATGATTTTGAGGGCTTTATAAGGCCTACAGGCCAGATGTTTCCCACCCCTGGAGGAGGTCTACCAACATTATGGGGCTCTAGCAGTTTCCACTTCAATGAGCTCAACTGGAAAGACAATCAGGATTCTTGCCACTATTTGCTGGGGAAAACATGAGGCAAAGAACATTAGTGACCTTGAGCCCTTCTAGCTTCTCTCTTTAATAATCTTTGACATTCATTATGTACCCAAGCACATTTCCTCACCACACTGCTCCATTCTGTCCATCCTTATCCTTCAAAGATTATAACAAGCCAACCAGTGTTTATTATCTGCAGAAAACATTTTAAATAAGATGCTTTAGAGGTAACACACTTTACTTCCCCATATATTCCCAATTTACACTATAAATCACGAAGGAAATCAATTGATAAAAGGCATCCAATGTTTTAAGTTCATATTAATCCAATGCTGTAAGTCAGCACTGGTGAGAGTGAGCTATCCCTAACTCCATACACCCAAGTTGGGTGGCTGAGTCCTGGCAGCAAACATAGTCTCTTTTGGACCAAGAGAAACAAGATCCCATGTGTCCTTGTTTCATGAAAGAAATATCTGAAACTGATTACTCTCTTTTTCAAAGGCAGTTAAAGGTTAAACTACCAACATCCAGAGGCTCCGTAACAATGAACGCACCATTGGGGAAGGCACTTCAAATAGATGGTTGAGTCCATACGGTTCTAAATAATTTAAGTAAAATGACTATAAGAGTCCATGGAAAATGAGTACTGCGATAGGAATACGATCAAGGATATTGGATACTATCATTCACTTCGAAGTTCTTGTGTTTAATAGAATAAATCTGAGTCCATTCAGCAATGGAAAATAAAGGATGATAGATGAGAACTACTAAGGTTGCTGTAATGTTAGAAGTTTGCAAGACTGTGGAGAAGATGAGCTCTCTAAAGGCAGAGAGAGCGATCAATGTCATTTTACACGCACAAAAAAAAAAATATAGCTCAAAGAGCCTGCAGGTCAGCTTCTAGTAACACAAACCAGCTTGTAACTAAGCAGGATTAAAGGATTACATTTCATTTATAGATTCAATTGTCTGCCCACCTGCTTTTCTCTCCAGGCATTATGTAGTTCGCATAGTACCGGAGCAATCTGAACTTTGGCTTTCTTAAAATGTACTATTTTCAATTTATCTGAAAAGGAAATGGGTATAATACCTGGTAGAAGCCAAATGAAATTTAACAATATAGTGTACAGATGTATATTATATATTTTATTGATTTTTTACAGAGAGGAAGGGAGGATAGAAAGTCAGAAACATCGATGAGAGAGAGACATCGATCAGCCGCCTCCTGCACGCCCCACAGTGGAGATGTGGCCGCAAGCAAGGTACATGCCCCCGACCGGAACCGAACCTGGGACCTTTCAGTCCGCAGACCGATGCTCTATTCTCTGAGCCAAACCTGTCTCGGCCAGATGTATATTATAAATGCAACTTCCCCAGTGGTGTGTTCATTATTACGGAGCCTCTGGATGTTGGTAGTTTAACCTTTAACTGCCTTTGTAAAAGAGAGTAATATAAAAAAGTCTATATGAAAGGGGCTGTGGAGCCTAATCCCATAGGCCCATTTCTGCCTGCATCTCACCTTTTCTTCTGTGAATCCAGAGAGGGCATAAAGGAAAGTCTCCCCTCTTCCAGAGAAAAACTGTTCAGGAGCCCATTCTCCCAGCTCATCTTTCTATCTCTGGCAGATCAAAAATGGCCACCAATTTTTTGAGACTTTCCATGTCGAGATGGATAGTGTGTCACCTCTCCTTGAACCTGGGCAGCCTCTGTGACTCCTAGCAGAAACCCATGGAAGTGATGCTGTGTCAGTATCTAAACTTGAGATAGTAGAATACTTGCTCTTGGAGCTCTGGGAGCTGCCAAGCACATATTCCTGTAGAGGAGCTCCCATGGAAAGTTTCTAAAACCACACAGAGAGGGAGAGGAACTGGCTGGGCCCAGCCCTCCAGTCATCCCTGCTAAGGGACCAGGTCAGTCGCACAGCTGAATCCCACCAACTCAACTGGTGGTTGGTTGAAATCACTAAGTTTTGGGGTAGATTTTTGCACAGTAATAGAAAACAGCCATAGTTAAAACAGTCATAGATAACTATAACTAATAAATAACCAGTTGTTTGGACAGAAATAGATAACTAGGACTTTGTCCTAGATGGAACAAGGGTGGCAACTTTGTTGGGCTGATTACATGGAGTTTGACTGCAACATTCCGATTCCTTTACACATGGCCCACACGGCTTTCCTGCTACAGAGGCAGAGTTGAGTAGTTTGGCGAAGAAGACTAAATGGCCCACAAAACCTAAAATACTTACTATGTGACCATTTACTGAAAAAGTTTTAGAAGAACCTTGCCTAGGAAACAGGGGAAGCAGAGTTTGCCACCCCAAAATATGCTTTTTGGGGATATTGATTATTTTAAGCTAGTTATTTTTAAGACACCAAATCCTTAAACTGCCCCTTAACTACCTAAAAGGAATTTAGATAGAAGACTAGCTCCAGGAAGGCAAGTATCATCACAGATAACTTGTATTTTAACATAAATCAGGTGAGAAGGACAGTGAGGAACCCTGCAAGGCCCATTTGATACAAATCCTCTCTGTGTCACATTGTTAAAGATGCTCCAGCAAAAATTTATTTACCAAACATTTGCTCCTCCATCTTCATATGAAGTCCCAAACTACATCCACCACTATCCCCCACCCCTAATAAGACACAAGTATTTCCTCTAGTAATTATTAGGAATAAATGTTAAACTCTTTCTCATAGAAAGATCAAATTAGTAAAAAAACAAACAAACAAACAAACAAAAACAAGTTTCAATTCACCTACATGTATCTCAAGGAATAACTTACTGAGAATTATTTTTTTTAATTAAATCTTTATTATTCAGATTATTACATTTGTTTCTCTTTTTTCCCCTCCATAGCACCCCTCCATCCAACTCCCACCCCTCCCTCTGCCCTTACCTCCCTCCCATTGACCTCATCCATAGGTGTATGATTTTTGTCCAGTCTCTCCCTGTACACCCCTCATCCCTTTCCCCCTGAGAAATATCAGTCCATTCCCTTTCTTTGCTCCTGATTCTATTATATTCACCAGTTTATTCTGTTGATCAAATTTTTAATTCACTTAATTTTTAGATTCACTTGTTGATAGGTATGTATTTGTTGTTCATAATTTTTTGGCTTTTACATTTTTCTTCTTCCTCTTTTAAAAGAGTACCTTTCAGCATTTCATATAATACTGGTTTGGAGTTGATGAACTCCTTTAGCTTTTTCTTATTTGTGAAGCTCTTTATCTGCCCTTCAATTCTGAATGATAGCTTTGCTGGATAGATTATTCTTGGTTGTAGGTTCTTGCTATTCATCATGTTGAATATTTCTTGCCACTCCCGTCTGGCCTGAATCGTTTCTGTTGAGAAATCAGCTGACAGTCGTATGGGCACTCCCTTGTAGGTAATCAATTGTTTTTCTCTTGCTGCTTTTAATATTCTCTCTTTGTCTTTTGCTCTTGGCATTTTAATTATGATGTGTCTTGGTGTGGTCCTCTTTGGATTCCTTTTATATGGGGTTCTGTGTGCTTCCTGGATTTGTAAGTCTATTTCTTTTACCATTTGTGGGAAGTTTTCAGTCATTATTTCTTTAAATAGGTTTTCATTATCTTGCTCTCTCTCTTCTTCTGGCACCCCCACAATTCTGATGTTGGTACGCTGGAAGCTGTCCTAGGGGCTCCTTACATTATCTTCACATTTTTGGATTCTTTTCTCTTCTTGCTTTTCCAGTTGAGTGTTTTCTGCTTCTTTATATTTCAACTTTTTGACTTGATACTTGCCTTTCTTTAGTCTGCTGTTCGGACTCTGTAAATATTTTTTATTTCAGTCAGTGTATGTTTAATTTCTAGTTGGTCCTTTTTCATCTCTAGTTGGACCTTTTCCATCTCTAGTTGGATCTTTTGCATCTCTAGTTGGTCCTTTTTCATCTCCTCTTGGCTCTCGCTAACTTTATCCAACTTTTCTAGGATATTCTTGAAAAACCTTATAAGTGTGGTTTTGAACTCTATATCCAGTTGTTTTTTCCCCTCCACTTCTTTTGTTTGTGATCCCTTCCCTTGTCTGGGCATTTTCACTATGCCAGGAGAACTTCCGTGTTGGATTCAGCCTTATGATACCAGAGTTGCAAAACTGCAAAAGCCTCTCTGTTGAGCTTGGGATAGGTGGAGTCTCAGGGCTTAAGGGACCACCTTGCCTTCCAGTCGGCCCCATCCGCCATGGCCCCTGAGTCTCACGTGACTGGGTAATCGCTGGAGCGGTCCTTGTGCATTTGCACAGTGCCTCTAGACCGCTGCCTTTCAGGCTCCCCTGCGCTCCAGGACCACTCGAGTCTAGGTCCCCAGGGTTTCACCTGAAACAGGGGCTTAGTGGAGTCAGAAGTGGCACAGTTGGGAGGGTCTTTCTTCCGCCCACTCGCAAAAGCCAGTGGCACAACCAGCAGTCTGTCCTCTGCACAGTGCCGTGTGTGCCACCATCTTCTGATCTTTTGCAACTCCCCTAAATTTCGGTGCACCTCTCCCTTTTCACAGTCCAAACTCCCCCCATATGAGTTTCGGCTGGATCTGGGGTTTAGTGTCGTAGGATAAGGGTTTCAGTGCCTTTGAGAGTCTCTGTTTCCCTCCTGCCAGAGAAAGCCAGCCAGGTACTTTGGCACCCGCTCTCTCTACAAGCGCGTCTCCGTACCTCAGCTTTTTGCAGCTCCTCTGGGTCTTCGTGAGCCCCTCTCTTTTCCTCTAGTTGTAGAATTTCCACTCAGCCAGCTTTCCTGTGGTTCTGGATGATGTCCGTTCTGTCTTTTAGTTGTAGTTTTGAAATTATTATGCGAGGCAGCAGTGTATGTGTTTACTTATGCCGCCATCTTGGATTCTCTCGAGAATTCTTAATTTAACCAGTGGTTCTCAATATGGAGTGACTTTTTCCCTCTAGGGGGCATTTGTCAAACTTGAGGGTTGCTGATGGCCAGATGCCACTGAACATCTCACAACACACAGAACTGCCAACAAAAAATTATCCAGCCTAAAATATTAATAGTGCTGAGGTGGAGGAACCCTGATCTAAATCACTCTCTAATCCATGACATGTACCACCTACCAAATTGTTTGCCAAGAGTTGACTTAACAAGCTGTAATCTTATTAATCTATATACTCTTTGAAGGCAAGAACATGCCATTGTATCCCTCACACCTTGTAAGGCACCAACCTAATACTTAACTATTGTTTGCTGAATGTATTTTAATTCTTGCCAAGAGGATTAACCACAGTTGAGCCACATGGAACTGAAATGACTAAGTATTTGGAATCTGTGTGGTTTAACCACATGGAGACATGGATACCATGTCCTCAGACATGCCCACATGGTTGTTACTATTAAAACTAGGTAGTTATTAATATTAATGATAGGAAGAAAACAAAGGGAAGGTCAGACATTCATGGTCATCTGGGCAGCTTCACCAGGAAGCTGCAACTTTACTTTCCCCAGGGCACCACTAGTCTATTCCCTGCAGATCACTGGGGGAAAGAATGGAAAAAGGGGAAGATGGGTGCATGGGCAGTGAAATCGGGGTGAAATAGGGAAGGTATTTGCCTGTCTGTCTAACCTGATAACAAAAATAATTAGCTAGAGGGGTTAGAACTACTGCAAGTCTGAGAAATCTTAGAAGGTTAAAATCGGCATGTAACAAAGGAATTCTCTCTCTCTTGTTCCTCTGGCTTTGCTCCTACTTTCTTGCACTTACTCATGTTCTCCCCATACCCATGTAGCCCTAGAAGCTGCATGGCCCACGGGCATGTGCACCCACACAAATTGGATTATAGCTGGAAACACAAACTAAGCTAACTTGATGCTGGACTGGACTGTGCAAATATGGAGTAGACATTCTGGACAATGACTATAATCCTAGCTTTGCTAAGGACATAGCTGGACTTGTTCTGTGATGCAGAACCTTGGACACTCAGGAGTCTGTCTCATGCAAATAAATATTATTTATTCTCCCATGTGAGTCTCAGAAAATTCCTTTTCTCATAACATCGCAGGAAGCCTACTGCCACCAGCAACAGATTGGGGCATGGAGAGCTCCCCGCCAATACCATGTGACTGTAGAAATTTCTGACCTGAATGATGCTCTGAACCAATGAAGATATCATCTGACTTGATGTATCTTATACTCTCCTCTTCCCTGGGCTCCAGAGCGCACATGGGTTCAATAATATCTCTATGCTGGTCACTTTCAAAAGTAGAATCAGCGTCTTGGTGTCAAGTAGGAATAGTATCTTAGATAGCCTACTATATCCATGGCCTTCACCAGAGGAGATTCCTTTCACACTATTTCTGACATTTGTTCACATAGCCCACTCCACCCTCACCCCTGAGATAAGGAGCTCACTAGTTAGAAAGCCAGCCTATTGTTTTCAGTATTTGCATTTGGGCGGACTTGTGAAATGCCTTCCTCTTAGTGGGTCAAAGTGACCACTGCCAAGTGAAATTACACAGGCCTAACTGCTCTCAAGTCCACTCACACCTGCTCCTGGAAACTCCCACTGATCTCAGCACCACCTCTGGGCCTCCCTCACAGTGTGGAGCTTTCTATATTTGTAAAGATAGACATGGCAAACAAATTCTGAGATACTAATCTGTGTTTTTCCTTTTGTATTTTCTCTCTTCTTATCTACCATTCAAGCAGGTGGCAGGGTCTGTTCTCCCTTGTCTGGCGTGGGGTGGGGGTGGGAAGGATGGGGGTCGAGGCAGGAAATTGCCAGCTCTCCATCCCCCCTGCCCTCGCTGGGTTTTGTTTCCCAAAAGCCTAAATGGGTTGGAGAGATTTTGCTAACTACCTCTGGAAACAAAAGAAAGCAGGGGTGCTTTTAGTACAACCAAAGCAGAGAAGAAGTTCCTTTAATAGCAACAAGAGGGGTAGAGAGAAAGACACCTCTCCTCCCTCAGAGAGAGAGAGAAAAGGTAGTCTCTTGCCAATGTCCCAGAGAGGAGGGGTTGTGTGTCTCCCTGATATACCAGAGATGCCCTGTTCCACATGAGGGCTGATGCAGCAAGCATCCTTCCCTGAGAATCACATGAACCCGGTGAATGGTTTTCAGGTTTGGAATGCTCCCCCTCACTTCCTTCAACTTCCTCATCAACCCCACCTTTATGACTTGGGCTCTTTGTTCTGTTCTGGATTAGGGTGGCTGCAAGCATAGATAAATATCCTGCCTTCCCAGTGGGATGGATTCAAAAGAGAAAATGGACTATTTCTTGCATGCATGTCCACATTGGGGATCAGAGATTCAGCTGTATCACACAGCTACGTGTAAAGGTAGAGTGGCATGCTGAACAGAAGTTAGAATCAGACAGATCTAGAATTGGATCTTGGGGCTCATTTACTAATTCCTACCTCCAACAAGTTTCTTAACCAAGCACTGAGCTTTCTCCTCTAGAAAGTGAGGAGAGTGTTATTCTTTAGGGCAGTCATAGAGGCGCATGCTCTAATTTCCCCTTGAGTTGGAACTTGCCATGATGAGTATAGGCAGCAGACAAACCTGGGTTGCTGCATCTTCAGCTTCCACCAGAGCATTCAAACTGAGGCCCTGCTCCCCATTGGAAAACACAGATATTTACATTATGACTCATAACAGTAGCAAAATTATAGTTATGAAGAAGCAACGAAAATAATTTTATGGTTGGGGGTCACCATAACATGAGGAACTGTATTAAAGGGTTGCGGCATTAAAAAAGTTGAGAACCACTGGCTTAGTTGGTGCTTATCATGTGCCAGACATGTTCTAAGAGCTTCACCACATACTCACTCATTGAGTCTTTACACAAACCCAATGAGGTAGGTACATGCCGAAGATTACATAATTAGGGATGTAATCCTAGTGTGAATTAGAGTGGATTTGAACTCAGGCAATCTGGCTCTAAAGTCTGCACAGAGAGGACAGAGGAAGGGGGAGAGAGACAGAAACAAAGAGAGACAGAGACAGAGAGACATCAATTGGCTGCAGGGATTGGACTTGCAACTTAGGTATGTGCCTCAACTGGGAATCAAACTGGCAACTGTTCTGTGCATGGGACAATGCTCAGCCAACTGAGCCGTTTGGCCAGGCCAGTGGTCAGCAAACTGTGGCTCGAGAATCTATTTTGAAGAAGTGGTGTTAGAAGAAGTTTAAAAAATTTGGCTCTCAAAAGAAATTTCAATCGTACTGTTGATATTTGGCTTTGTTGACTATGAGTTTGCCGACCACTGGGCCAGGTCACAGTCTATGCGTGAAAACACCTGAATTGAATTTTAAGCTTCTTCAAGAGCATAAACAATCCTTACATGAGTATAATCTAGTGAATCAAATCTGTAGGAGAAAGTAATTTCCTTTAGAGAAACACGGGCACAGAAATAGTAAGTCAGCTGGGCAGGTGTTGACACGGATCAACCATTGGTGATCCATACGATAGCTGTTACCTCCTCCCAACCCCTCCCACCATTTGCTTGGCTTCCAACTCAGCAGCTGTTTCCTGGCAATGGCACTAGGAGAAAAGTTGCCATAATATGGCTTTTCACCTTACTTAACCCTGACCTCTTCATCTGCTCTAGCCACAGGGCTCTTCAGCTTCCAATAAATTCTCAAGCATTGATGCCATAATCTTTTCAGGCAGAAAATAAATGGAAAGTCAAATCAGTAGGTTTTCTTTTAATAAAAGCATACACATTGACTCAGTAGTTTGCTGAGTATTGGCCAGGTAAGGATATCGGACATGGGACACTAAGTTCGTTTTTTATTACATGGCAGACACCACCCAATTCTAAATGCCTGAGTGTAGCCAGCATGGCAGCATCAAGTTTGTCCCAAGAAGTTCTTCAAGTTTATGATAACCTATCATACTCACCATCATTCTAGAATGAAAATGAAAATGCTAATTTAAAAAAGAAACACTACCCTCTCCTAACTAATCAAGAATGATTAAGACCAAAAATGATTGTACTTACTGGAGGGCACTGTGCAAGTTTATCAGCTGCCACTAGTTGTACATTTAAGTGTTTACTTTGGGACTTCCCTCTAGATTTAATCAACCGCTGTAAAACCTAATGGAGGAAGACACAGATCTGAGATATCATCAATGAGTTGAAAGAAAAACAAATAAACCAAGACCCCTTTTAATAGTCTGTTTAGTACTGAGCATGAATAGAGAGAAAATACAAAGTGATAAATCACATATATCTACTTTGCGGTGACATCATTATCCAAATGTTCACTTATAATGGATTTGATATTCATCCTATTTTCATTCCATGGGCAGAATCTTGAGATCTTATCCTAGATTTAACCAGAGATTTCAAAGAGGGTCCTGCAAAAGTGGACTAACTGATCGGTACCGGATCATTTATGTCCAAATCCAGTTGTCATATTTTGGTTCACCATCTCAATGTCAGAGAAACATCAAAGTCATTTATATATATTGGGTCCTTTTGTCAATAGTAATTATTGAGGCATCCCAGTTTAATTTTACATTGATAAGATGATTTCTTGATAGAAAGCTAAGAAAAACATTTGTACTCGTATATGGCCACATATAACCAGTGACATATCTGTCTTTTGAGCACTGCTATAACTGCATTTTGCCATATACTCTACTCTCCTTTAATTTTTTTTTCAGCTGAAACAGGACCCTCTTCCCAAAATAGTATTAGTGTACTAGAATACTTCAGCACATATGGCTACCAGAACCCCAGTTGCTGCACTTGTGAACCCATGGTGACTGAGGGTGACCGGGACAGAGAGTGAGAGGGGTTGAAATCTATTGCACTGCAGCGAAGGGTGTTTCAAATTTCAATCCATCCTAATGTTTCCCAAAAGTTCTGGCTTAGTTTGGACAAGCTCATCCTGTGCAGAACCGGTGCCAGAGAAGGAAGGCCGATGATATCCGAGGGGTGGGGAGGGGGGAAGCTCAGCTTCTGGAGGCATTCTCCACCCATGAGAGTCGACTACGGCTCTGGTTGGACATTGAATTGGCATTACAATGCACTCTTGGAGGCACTGAAAAAAAAACCTGATTATTAAGGTAGTACCTCCCAAGGGCATGTATTTTTACATCACTTTTTATATTATCAACAGTTTTATAAAATGAAAGAACACCCAAATCAAGAGTGACTAATTTGAGGCTGTCTCACTTTCATTTTTCTTTCCAGTGGTAGCCTGAAGATACATGGTAAATATCCCATGTGTGTAATCACAGAATAATTATATTCCTTGAAGAAGCCAACCTAAGCACAAATGTAAGGATCTGCAATGTTTCCATAAGACATTTTATAAGGTGATGTTTGACTTTATATATGATAAATCTAGATACCTTTCGGGAACCATGTACTCTCTCAACTGGGGAGAGAATATAGGTAATACAAGAATCAATATTACCCAAGAAATTTACCAAAATAGAACCCAAAGTCTCTGAAATGCCAGTTTACTTTTCCTCACCTTTCTTAGTTTTTGTTTCTCTTATATTCCTGTATGACTGCCACAATAGACTGTCAGCTTTTTGAAAA
This sequence comes from Lasiurus cinereus, assembly GCA_011751065.1. Classification (NCBI taxonomy): domain Eukaryota; kingdom Metazoa; phylum Chordata; class Mammalia; order Chiroptera; family Vespertilionidae; genus Lasiurus; species Lasiurus cinereus. The sequence continues at coordinate 33,164,849 of JAAGEH010000393.1, read as the reverse complement.
GGGCTTGTACCAGAATCCCATGATTTGTTTTGCTAAACTAGTATAAATTCAAGATCATGTCACCCACTGAAAAGTTCTCCCTCAGAATTTCTAGGACCTTTACAAACTGTGGGAATTAAAACTGTGCTCATTAAAAAAGGTTTACATAAGACATTCTTCTTGCACAGGAACAAAAAAGCACAGAGGAAAAAAAAAACAAAAGAGCTGCTAAACCTCAAGCTGGAGATGAGCTAATTACCTTTGGAGATGAGACTTTTACATGAACAATAATTGGTGCTAAAGAAGTCTTTATAAGTTGTGCTGGGTGATTGATGGTGTCTGCATCAAGAACAACCAGTTGCAAAGATCTTGCCAACTCAAAGATTCTTTCAATTTCACTTTGTACTTCCGCTAAAAAGAGAAACAATAAATAACAAGTCAGTTATTTTTTTTTAAATTAGTTCTTATATTTAAAAAATACAGTACCCCCTTTTGCAGATGTTTGTCTATATTGAAAAACAGAACATTTAGAATTTACATATTCTGATCTAACTTAAGATCTTTTCTAAGGAGAGAAAAATGGTTTGAGTTTTGCATAAAACCAAATGGTAGAAAATTTGAGATGGCTCTCTTGATTTGCTTCTTACTTACACTCACCCTAATATTTAGCTGTATATATATATATATATATTGTTTGTTTGTTTTAAATCATTAACTGAGGATATGTTTTTTTATTGATTTTAGAGAGAGAAGAGGGGTGAGGGGGAAGAGAGGGGAGAGAGAGAGGAAGAGGGAGAGGAAGAGGGAGAGGGAGAGGAAGAGGGAAAGAGAGAAACATTATTTCTCATATGCACCCAGATGGGGGACTGAACCCATAACCTAAGTACGTGTCCTGTCTGAGAATCTAACCTGCTACCTTTGGCATATGGAACAACACTCCAACCTACTGAGGCATACCAGCCAGGGTATAGCTATGTTAATTTTGATTGTTGCTTGCCTAAAGAAATTTATTTTAGCTATAGCAGCTGAAACCACATTCAGGAAACAACTGAGACACATATACAGAGCATCTAATAGAAAGCAACTTTCATTGAAATATTTTTACAAGTGATCAACTTATATATTAATATTTTATAGATATTTTTAAAAATCCCACAGTTCACCTGTTTTGACTGATGTACATATTTTTGTATCCCTAATTAAATGTTCTATGTCTAATCTTATAATGAGCATATTGCTAAGTCTTAATTTAAGTATTAAGGCCAGTGGACTGTTCTGAGGCAAAATTATCCTATTATTTTAAAAAACTAAGATAAAATATATTAAAATGTTGTAATGCATTAGATGCAAATCTATTTGGTGGCTATAATAACCAAGTTAACCAAATCCATGAGTGAATCTGCTCAAACAAAAAAATTAGTTTTTGTCAATATCTAAAGCAATTCAGATATTCTTTAAAAGCAAAACAGTTTATTCATAAAAACATAATGTGGCTTTCTGAAATACAAAAAAGACTTTTAAATATAAGTTTTATAAATTATCTAACTTATTGGATCATCTCCAAGTCTGAATTAGACTAATATTCAGAGAGATGATCTTGTTTTGCTTTTTACCTGTTCTTTTGAGCTTCAGTTGTGACCTCACAATGCTGTAATTTCGTCCAAGTTACACAGAGTAGACAGAGCTAGCTAATTTAAATTACTTCAAAGGTGGCCTAGAAAAGGTGGTGTTGCTCTAACCATCCTCACTGAAAAGGGCTTGTACCAGAATCCCATGATTTGTTTTGCTAATCTAATGTAAATTCAAGTTCATGTCACCCATTGAAAAGTTCTCCCTCCCACAATCTAATGGATTGACAAGAAGTGTGGGGTCATAAATGCTCAAAACTGTCATGTAACCCTATTTTCTTGGGCTTTGCCTAGAAGCATAAACTTTTTATTTTCCACAGAATCACTGATGCATCATCTGTATTAGACAGTTGTTTTTCATGTTATTTAATACTTATGGCTCGAAAGGTTTCATGTTGTAAAGAATTTGGACAATTGGGCTTATTTGCAACATTTTTCTGAAATTACATTCTACATTTGTTATAGTAAAAATAGCATACCTGTCCTTTTTTTCTCTCACATCAGAAACAGTTAAAAAAAAAAAGATTTTTCTAATGAGAGAAGTTTAAAAATGAAATTTTATTTTTATTGTAGTAAATGTCAGTCTCAGGCTGTTGGGGTATATTCTTCATTTGTTATTTTCATTAAACTGGCTTCATGTTAACTCCTGGCCAGGGCTATGCTAGAACAAATCTATATTGCTTTACTTTTCAAATCTGAAGACAATATTTTCTGAAGTAGCAAAAAGGCAGTGACGCAAATTAGAGTGCACTGGTACAAGGAGCCCTCGAGGCACTCTGTGTCTCTGTGTAAATACCTCAGAAATGCCGTGGACTGATTTCCCCTGTACCAGCAATGATGAAAGTGTGGTTTCTGCCAGGTGCAGAGGGCAGGCACACCTGCTTGACTAACACTAAACCCTTGGGCAATGGGCATTCTGTCATGAGCAGAGAGGTTGTACAGAGCCAGCCAGGAGGTTGCAGAGAGCCACGCTATTTACTGCTGTTGGTCCAATATTTGGATAATATGTATACAGAATGCAACAAATAATTTATATGTGTGAGGAAGAGAAATTATCTACATAGCTAATTTTCTTTTTTTGTTCTTTAATATGTTTTTATTGTTTTTTGTATGTGTTTGTTTAGGGAGAGAAACATTGATGTGAGAGAGAGAAAAACATCCATCAGTTCCACCCTGACCAGGGATCTAACCCGCAACCTGGGCATGTGCCTCGACCAGGAATGGAACTGGCTACCTTTCTATCAACTGAGCCACACAGGCTAGGGCAACATAGCTAATTTTCTTAAGGAAAAACTTTAACTAAACCCAACAATCTTGACTACCCAGGCTAATTCTCAGAAGGGTTCCAATGGAAGTTTTCTTTTGATCTCATTTCAGACAAATGGAGCTTTGAGAAGTCATGGACTATGATGCCGGAGGGATGTTTTTGAATGCTTCTACAACTTGGCCATAACTCATCTGGACCCATCTCTTTCTGGCCTTTCTGTCACCTGGGATCTTTTTTACATCCAAATGCTTAAAATATTTCAGTGGCTTCCTAGGCTCAAAGCAACATTTCCCAAAGTGAGTTCCCTGGGAGGCAAATCCCCTAATATATTCTATGGGAAGAAGATGGTTTTCTGTAAGAGAAATTTTGCATACTATAATAGTTTCTCTTGGAATTTAAAATGTGCATCGCCCTTTGTATCCTAACAGCTCTAAGAAGTCTTGCAGTGAAGAAAACTGCCAATTGTTTAATGCACAATTTCCAAACTTATTTTACCATAGAAAACATTTTGGATGTAACAACTATTTGGTATCTTTTAAAATTAACATTTCCTGGGATTTATTCTGGAGAGCTCTTTAGCAAGACACATGGAGCCCTCACATACTGGCCTCATTCTACTTTTCTCAGTCTCTTCCTTTGCTCTAAAACCATGTCTCCCTTCCCAATTTCTAAGCAGGCTCTGTAAAAAATGAGCTGTTTCTCAAACACAGTGTTTTCTCTATGCTGATGCCTTTGCACATTCTTGTCTGCCTTGAAGAACCAGCTCAAATAAAACTTCTGAGATGTCTTCTCAGACACTTCTTACTCTCTACCCTTCTTTCTTAATACCCCTACCTCTTTGCTCTACTTCCCCTATCAAGGAGTATTTTAATCATCTGTTTCATCTTCCTGTTTGCTCATGTGTAAGATACTTTGTCTTGGTCACATTTGCTCTTCCCAAGTCTGGCATAATGCATGGCACATAACAAGTGTTCACTAAACATTTGATGAAGGAATCTTCAAATGTGCATTAACAGCAGGCAAATGGACATAAGTGGCTCACACAGTGATTATTATAATAGGTTGCCATTAAATTAACTCCAGGTTTATGGTATATGAATTTACAGAGAAAAGGGGGAAAACAGTGAACTGACATCTACCTTGTTTCTTCCTCAATCTTTTTAAATATATTTTCATTGATTTCAGAGAGGAAAAGAGAGGGAAAGAGAGATAGAAACATTAATGATGAGAGAGAATCATTGACTGGCTGCCTTCTGCATGCCCCCTACTGTGATCAAGCCTGCAACCTGGGCATGTGCCCCTGACTGAATCAAACCTGGGACCCTTTAGTCTATAGGCCAATGCTCTATTCAGAACCAAACCAGCTAGGGCTCCACCCACCCACTCCAGTGATTCTGACAACAGGTGACTAGATTACCAATGACTTCAAAACATATTCATGAAACCCTTGGTTTCATGTAATTATTAAGAATGAGGCAACCTAGCTTATGCTTTTAAGTATCCATTACCCTCCAATTATATGTCAGAGGAATTCAATAGCACTGCAAGGAATTAGAGGAGAGTGAAAGACAGAAGAACAGAGAACAATGTTTGTTTTAGAAATCTTCAATCTAATATGGCATCCTTGTTGTCACCTATGATACTTGACTTTAGTCAGTTACCTAGTCTGGTTCATCATTATCAATTCTGCCATCATCACTTCCTCAAGGTGAAAATATTGTGCCTTATAGAAGTGTTCATGCTGGTCCTGGCTAGTGTGGCTCAGTTGTTTGGAGCATTATCCAGTACACCAAAGGTGGCAGGTTTGATTCCTGGTCTGGCCACATATCCAGGTTGTGGGTTTGAACCCCAGTTGGGGCATGTGTGCAGGAGACAACTGGTCAGTGTTTCTCACATTGATGCTTCTCTCTCCTTTCCTTTCTCTAAAAAAAATCAATAAAAAACTAATTAAAAGTGTTTCATTCTGTATGTGAGAAGCTGTACTAAATACAGGACTAAAACAAAAGAAAAAACAAACAAAAAACCTCACTGAAGTCTGGGATCTTGCTCTGACAAGCTCTGACACCTATTTCATTTGGTAAGTTTAGCATTTCACAAAGCAACCACCAAACAAACATTTATTGATCAATTACCATGTGATAATTCCATGCCAAGAATATAGAGATAATACTTTGTAGCCTCTTTCCAACTTGCTCCATTCTTGGCACAGCTTTCAGTGAGTTCTTGATGAGATGTTTGGGCATGCAATCTATTTGGAAATTTTATTTTTAGTGTTCCATCATCTATAGAGCTCATTTCAGTAGATAAAAAAATGTAGTGGCATAGAAGACCCCTATCTACCCAGGAAGAAGAGGGGGCAGTAAAACAAGTTGCCCTCAGAATGTGAATGCAAAAGAGACTCCCAGAAAGTTATGAGTGAACTACACCACTCTTGTAATCACAGAAACCACAAAGAGCCTTTTGATATGAATGTTGTGATTTCCCAGCAGCATGGATTTGCTTCAGTGGATAGTGAATCTATAACTCTGCTCACATATGTCTTGATGGAGTTAAACACATATAGCATGTGTGTTTTCTTCTCCATCATGGTAAATTTTAGGATGTTTTCTAACTGGGGCTCTGGGAAACTCCCTCTGTGTTCTTAATGTAGTTACTATTTCCACTTAATGATGTGACTATTCTGGGTACTACCAGTTAGCAGCAGAAGCGATAGTGAGAACACCATGGTCTATCTTTTTTCTAAAGACCTGATAAGACTGAACATCTCATCTCCTTTCATGACAGCTATGAGTCAGATGTGACAGATACTATTTGCCGTGTTGAGAAACGAGGGCAAAGCAGAGATGAGTGGCTTCACATGGTTAGGCAGTAACAGACCAGGAGAGGCCTGGAGGATTCTTCCCACCAGACTCCTAATTAGCTAATTGGCTAGAGCTGAGGGAGAGGAGGCTCTGGCTGCTGCAGGATTCTGCTCCCTTCTTTTCCAGGGGTAGCATACTCTCCAGTTAATCAGCACTTCCCCCTTCTGAATAGGGAGCAAACTGGAAAAGCCATTCCAAACTCATTCCCTTCTGAAAGCACAGGTTAGAGAAGCACCACATTTGAACATCTTACCAAGGCTGGACCGAGTGTTCGAACGTTCAATTATTGCTCTCTTGCTGGGATTATTTAGGACAGACCTCTTAGCAAGAGAAATGTCAGCTGTCACTCTCGTTATTGATATCCTATGAATAGGAACACAGAACAAAACAAGCCAGTAAAAATGTCATAGGGCTCTCCAAGTGATTTATAAGCATAGTACTTAATAACCACTTTACATGCGACAGTGCAACTACAGGATAATAAACATTGGCCAAAAGTATTTTAGACAGGCTTTAGCTAGTATCAAAACACAAGCAGAGCAGAAAACAGGAAGGTTTTGGCTATTTAACAACAATAACAACAAAATGGTTGCAGCAAAGCTGCAGCTCCTCCTCCATTATTGTCTGCCTTGCTGAATTCTCTTTAATGAACAACATACCAGGAGGGAATCAAAACATATGAATAAATCATTCTTTCTAGTAAGCAGCAACACAATCCCCTACAATTCACAGTTGAGTTGCTCTTGAACAAGACTTCAAAAACTACAGATATTCCACCCTGGCATGTTAATGCTGCCGGCCAAAGGGGGAAATCATAGAAGACAATTAAGCAGTTGGTAGCTCTGTTGCATTCCTGGTGCCCAGTAGTTAATTCATGATACACAAAGCCTTTCTCTACAGGCCCAAAGGAAGGTTTGATTTCTAAGGATATGAAAAATATTATTTCTTTCCTGTAGGCACAAGATTCTTCGGCATAGTTGCATATTTTGGGCATCCATAAGAAGGCAGGGTGAGAATTGTGCCAGGACATTTTCAAGTTAGGAAGTGTCCTGAAGTCACACAAGAGAATAAAGCAAAGACATTTTAAGTGAAGGAGAGAGGGGTCTACGAACGTATGATTATCAAATGAGAATCTCTGCCATTCACAATTTAAAATTTTTAAAAATAAACTGGGAGTGAGCAACTTCAGGCTATTATCAACCTGCAAAATGCAAAGAATGCCATTCTAGGCTAGTTACTGCCACCATGGACCTTCCTCCATTCTTATCTTCACAACCTGCCAGGGTTCCAAAAGGAGACAAGGAGAGCAGCACCTTCTCCCCTTTGTGCTCAGTTAGTGCATCTGGTCTCCTTCATTTTCACACTCTTTTGGGAGTTGGAGCAGGAAAGAGGTGTGTTACTGGTAATTATTCAGGCCTATGTCATTTCACACCTGTCTTGGGATAACACTATCAGCACTCTCAGGGGTCTCTTCACCTGACTTCAGGGATCTGACTCCTTGGGGAGAATTAAAAATATTCCACTTGCCAAATGGTTGGAAATCACTTCTTTAAAGTAACAGACTGTGCAAGAATTCTGGTGCCATTTAAAGCAAAGTATCCCTTGCTTTTGTCATTGTATTTATAAATTATTGGTGGTCAGGAAGATTTAAATGTTTTAATTTTTAGACTTTCCAGGCCCTAAGAAATTACTGAAGGCATCCTCAATGGTCTGCAGAAACCAAGAATTTTGTGGAACACCTCCAGGGCCCTTGGGAAATTCCAGGGAGGCGGAGTGGGCAGGGCTCAGCTTCCCCAGTCAGTGACAGACAAACAAAGGCCTCTGCACTTCCTACATTGCTGCTTTCTACATGATTTTATTGTAAAAAAAACTTTCAACTGCTGCAAGACATTGGGAAACACTGATCAAGTAACATTTCTTCACATTTTACCAAGAAGAAAAACTGAAACACAGTGAGGAAGAGCCCTAAGGTTAGTTAGAGGCTAAGAAGGTATAAAACGCAGGGCCCCGCCCCAAGCTCCAGGCCAGTACTTAGCCACCTAATTTAACAATCTGTTACAGTTTTCTTCCCCAGCAACCCATTCTCCAGACATGAGCCAAGGCAGGGGCAATGATCAATTGGTCTCCGCCAGCTGCTGACAGATGGTCAGAATTTATTCCTTGAAGTCAGGTGAACCCCATATCAACGTGAGGCATGAAATCTCATAGGCAGTCCTCCTGGTCACCGCTTCTTTAATTTACATTGCTTGTTTATAGTTCTTGTCTCTGTTTTTTTTTTTTTTTTTTTGCTTATTGTTTTAAGAATGAAGTTGCTGGTTAGAAACATACAGTGAAGTTCCAGAGCAATTCAAATAGATGACTGGAGACAAGTGGGTTGGCTTAGGAACAGAATTCAACTTTCTAGAAATAATTACTTTTGGAGAGCCCAAACAGTCTATTCTGCTTAGGTGAAAATCAAAATTTCTAGTTCTGTTCAAGCCAAATAGTGACCTTTGGTTCTTAAAAATTGAAGGGATTATCAACAGAGGCACACTTTTGGTTTTTGCTGGGTTGTAAATATTTTTACAAAGCCATTTTCAAACACATCCAAAGTTTTACCCCCCCACCACCACCACCCCGCGCGCGTGCACGCGCGCACACACACACACACACACACACACACATGCGCGCATCAAGAAAAACTGCTTCATATAGTCCCCAAACAGGAAAAGGTGTAGACAATAAAAGGTTCTTTTTGTTGTTTTATTTGTTAATAAAATACCAACTAATTTTCATACAAGTTATTTCTTAATAAAAGTACACAGGCATGAAAAACCGCAGGAGACGAAAGCCACAGACCCAGGAAGCCTTTAGTAAGACAAAGCAGGCGTTTATTTCTAGGCAAACACGCTTACTATTATCAAGATTAAATACCAAATCTAAACTTCTGTGTTTTTGTAAAAGGCTCCGCAGCAATGTAACTACATTGCATTGTTTATATACTTTTTTTTTTACTTGATACCCTTTCTACATTTTTCATTGCTATACTCTTATCCCCTAGCGTCTTTCAGCACTTCCAGGCATCTTGTTTGATAGACATCTTTAAAAAGTTCCCTGAGAAATTTTCCTGTGATATAGTGTCAGTAGTTACTGGTTAGTAGATAGAAGACTAATAGAACTTCAGTTCCTCAGCAGACTGGGTATAGTAGCAAATGTCACTGAAAACTAGTAAAAATAATTCTCCAAATTTTGCGATGCTGAACCCCAAGTTGCTTAGTTCTGTTTTGAAATTCATCATAATTGCGGCCATCCATCGTAATCTATATTAGTTTTCTGTGTTTTTTCTATGGGAAGACATTACTTTCAGTTATAACACACTCATTTAAAAATAACCAGTATTTCCATGTTGGTAATGGAACAGCTATAAGATCCTTCTATACTTTATCTTCCCTATAACTAATATGCAGCCCCATTTGTATATTAATTTATTTTAGTTCTAGTATGCATAGAGAAAAGTGCTCTGAAGAACAGATAGTACACTGTCAAGATAACCGGGATGAAAGGCATACATAGACCTGAGTATTCTTTCCGGATCTTTCTCTTGCTGGTTAGTAGGTAAAAGACTAATAGAACAAGACTGTGAATGAGTCATGTCAGATTTTGAGCACCAGTATTAAAATCAATGTAACAGTGATAGTAGCTTTGTCATACTATCTCATGGGACTGTCATTGGGAGGAAACAAGATAATATGTAAAAATCCTTTTCTTAAATAATCATTCATAGTATGCTGTGTTGACAGGCACATATATAATGTATACAGAACAATTACTGGCTATGTGAAGGCTTGAAAAAGACAGTTTCTTTATAACCTATCCTCAAACGTTAGCAGTCTACCATGAACTCTTCCATCCCTGGAGTCTGTGATGTTTCTATATACCTTGAGGGTGGGAGAATCAGGGCAGACATGTAATCAAAACCTGCTGATTTAAGTACCTGTATTCATGTTTGCATTAGAGCATTCATTAACTCTAGTGTTTGTCCTCCGGTGAGGACATTTGAATGGAGAGTGGTAGGAGGAAACGGTAAGGGAATAATGTTGAGTATGAAACAGAAGGCACGGTGCTGTTCTTTTCCATCTGTTGACTGCAATTCCAATCCTTCCATGGCTTAGCTACTCTGTGACAGCACCAGTCCTTCCCTTTTTCCTTCATAAATAAATACTCTCTCTGCAGTCTCCCTAGGTTGTATTCTCAGCCTCTTTTCTTCAATTCTTTCTCAAATCCTTTTTTGTTGTTCTTTCTTTAAGTGTTTCTTAGCTAATAACATCTTTTCGCTTCAAATCTCATCTGGGTAAATTACATGATGTTCATGTAGGATTTTGGCCATGATCGCATTGGTTACAAAGTCTCCAATAACCGCCACAGAGCTGATCAGATCCAATTGGCAAAAAGCTTAAACAACTTCTTTGGGGTTTGACATAATGAGAATAGGTTAACAAATGACAATCAGTTTGACTGCTTGCTGTTCAGCCTATGAATGGTAGATTCAACCAGCTGAACAAACCACATTGCCAGGGATGATGCCCAGTGCATGTTTGAGGTAAGAAAAGAAGATAGCAAAGCTCTTTGCCGTGGTGCACCTGTGTATCCTCACCAGGCCAGTACCATTGTAGCAGCTTGTGAAGCTCACTTAGCTTATGACCTGTGCACAGCAACTGTCACTACATGTGGGCATCCATGCGTACAGCAGTGACCTCTCAGGAACTCTTTTATATTGTTCTTTTCATTTTTCTTACATGAATAATAGTTAGACTCTACAATAATAGTTATAGCAAAAAAAACAAACTAATAAGTAGCTCTAAATAGACTCAAATAATTTCTAAGGTATCCAAAAAAGGCAAGCATATGATTCTGTAATAGTCAAGCTATTGGACTTTAATCCAATTTGTTGGATTATTTTCTAAGATCTCAAAAACAGTTTTGAAGAAGGAAGCCTCTTCTTTTGCTCTGTGAAAAATAGGACTTTCTCCCGACTAGATTGTCTACCCACTGCCTTCATAGACAGTGAAACAGAGCAGGTTTCCAGTAGAACATACTGTTTACGCTGTGTGGCTGTGCGGATGCCTCCTGTGTAATTGTTCTTATGGATGGTTTCAATTAAACATGATGTGTTGTTTTCTCTCCTATTAATTGGTAAAACATAATGCTGCAGATTGTCATGGTTCAAAATGTCAGGGAGACAAGTCAGAGCCAGATAAGCAAACCTCTTCTTCCTTATCAGTCTCCAACACACTCAACCAATAGATTCAGTACATGTTTCTCTGCAGCTCCGGCCTCTTATCCTTTGAAAGCAAGGCTACTCACCTGCTCCCACTTTTAATGTCTCTCTTTCTCCAACTCTGCCCTACATAAGATCTCTCAAGACTGACTCACTTTCTCCAGCTGTTGCTTTTGCTGCTGTTGGATTTGCCCTCAGATCTTCTGCTCCTCCTCTGTGTTATCGGACCCTACGAAACACTTGGCATTGACATTTTAATTCTACTTCTAGCACCATCTTCAATAGTGTGTGTACTGGTAAGTGCTTGATATGGACAACTCTACCTGGTTCAAAACAGATCTCTGCATGTATAATTAATTTACATTTCTTCTTTCTGGGCCTGAGGATTGAAGTAGAACCTCAGATTCTTCACCCTTAAAAGCAATAATTAAGTCACTCATTTTCTCTTTGCTAAATTTGAATAATTCCTTTCTCCCCCCCCCTTACATCCTACATTTCAAATCTCTAATATTGTTGTTTATAAGGATGTTATGTGGGGACAAAAACAATCTAACACAAACTTTGGTTGTGTTATGAAATGGAACTTGTTCAGCTCAAGGACTGTTATGGGGCCACAAGAAGAGTCACTGCTCAGATCTCCTTCAGGTAAATGCGCCACAATTTAAAACCATGTAATTTTAAGCATAGCGGAAGGATGTCTGCATGTGCAACCAAGAACACTGAAGACTGAGCCATGCATGTTAGCTGCCTCCACTCCACAGAGGACTGCATCAGGGGAAAGATTATGGCCCAGGTCATCCAAGGGCAAGACCACGACTAATACTGTTAAGTTAAAGTCAGAACTCAGCTGTTGCTTTGCAAAGCTTTCTTAAGAAATGAATTCCCAACAGCCAACAGTCTTCAAACAGAAGCAGGTTAGTAGTTGTTAGAGAAAACAGATTAGAATAAAATATAAATTAAAATATAAATTAAAATGTATTAAAATACATTTCCTCCAACTCCAATATTCTTGTATTCAGTGCTATTCACTTGCTTTCTTTATAATTAACTAATTTATTCTTTTCCTATCTTTTTTAAAAAGAGGGGATAGGATAAATCCACGGTTAGCTTATAGCTCTTTAGGTCCACTAGATGATTGTGGCAAATACTATTATTTGTTCAATAATATTTATATCCTCTTCCTTCTGGGCACATAGCTAAACTATCTATTTCCCAGCTCCAGTTGCAAATAAATGTGGCCATGTGACCAAGTTTAACCAAAGAAACGCAAGTATCAAACTTACAGGCCACCATGCTTCTTTTCCCACCAGATGATTGGAGAGACCACCCTCAGGCTGAGGGCCCCCAGTGGTTGATGAAACAAATTTTCTGCCCAGTGTTCCCCTTCTCCATATCTTCCAGCTGAGAAACATATGCCTAAGACTGTCAAACCAGCAGCAACAAGCTTGTGTTTGCATCTTTATACATTTTAGGATCTATTCATTAAGTACCCTGGCCTACACTAAGGTAGTTAGCAATTCACATAATAGCACTGAAGCACTCTGATTTCTTGAACTAAAATCTCAATTATTGGAACTAAAATCTCAGTTTATTTTCTTTGTATATAGCCCAGAAATGAATGACTATTTTAATACAATTATCCTGAAGCTTTCCTTTGAGAAATATAAACAATTTGTACTTAGAGCATTATTATGTTTTCTTTTTTCCTAAAATACCATATTTATTCAAATATTGGTAAGTTGGCTGCATTTAACCATACTTTTTATGTTTTCTTCATTTTAATAAATCTTTGGGTATTTATAGGTGGTTATTTTTACGTGGCTTTCATTCTGCATGTGAAAGAGCTTGGCACTTAGTGTCAAGTCAATGCGAACTTTTTACCATTTCCCTGCAAAATACAGAAACTTAAATGATAAAATTATATGATGGCTAAAGACTGAGCCAGGACACATACAAATCCTATATAATAAAACCCTAATATGCAAATCAACCCAATGATGGAACAACTGGTTGCTATGATGTGCACTGACCACCAGGGGGCAGACACTCAATGCAGGAGCTGCCCCCTGGTGGTCAGTGTGTTCCCACAGGGGGAGTGCTGCTCAACTAGAAGCTGGGCTCACAGATGATGGTAAGGAGCGAGGGGTCCTGGACTGCTAGAGCCCCAGACTGCAAGAGGGATGTCTGCCTGCCTGCTTAGGCCCAAGTTGGCAGGCAGACATCCCCCAAGGGTCCTGGATTTTGAGAGGGCACAGGCTTGGAGGAGGAGTCCCCCACCCCAGTGCACAAATCCGTGCAGTGAGCCTCTAGTAGACCAATAAAATAACAAAGTAATTTCTAGTAAAACAAACCCTGAACTAAGCATCCAAAGAAGTACTATTCTCCAGAAATAGTCACTTTGAGAGGCTTATGATGAAAACATTTCTCACACTCTTTTTTTGAGCAAGTTGAGTACTTTATGTTCATATCTTTATACAACATACACACATATACACGTGTAATTCCCAAATGATATTACCCAGCTTGACCAGTGAGCCATTATATTTATCAAAATTATTCTATATTTTTTAAATTAATTTCAATAAAACAAGTTTGGTTGAATCCACCAAACAAGTGAGAAAATAACGACAGACACATACATTTAAATAAAGTGAATGGATTATTTTCCTTCTCCAAGCCCTTTTTCCCTTGGGGATTCAATGCTATCCTTCATTTTTTCAGATTTTCAGAGCTCTTTCATTGTATTCTTCCCTGACTATTGACTTTTAATTACAGATCTTCAATTGCTGAAAACATAGACCCACAGATCAATCCATCATACATGTTTGATTAAAGAAAAAATACAAAAATATCTATATGTCTCACCTCCCATCAAACCTGTGCTTCAGGAAATCAAAGAGGGCTTTCTGCATCATGTCTGTTACCTTCGCAGAGGTGAGAAAAACAGAATGAGGCAAACACACGCAGAGAGAAAGAGAAGTCAAAAGTAAGAGAGGTGGAAAGGAAGAGCACTGTGACTGAGCAAATAAGTTATTACAGCCAGACCTCTCCAAGGGGGTAGGTTATTGTTGAAGGCATTTTTCATTCTTAACCACCCACAGTTACTAATTTTCCCCCTTGGTTCTCCTTCAGGGTGTGGAGGAATAAACCAGCAATATGCACTAGACCCCAGCCCTCCTCCCTTATGCGAGTTTAGAACTACCCCCAGAAGACCACCTCAGGCTGGCTTTGCACGTAGGTGCTACCTGTCCTTGCCACACCTGAGTGGTGTTTGCCTCCAGTGAGGAGCAGCTTGAACCCCTCAGACCAGCCCTGGGCTCAAGCAATCCTACTAGTCTGTGCAGGTTGCTAAAAATTCTCTATGCTCAGAGCCGGATTTCTGTAGCTCACTCTGCTGCTCTTCCTCTGACATTCCCCTTCAAAGAGAGGTGGGGAGGGAAGGGCCAAGGAGAGGAAGTGGAAAGGAGAAAAAGAGCTGGGAAGGAGATGGGATGCTTAGCTCTGCCTCTAAGAAACTGATGAATTCATTCAACAAATGTGCCCTGAGTGCCTACTAGGTAGGGGCCAGGCATTGTCCTAGATCAGTGGGAATGGTGCCCTGGAAGTTGCCTACCTTCTGATTGCAATGCCCCATCTGTTACCTGTGCTAGAACAAGGTCCAAATGGCAACATCTGCAATGTAGCACATCTACATCTTTACTCTTTCCTTCCAACCTGGTATTGGGAAGAAGTTCACTAATATTTTTAGTGGAGTTTTTCCCTTTATAGTTTCTTTAAAATAAATATGCAGAGAAATATTTGGTGGACTATGCCACCGACTTGAGCACCAGCAGGGTGAGATTTAGTGCTCTGGGGTTTAGGTTTGGCTGGCAAAGTGCCTATATGTCCCCTTCTGCAGTTCATAGTCTATTATTTCTAATGGCAATGGTTGAGACAGACAAAGTCCTTTTCTTTGGATGTTACAGAGTAAATTTTTTTAACAGAACTTGCCATTATCAATGGTTTGAGGAAGATATTTATTTCTAAACAATGTTATACATCATAGATGAGAAGTGTTGGCCAGGGGAGCAAGAAGAAAGGGCAAGGGATGCCCCAAGCCCCATACTGCCTGGTCCCTGTTACAGGCTGAGAGGTGGCTTCGGTGTGTACCCATCTGTAAGCAGGCCCTGGAGGAGCCAGCTCTCAGTCGCTGTCTCCTAGATTCTTGTCTAGAACTGAATGAAGCAGAACAGGCTGGGGTTTGTACCTCATAACCCTTCAGTGATGGCCCCACTAACACCACCGGGCGCATGGATGGCACAACATCGTAGGGAGGAATGTGCTCCGTCTGAAAGAGATGATTTGACACGCATGACAAGGTGAGGATGGGTGCACCTCCTCATCCACCACAATATTAATAATTCTCAGGCCAAACAAAAAATGATCACCAAGGGGCCCCCACTGATGAGGCTCATCCCGTATTTTACAGCCATTCGGACCACTGACATGGAGCACTGCAGGCATATGTGGAGAGAAACCTCAACAGTAGATTTAAAAAGGAAATACTCACCACTTTTTGCTTCTGTTTGGCTAAAAGACAACAATGAGAGCTATATCAAAATATGTAATATCTGAAAATGATAGTACAAGACTTTAAAAGATGGAATAATGTGCCCATTTGTCCCTGTAATTCTCATCACTTCACTGTCACCCTCTTTGCAGAACACAGTTCTGTTACTGCCTTCAGGATGGGCCAATATTGAAGACATGAAGACAAACTCCTCCCTGTGAGAGTGACCTCACATCCTGATCTCATGTTAGGTGGGGAGGGTGGACTTCACAGCAACACTGGAAGCTCTGGGCCAGCACAGGCTTCCTGCTGAGCACGGCATACATTGTGGCTGATATCAACTTGGGCAAATTAAATGCGATGGAGAGAAATGTAGAATAACAATTCGGGTCAAAATAATCATCACCTCAGTCACTCATTCTTTTTGGATTTTGCAATCCTTTATGTATTCTTCAGTCTTTTGGTTCACATTCCAGGATATGGATACATTTTTCCTATTAGGCTGCCCTTAATTTCTTTTCTTTTTTAACATTTATTTTTTTTATTGTTTCTTCCTTTATTGATTAAGGTATTACAAATGTGTCCTTATCCCTCCACTGTACCCCCATCTCTCCACTAATGCCCCCCTCCCGTTTCTGTATCCATTGATTATGCTTATATGCATGTATACACATCCGTTGGTTAATCTCTCCCCCTTAGTCCTGCTCTCCCCTGCCTTCCCTCTGAGGTTTGAGCATCTGATCGATGCTTGTCTGTCTCTAGTTCTATTTTTGTTTTTCCAAATAAGTTTATAATGAGTTATTCCTGTCATTTTTTGTTTGTAATAGTGAAAAGCTGCAATGACCTAAATGTCCAACAAGTGGGATGAGGTAAAATATCTGATTAAGTTGGTTTTGTGGCCACCCAAGCAGTTTCAGTCCGTGTGGGGGCAACCCAGAGACCCAGCTTGGTTCACCCACACACTTAGAACTGTTCCAGAATCAATGACGCTCCCTGCAGTTATGGGCCAGGAGGGACTTTGGACTTGTCATCCTGAATTGTTAATATGGAGGTCCTAATGCAGCATCAATTCTGGATCAGAATGAAATTAGCCCAGAGGAGTCAGGAAGTGTAGCGGGAGGAAAATTCCTGCTTGAATATCCCCTCAATTTCCAAATGCACAACTCCTAATCGGGCCACCACTCTCTCTTCTTTACCATTCATTTCAGGGCTCAGCTGTCTGCTGTCCAATAAGAACTGAGGAAATCTGGGCCCAACCCTTCCAATCTCTACAGCCTGGGCTATCCCCTCATATCCTTAAGTTGCCCATGGAAGCTGAAACCAGAGTGTTTTCTTGAGAATCTACAACTTTCTTTTCTTTTAAATTGATCCTCACCATCTTAAAGTCTGTTGGTCTCATGAATGGAATAATGAACTAGCTTCAGATGGGTTTACACAATGTTAGGTAAATAAGATTTTTCAAAATTATACAAATATCTAAATTTTTAGTACCACAACTAACCTTTAAATCAAATCAAATTACTATAGAAGACAAGTGAGCAATAAAATATTAAGTGGGAAAAAAACCTTAAAATCAAGCCTTTTAAATTGTTTACAAATCAGTAAGAATACTTGCATCTATATGCAAATATTAAGCAAAGAATGCTTTCCATTAAAGAGTTTAGGTGAAATCCTCACCTGCTGATGTGGGTGTTGCTCGAAATGTCCCTGATACCATTTCTCCAAGACTTGAAGAAGAATTTCCACTGGACTTCCTAAAATATAGAAAAGGAACTTAAGAGTACTTCCCCAGAGTTTGACAGCACAAAGCTTTCTTTGGCCTTAATCCTCCTAGATAATTCAAAACAGACCACATCCTGTATAGAGACAAACTTCAAGTATCTGTCCAAATGTTTTCTTTGACCTCATTTCTCAGGGGAACTAACTGGGACCTGGAAATATTTTGCAAAAATATCTCTTCTAGTTATTCATTTCAGATATTAGGCAGAAGAATGTTTTTGTGAGCAGCTTGTTTTTCACTAGCACAGCTCACCAGGGCACCACATCGATGTCAAACACAGCTCAAAGCAAGCAGTAAGAGCTGGAAGAAACATTTCTTCTTAGAAGCGATTATGTGGGGATCAGAATTAAGCACTGACAGTTTTGTGCCCCAGGATAGAAGATCATCAGCACTGTTCTCCTCATGTGGCTCTGGAAGCTTCCCTGCAGTCCCTGGAGGCCCTCAGGAGCCCACCTCTCTACTTTTCCATGGTTCCTTCTTCTCTGTGCTTCAGAGTACAGCCCCCAGGGTCAGAGTGATCTGAATTCTTGTCCTGGCACATCAGACCACATATCTGAGTTTCCTTATCTATTGAGGAGGAGCTACACCTCCCAGGATCAGTATAAAAAAATAAGATCATGTCTGTAGCTCTTGGCTTGACTCTTGCACCTTCTGCAAAGTAAGCTTTCAGTTCAAAAGTACTTAAGTCTAGAATGATATTATGGAAAAGTAACTATGCTAATAAAAGACTTGAAGGTGATCAGGCTAACAGGGGAGGGCAGTTGGGGGTGATTAGGCTGGCAGGTGAGCGGTTAGGAGGCAGGGGTCTTGGATTGTGAGAGGGATGTCCGGCTGCCCTTTTAGGCCCAATCCTGCCTATACTGGCAGTAGGACATCCCCTGAAGGGTCTGAGATTGGAGAGGGTGCAGTCCGGGCTAAGGGAGACTGCCGCCCCTCCATGCACGAATTTCGCACACTGGTCCACTAGTAAGTATTTAAAATAATAAATAAACCAACAACTTTGGAAATAATTCATTTATTATTTCATTCAACATATCTTTATAGAGTATCCACTGTTCTAAAAATTAGGGTGCAACAGTGGGGAGGAGAATGCAAAATCCCTTCATATGTAGAGATAGACTCTATATGTGGGAGATATTACTATCAAACAGATGAATAGGTAAATATATAGTATTTCTCATATTAATAAATGCAACAGAAAAAACTAAGTCAGGATAGAGATGGGAAATGGATACAATTTTAAATATGGTAGCAGGAAAGGGGTACTGAAAAGGTGATATTGAACGAAGATCTGAAGCAGATGATGGAATGATCTGGTGGAAATATGAAGGAAAGGGTTCCAGTAAGGGGGAACAGCAAGTACAAAGGTCCTAAGGCAGAAACATATTATGGATATGTTTAAAGAACATCCAGAGAGAGAAAAAATTTAGAGTAGGAGGAACAAGAGGAATTAATAATATCATAGTTGTGTCGAATACTAAACAAGATTGACAAGTAAAAGTGGGGTTGACTGTACTTTTATTTCTATCACTGTTTAAGAGGTTCCCATATGCCAAAGGCAACAGAACCCCTAAACAGAGGAGTTATTGAAATGGAAAAGGATCTAACAGAAAAAGGAGGTTGAGGGTCAAAAGAAAGAACTGCTTCTATTTTAGGACTTACAAAAAATGACACCACATATCCAATCAAGGCTCCCATGTAGGCTCACATGTGTAGGCTCACATGTGCAGGCTCCATATGATTCTGATTTCTCTCAAGCTCTGGTGTATCCCTGGAACCTTGAAATGCCTGCACCCTGAGATATGTGGCACTTCATTAGTTCCCTAGAGGTGGATCCATCTGAAGCTAGACAGAGTCTTTATCTTATTACCAAGACATGGCAGGTGCCACAAAAAACTCTGGGTGGAGAAGGTGCTACTGGTACCAGGACCCACACGGACCACTGCATTCTGTGCCAACTTGAGAGAAAGTCTCTGAGAGTTAACCAGAAAGAGTCCCCAAAGTTTATAGAAAAGAAGGAGGCTTACCCTCCGTGAAAACGTCCTCTTTTTTGTTCTTGCTGAATCCGGATGTTCTCCAATCTAAGTGGACTTGGGATGAAGCCAATCTCACAGCCCTCTTTCACCAGCCTTCCTATCCACCAGTCATTGTTATACTTCTGGAATGCAGAAATAAAACTGCTATCAAGAGTAACATACTTATCTTCACATTCCATTTATTAATTTCAAGGGACCAGAAGGATGAACCACCATTCATAATATATATTGTACTATACTATATAGTACATATATACAAACACAAAGGGGGAGGTCTATAAACTTTGTATCTAAAGGCCCACATAGTAAATTTTTAGGCTTTGCTATCTATATACTCTTTGTTGCAACAACTTGAATCTGCTGTCGTAATGGGAAAGCATCCATCCACAGACAATGCAGAAACACGTAAGCATGACTGTGTTTCAATAAACCTTTCCTTTCCAAAAAAAGGCAGGTGGGTAACAAATTCCTGGCCTGAAGTCAGGTCCTAACCTTTGCATTCCTTTGGCCCTTATCAAAAAGCCTTAGCCCATTCTTAAGGAATAGATTGTATAAGACTAAATATGCACAGGGGTAATTGAAATTCTGGAAGATAAGATATGCAAGTCTAAAACAAAAACATTTAATAGTCTGTTATTTATCAAAAGCTTTTAGGTAAAAATCCATGATGCTCTCTGTAATCTTCTGAGGGGAAGCAGACTTTACAACCTCAAAATATGCCACCCCAAATTTTAATTATTCTAAGCTGATAATTTTCAAGAAATGAGACTCAGGAAAAAGAACCACTGACTTTCTCCCTAACGGCCTAAAAGAATTTAGAGGGTCTGCTCCAGAAGGGTAATATCATCATAGATAACTATAGTTTATTTTTAGATAACTATAGTTTAATATGAGCCATAAGATGCTTTTTCATCTCCTTGTGAATTAGCTTCCTGCCCTCTGCAGTGCCAAACCACACACACACACACACACATACACACACATGCTTTCTCTCTCTCTCTCTCTCTCTCTCTCTCTCTCTCTCTCTCTCTCTCTCTC
>JAAGEH010000393.1:33120445-33141621 GCA_011751065.1 Lasiurus cinereus | reverse complement strand
CTCTCTCTCTCTCTCTCTCTCTCTCTCTCTCTCTCTCTCTCTCTCTCTCTCTGTTTGTTAATATTGGCATGTACAGATGTTCTAATAGCTCCTGTCTTGAAAGGAAACTGCTTTTAAATTCATACCTTCTCAGTCTAGTGCTGATCAGTGTCAACTTCCTTGAAAACATTGTCTATACTTGCTAAATATACTTCCCTTCTCTCCTCATCCCATTTCATTTGGCTTCATCTCTTCAATTCCAGACAATGGTCCCAATGACTTCCCTGCTGCTGAGCACCACGCTGCCAATCCAATGTCCATTCCTCACTCCTCACCTTGGGTGACGTGTCACATTTGCCACAGCTGACTGCCTCCTCCTTGAGGACACACTCCCCTCCTGATGTCCACATATTGCTCTGTCCTGGTTTTCCTCCTCTATCTCAGACTTCTCCTTTCCAGTTTCCTACTTCATTGAATCTTGCCATGTTCGCCATCCCTGCAGGATGGAATTCCTTTGGGTTTGATGCAGAGCTACCTTCTCTCCTCCCTCTACTCTTTTTTTTTTAGTAAATGACTTCCTTCATTACCACAGCTTTAAATGCTATGCATAAACAAATGATCCAAATTTATTATCTTTGGCCCAACCCTTTCCTCTGATCTCCAGATTCTTGTAGCTAACTTCCTACTTGATATCTTCTTAGAAGTGTCCACTCCCCAACCGCTCTCCCCATCTGTCCTCTTCCTACCCAAATAATATCCATCCCAGTTGCTCAATTTCAGTTCCTACTCTCAGTCCATCACCTGTGCTGCTCACTATAATATATCTCAAATCGGTCTACTTTTCTCTATCTCACTGTCACCAGGCTGGCTCAAACCCATGGTCTCGCCTGATTCCATATTTATCCCACTCTCATCCATTATCTCTACCACAATCAGAGAACCTTAAAAAAGTAAACTCATCTCACTTCTCATTACATTCATAATAAAACCTGAAGTCTTACCATCACCAAAAGGTTCTACTTGACTGGTGCCCTACTTGACTTTTACAATGCTGTCTCCTGCAACTCGGCCCCCTGGGCTCACTGCATTCCAGCCATATGACTTTCTCCCAGTGAATTGATTGTGCCAGGCTATTTTCCTACCCCATGTTCTTTGTACATGCAGATAGATTCCTTGTCCTATAAGATTCCCCCCCCTTGGCTTCTCCTCATCCTTCAGGTCTGTTTAAAGGTCACATTCTCGCAAAGGCTTTCTCTGATCATCCCTATATTTGGAAGTATATAACCCCCTCATCTTTATATTTAAAAAATTTCGGCATATGGTCCATTTCCTCCCCCCTAAGAATTCATAATGCGGAATTATTTTTATGTTCATTATGTGTATCCTCAGTAGAATTTAAGTCTATTAGAAAAGGATCTTGTTCATTTATAGCTGTTGGATATCTGCAGGGTCTGGCATATACTATAGAATTATATCTCAAGTGAGTGACTATACAAATGTAGGTCACTTGGGTATAATGCAAAGATAGTGAGACATCTGTAGATATCATATGTTTGACGCACTTAGTATTAAATAATACAAATGTTAAAACTATGTATATATGTCCTGCTATCACTAATGCCATGGTAGAATGCAGCTTCAAAGACAATGATTTTCAAAATTGTTATATATTTACCATGCAAGCATCTCAGTGACATTAAGTGACATGTTTAAGTTGATCACATTCTTCAGGCTCCTCCATTCTCAGGTTTCATCTTATCGTCCCACCTCTATGCTCTCTTTTTTCTAAGGTCTAATTTCCAATGCTTCCTCTAGTGGAGCCAATGGAGACTATCAAGTAGGCCCCCAACTCCATCAGAAAATTCTGTGCAGAACAGAGAAGAAAGGCAATTCTTCCCTCTTGACTCAGCTTAATTCTTGTGCCCATTTTCCAGATGCTGTCTTGTTCCCTTGACTCCAGCCCCTCCCTCCATCAGCTATGCCTTTTCCTTCCAATATACTTTTTCACTGGGTTCAACATCTCGGCATGGAAAATATGCTTAAATCTTTCCCATCTTAAAAAAAAATCAAAGCTAAATTTAAAAACAATGCCTCAGCTCTTTATCTTCTCCTGATTAGAGCCCCGTCTCCTTTCTAACTGCTAGCATTTAGGAAGAGAAAATTGCAATTTTGCTTTTCTGGCATCCAGATTATATGGATAAAGGTTTACTAAGTATCATGGGAATTTCATAGCACCCCTGACCTAGTGTATCTAAAAGCTAATTTCTAACCAAACCCATCCCCATAACAAGTCTTCTCCCCTCTCTGCCTTCCTTATTTTGATAGCTGACCCTTGCTTTTTCAGGTAAGCTGGAAAAACTAGCCTCCACCCTTATTTTGATAGCTGACCCTTGCTTTTTCAGGTAAGCTGGAAAAACTAGCCTCCACCCTTCATTTCTTTTTTACGTCACCTTCTCCAATATTCCCTGCCCACAGGAAATCCCAATCCTGTCTACTCTCCCCTTCACTCTCTCTCCAATCTGTTGCCTCTCTCCATCCTCCCTGCCACAGCCACTGTCCAGCCCCACGGTGTCTCCCTCACCTCTGCAATACTCCCTCGTCCATCTAAGTTATGTTAAGACACAGGCTGGTCACATCCAGCCTTTATTTAAAATTCCTCTCCAGGCCACTGCCTGGTAATAAAGTCCAGACTTCTTGCCATGGCCTACACAGTCCTTTTTAAAAACAACCAACCAACCAACCAACCAAACAAACAAACAAACAACAACAACAAAAAAAACAGGCTCCTGCCTCTCTGCCCTGGCCCATCCCCGGTACCACTGCCCTTCAGCCATCTGAATTGCTCCTGGCTGTTCCTTCCACTGGATACACCCCCACCCCAGGCTGGCTCCCTCAGTCTTCTTCACAACTTCTGTAGAGCATTCTGGCCTCTGATCCTTCTACTCCCCAGCTTGGTACCCTACCCTCCAGCTCTTTATCTGGGTTCCCACCACACCCGTTCAGTTGTGCTGCAATCGAACTTGTCACCCCAGGTGAGAACATTTTCCTTGTCGGTCTCTTCCACCAGCTCAGAGCTCTCTGACAGCAGGAAACAGGAGCTGCCATCTCTGATCCCCACCAATGCCCAGTATCATGTCTGATGTAAAGCAGGATTTCAATGTACCCAGGTTCAGTAAATAAAAGTTTTGGGTGTCAATAGTTCACCTTTCGAGTTGAGGAGCTTCAAGTCCTCCTTGGACTGCTCAATCCCTTAAACTTTCTGTTTCCCAAAGACCTTTGCCCCTGTCTTAGCTTTAACACTTTAATGATTACACTCATTAGTGTTGATTCCAAGGTCCAGGGCCTCAGGGTTATAGCCAGATGTTCATACTGACAACATCCCGTGTAAATGTGTAAATGGTCTCAGGGTAGGTGCCCTGCCAGCCGAACTCATGTTTCCCTAAGTCAGACCCAAATCTAAGGCTCTGTGGTCATGCATGGTGACTAAAAGGTGACCAGAGGACCCCAGGTCTGTCCGAAATCCACCCCATGATGACTGTGAGCCAAAACTCAGGCTTTGGCCTCATGGCAGATTAGGAGACGTAGAGTGCCCTCCATTTACCTCTTTAATGTGTAGAAAGTCCTTGGCATCGAAGGAGATGGCCGTGCTTGGGACAGGCACATCCTCATCCAGGGCACCACAGTAGCTCACGTTCGTCTTCACAGCAAAGGCTACAGGCTTGGACTAGGCCCCGCGCCATGAAGTGAGGAAGGAAGGAGGAAGATAGAGGAGGAATTTTCATATTGAAACGTAGTATTATATCAAGACAACTGATAAGAGCAGGCAGGAGGGGACATCATGTTGCTAAGGGGGATCTCCACTGTGTTTCACACGGTCAGGCAGCATGGAGACACCTGCAGACGTGGCACTGAACACTGCTGATTCAGTGCCACTGCCTCAGTGGTACCAGCCTACCCACCCTCCCCCTGCACTGGTACTTTCCAACATCCCAAACCATGTGCCCCTAACTACTGAAAAGGAATGGAAGTGGGACGGGCTGTCTGCTTTGTCCTCTGGTCATACCTTTCCTCCCCTCCCCACTTCCCCCGCTCTTTGGATATAAGAAATGGATGCTGGGTCTTAAATAAAAAGATTGTGTATCCGGGGTGGAAGGGGGCAGGGGGGTGGCGTGGTGAGTGAGCAGCTCAGATCTGAAAACCTGTGGGATCCCACTCAATAGAATACCTTATCCTGCCAGGGAAGAGAAAGGCCCGAGGATGTGGACAGAAAGGCAGAGCTGCTCACTCATCACCTTCTCCCCAACTACCAAGGGCTGGTTCCGAAACTCCTTTGGACCAAGTGCCCTTGGGCTGGTGCCCCCTAGAGGCTACACAAACCCCTAGCCTATGCGAATGCCACTGCCCTGACATTTGGGTGACCACAACGGCCACCAAGCAGACTCTGAGAGAAAACTAAAACACAAATTAGCCACAAACAAGAGCACAAGGTTCCTGCAACTCCGGCTGCTTTGTTATTGGTTCATGCATATGAGCTGTGAACATGGCTGGGGAGCAGTGCTGGAGACAGGACCTGAGTGAGGGTCCCACTGATGACCCTTAGCAGGCACTGCCCCGAAGCCCCCCTGCCAGCCGACACAGACATCACAGGTTGGGGAGCAGAGGAGGATGCCTCATTACTGGCACCATTCTCCTCTTTCTGCTCTTTTAACACTCTTACTGTGATTCTTCCCATCCTGACATTTAAACGTGCAATTTGTTGCCTCCTGTGGGTGCGGAGATTTCTGGGGTGGGGGTGGGGGGTGGGGGGCGAGGGTGCGGGGAGAGGGGGAGAGCTCTCCTTGTGGATATCTGAAGGTCTATTTTGCAATGCCTTTATTGCTCCTCTTGGCTGCAATGCTAATACTTGTTCAAAGTTCTGAACTTCATGCTGAACTTGAGGTGGGAGATTGAAACCAAGAGGCAAGATCAACAGGGAGAACCACAGAGCAAGTGTGGCCTGAAATGAAGGCCCATGTCATGGAACAGGTGGCGAAGCTGGATCCTTAGGAGGCTCTGCCAACACTGGGTGTGATAAGCTTGGTATTGGCTATGATTGCTAAGCTGGAAGATGACCAAAAACTTCACCTCCAAACCAAACACAAAAGGGTGAAGTGTCAGTGTCTTGGGCAAGTGCTCCCCCCAGAAATGTTTTGAAACCTCACTTAGGGTTGAATGGATCAGAGAGCCTTGCAACCTGGTGCCTTATCAGGATGCTCATAAAAGGATGTTTTCAGAGAAATCCGAGGAAGGGGAAGAGCAGCTCATCAACATTCCACTTCAGGACCAAAGAGGGGCAGGAGTCACCTTTGCTCTCTCCAGCTGGATGGCCGCCTGCTGTTCTCTCTCCTGCCGGATTGCTTCCCTGTCCTCTTCCAAGGAGACATCGGAGTCCGAGGGCCTGCTCGTGTAGGAATCCGCGGAACCCTGGAGAGGAAGATGCAGAGTGGGTTAAATGTGGTGACGGGAAGCTTCTTGAACCGTCCCATCCTGTACAGCATCCTAAGTGGGTTCTTTTCATTTGCCTGGAATTTGAACCGCACACCCTGGGCCTTCTTGCATATATAAATTTATACGGCAGAATACAGCTAAGCATCTGAGTAATTCCGAAGGTAGCGATGTTGTGAAGAAAATATTTTGACGAGGTTAAGTGCTAGGAAGTAAACTGCAATGAAAATGATGTGATAATCAGCCCCAGTTCTTCTTATTCCCTGCTATCTTTATATTAAGCTCACATTCACTTGTGAAACTGGAGTTTAATTCCATTCTCTCTTCTAAACACACCTCTAAAAGGAAAAGGAGTCAGTCTATAACAAGAGCTAAATCCTACGTATAGCTGGGTCTGCAGGTAACTGATTTGCCCAGAATTTCAACACAGGGAAGTGAAATCCTGCATTAGCAAAATGACTTTCCAGTTCCAATGTCAACACCACTGAACTTCTTCAACTATAAAAACGGCCATCATTGTCCTACAGCAGCCATACTTGGTCACTAAGCCTTGAAGAAGAAAACAAGGGTGTCCTTAATTGGTGCCCACATCTAGAAGGGCTACTGCAACAACACTGACATCCAGGCCCGATGGTTGCAGCCCATAGACTAAAGTCCCCAGCATCACTTGGAGCTCCCAACATGAGAAGAGATGAAAACTCTAGCAGCTAGTTAAAAAGTCGCTCCCCCATCCCATCCTACCCCACCCCCTAAAATCCTGGAAGCTTGCCTTCTGGGTGCTACAAGAATATCGTCCTTACAACATCCTTAAGCTGGCATTACAAGTTGATATTTGCATGGACGATGACATTTACACAGCAGAGTTATGGACGGGACTGATGTATTGGGCATGTTTCATAAACCATGCACAGATCTTGAAAAGCATAGGCCTATCCATATAGCTAAGACTTTGTTAATGAAAGTGAAAAAAGACTCTTAACAGTGGTTGCTGAGACGGGCCCTGTGAATGTTTTCTGAATGTTCACTTATACATTATTTGTGAATTTGCTGCCTGTAAAGAAAACGTTGCCTCTCAGTAGCGGGTGTTAATCCAGCTGGGATGTTTTTGCCCATCATAAAAATAAAAAAAAATTCCCTAGCACAGATCATCCTGACAGCCTAGAACAATAAATAACCTCTGGTTAGAGGTTTTTGTCAGTGTCCAGCAGAACCCTTGTTCCAAATTCTTGCCTCTGCAACCTAATTTTGAGAATTTGGTGCAAGTTACTTAGATCACTCCAGACTCACTCTTCCTAATCTGCACAATGGAATAAAAGAAAATAAACAGCTAATATGTATTAATCTGCTGTTTATATCAGTGTGGCGCTAGATGCTCTGCACACTTTATGTCATGGAATCCTTACAGTCAGCCATTTCAAACCCTACACAGAGATGCATTTGATACTAAAATATTTTCTCCAGGACCTGGCACATAGTAGGCACACACTAGCCATTTTCATTCCCTTCTTGGTGTTGATATTTCTACATTGACTTTTTAAAACAAGAATTCACAGATTCTAATCACTTTTCAACTCATTTATAATATGTATGCATAACAACCCATCTTGAAATATATCCATTTCTTCTTATTATAGTTGCTGCAAAGAAAACACTGTCTCTCCCCCACCTTTATTGAGGTGTAATTGACATATAACACTGTGCACCTATTGTGTGCACTAATATGATACACTATTTGTTTAATAACTGCAATGTGCCTAAATCCAGGCACTTTGTGTAGCACTTTGGAAAGTGCCCTTTGCAGAGGAAATGCATTTGTCAGCCAGATCCTCCTGTGCAAATATACTGGGGAAAAGTCTGGACCCACAAAAGGAATAAGTACAAGGCGACTATTTTATAGATGCATTCATTGCTTTCAAACACGCTACCTTGAATCTTTTAAAATAGAGTTCTCTCAGAACATCTTTTCTCCAAATTTAGTTATACTTGCATAAAATCCAGAGTTAGTGAAAAAGGACACAATGCTTCTGAAATATACATGAAAACAGTTTTGAGTTAGTCCCAGGTGATGCTTTGCCAAAATGTGACGTGCAGGAGACCAACGGCTGTGGGAAGATGCCTGGGCCATAAAGTGATTAGGATGCAGGCAGTCAGGAAGGAGGCATTTGCCTTGTTTGAAAAGGTGCTGGGGAAGGTAACTGACTACAATTCACAAGAAAGCAGGCTGCCCACTGCTGCAGTGAGTCAAACAGCTAAAATACACAACCTACTGTTGACACGAGGAGATGGCTAATTTCCTGAAACTACCTTAACGACATTTTAAACCCTGGCACCCAAAAAGTGATTCAAGGACTCATGAAAATGAACTTTATTTGGAAATGTGAATAAAATTGTAAGAATTTCAAAATTACTTAATAAGCTCTACTACTAATGCCAAATATGTAAGAGCAGACGCTTCTGTTCACTTCCCTGTTTCTAAGAATACTGGCAGAGGGGAAACCGAGGGCTGAGAGCCATGTTCACAGGCACAGTGTTATCGCTGCGTTTCCTCTGGGGTTCAGGGTGGGTTTTTAGTTGCACATGGAAATGGTTGCTGCTGCCTCTCAAAGTCCTAGGGAAAGCAGAGGGCAGCACCAAAAGCTCAACTTTGGCCTATGGACATGTTCTGCTGGCTTGGCACAGAGTTGGTTTCTTGTTTTTATTTATTTTTATTTTGAGTTGTTTCAACGGGGTCCAAGAGCATATAGAGCTATCCCAGGAGAAAGGAAGGAAGAGGAAGAGAAAAGGCCCTAGGGTGTTACAAAGGCGCAGAGTGAAGATCAAGAGAGCCAAGAGAGGCCAGGGGAGCCTGGGGGGCCGGACTAGAGAAAGGAGACAGGGAGGGAAGGGGTGCAGCAGGCTTCATGGACTGACGGCTGCAGGGAGACTGCCTAGGCAGAGCGCTGGTTAACCATTTATGATTAAGAACGGGGAAATTGCAAGAAGAAAATAATGTTAGATGCTAAGAGTACAGAACTAAGATGCAAAGGTTGCTAGCCCTGGCCAAAGCTGGAAGATGCAGCCTCATCAGCTTTTTGTTTTTCAGAATATCATGTCATAAAAAAAGGGCAAAAAGTGATCTATCTAACTTATTGAGTGAGTCAATCCCAGGCTGTTAACCTATGAGCAAAGGGCACGGCAGAGGCCAGTCCCTCAAAAGTTACTAAGTAGACACCATGGCAGGCCACATCTTGGAATCTCCAATGAACCAACTAAATCTGGAAAAGAAAAATGGAAACAATTGCTGAAAGTCTCTTCGTAAATATAATTGTATGTAACATATATATTATATATAATTTTTAAAGCCATAAACTAATGTATCCTGGTGAAATAAAAAGAAACAGGTTATGCTTACTGGGTGTGATAGATATACTAGAGACCCAGTGCAGGAAATTCGTGCATGGGAGGGGGAAAGGTCCCTCAGCCCAGCCTGCACCCTCTCACAATCCGGGACGCTTTGGTGGATGTCTGACTACCAGTTTAGGCCCGATCCTACAGCTTCATCCAGAAGGACATCTGGAATGACATCTAGATGGATGTTTGGCTGTCTGGTCTAATTAGCATATTATGCTTTTTATATATATATATATATATATATATTAAAAGACTTGTGGTTTTTCAATGTCTTAATTCAAAGTCCTGAGTGATGCATACATTCCAGCACTTAGGCAGACAAAGAACTTTTGAAATTATGCCTAAAAGATGACTATTTGAACTTTTCTCTAAGCTATTTTGTGCTGTTTCTTATAAATAGGAGGTTTTCAAAAATGTTGGCTGAAAGAATAAGGTAAGCTCTGCATCCCACTTTTAATGGACAGAAGACCTAAAGTTTGTCTTCAGTCACCTCTGAACTAAGTTTTGTTCTTGGGCTACAATGACTAGTCTAGGGCAGCAAAGGAGTGTGTTCCAAAAAGTTCAAAAAGGGAAGGGTAGAGTCTGAGTGCTTACTCATCTCCCACTTTATGCAAATCACTGATTATCACATTAACCCTATGAGGTAGGTCACAATATCCCCATTTTACAGATGAGGCACCCGAGGCTCAGACGGTAGGAGCGTCCCTGCATGCCACTATCATAGCGCATCATGCAGGGGTCAGGAATATAGGTAGATTCTTTTTTTTAAAAATTTCCTCTACAAAATCTAAAGCAAAAACTTACATTAAAATGTAAAACAGTTTAGTTGCCTTTAGTAAAACAAAATGACATCTTGTAATATTTTGTTAACATTGCTCATACACCAACATTTCACTAATTTGGAATGATGGATTTAAGTAAAGAACTGGAGATCTGAGAACATAGAAAGTGACTTGCAGACTGCTTTTCAAAAGACAGGCTTTTGAAAGACATCCACACAACATCTCCAGGTTATCAAGGTTTTGGTTTGTGGATTTCTTTGAGCTTCTGCTTCAATGATAGAATTTTACTCAGCCTTTCAGTTATTGGTCAGAGATTCTAAGGTACCCTTGAGAGTTTTCTTTTTCTCTTAAGTGGTAACTCCTTCAATTATGTTTTACTGCTTATATACAGATTTTTTTCATAATTAAATTATCTATATCCTATCTAATAAAAGAGTAATATGCAAATTGACCACACCTCCTCTATACCCACCAGCCATGCCCACCAGCCAATCAGAGTGAGTATGCAAAGCACCCCTCGTCCAGGCTACTCCATGCCCCAAGGGAACATCCACCCTGATCCAGGACACCTTCAGGGCAAACTAGCTGGCCCCCACCCATGCACCAGCTCTTTATCCTACCTAATAAAAGAGTAATATGCAGATTGACTATCACTCCAACACACAAGATGACTGCCTCCATGTGGTTAAAAGATTCTGCCCCCATGTAGACAAAAGATGGCCACCATAAGATGGCCATCAAGGGAGGGCAGCTGGTAGGGACCAGGCCTGCAAGGGAGGGCAGTTGGGAGTGTCTGCACTTGAAGAAAAGGGCAGTTGGGGGGACCCAGGCCTACAGGGGAGGGCAGTTAGGAGTGACCAGACCCACAGGGTATGCAATTAGGGGCAAACAGGCTAGCAAGGGAGCAATTAGGCATCAATCAGGCTGGCAGGGAGTGGTTAGGGAGTGATCAGGCTGGCAGGCAGAAGCAGTTAAGGGCAATCAGGAAGGTAGGCAGGTGAGCAGTTGGGAGCCAGCAGTCCTGGATTGTGAGAGGGATGTCCGACTGTCCGTTTAGGCCCGATCCTATTTGGATCGGGCCTAAACGGACAGTCGGACATCCCTTTAGGGGTCTCAGATTGGAGAGGGAGCAGGCTGGGCTGAAGAACCCACTGTCCCCCCCAACCCTCACCATGCATGAATTTTGTGCACCGGGCCTCTAGTATATATATAAAAGCCTAAGCAATCATTTGAGTTTGACCGGTAGCTATGACGTGCACTGACCACCAGGGGGCAGATGCTCAACACACAGGCATGGAAACATGGAACAGACTGATGAATTTCAGAGGAAGGGAGGAGGAGAGGAGAGGGGAGAAGAGATTAACCAAAAGTCTTATATGCATACTAGCCACCATAGCCACTATAGTTTTGATCACCACCATAGCACTATTATAATTCCAATAGCCTTGATTATAATAGTTATTAAATTCTTGGTTCCAGTTTGGCCCTGACCTCGGCCTCGACCCCTAGTACCACTTTTTCCACCAGCTGCAACACCTCTTCCTCCCTTTTGCTGTTGCTGTTGCTGCCTATATACCTCTTTGGGTTGGGCAGCTTTGATTTCATACTTCCCAGAACCAATTAGATAATATCTGCTTTCTAATAACTTCTTTACTGGCTCCTCATTTGTATATGTTATAAAACAAAAACCTCTTCTTTCATTTGTTTTTGTACCCATGGGAAGTTCAATATTTTCAGTCTCCCCAAAGTTTCCATAATATTTTTTCTTGAGGATCATAGTAGAGATATGGTAATAGTAGATGTATTTCTCCTAAAAGTAGCTTCAGGCAGTCACTTGTGCCTTAAAAACAAACAAACAAACAAACAAACAAACAACAACAACAAAAACTTTTCCTTCTGTCCCTTCTGGCATATAAAGGGAGGAATAACATAGGTTGGTTTAGAAGAGAAAAAGGAAGTAAGAAAAGGACTTGAACCTCTCCTGTTATTTCTGTAGCCCCAGAAATTGTTTGGTTGATGAAAACTACCTATGGAAATAATTTCTATTTAAAGTTTCTCATTGAGGAAATGCATGTTGACAGCTCAAGGAATCTAGGTGTATCATCAGGAGTCAAAATTCTTCCCCAGAGACAGCTGCAGAGATCATGGATGCCAGAGCAAAGCGTCTGCTTCATGTCAGAGGGAAATCATGTCTTCTCGGCTGTTATTGACCTCAGAGCACCAAGAACAAAGCTTTGCACTTAATAGGAATTCAAAATAATTTATGGAATGAAACCGTGAAGGAGGAGGTCTCAGAGAGAGGAGAGAGAGGTAAATGGAGTGCCCTGCCTTCAGGTGTTGTTGGAAACCATGCTAGAAAGAACAGTGAACAATAAAACCAATGTTATTTAACAAGATGAAAGAAAAGTCGACTTGGAAAAATTAATATTCAAAAATGTCTCAGGAAAAATGTTTAAAAAAAGAATAAAGAAGAAGAATTAGCCCTTTTAACATATTAAAATGTTACCAAATTATAGGTATTAACCATATTTGGTACTGGCACAGATCAATGAAATGAGTCCACAAGTCAACCCATATATATTGATAATTAAAATATGATAAAGGAAACATTTCAAATCAATGGCAAAAGAGTGATTATTCAACAAACACTATTTATTGGGAAACTTGAATAGCCAATTGAGAGAAAAAGGGTTGATTCCTATTTCATTTCTTAAACAAAGTATATGTAATGTAAATAAATATGTAATTTTTAAAAAAAGACTTATGTAGCTTGAAATCACCTGCATTAACCAAAAATGATAACTTCGATAAGTAACATTAAATATTAGTGATCACCTATACATTAAAGCCCAGCCACCTGAACAGCGGGATAACAGAACAACTAGAAAGATGCACACTGCACTGCACTGCAGCAGTTAACCAGCCTGATCCAGGCCTCGATCGGGCACCCCTCAACACCCCTATTGGG
Organism: Lasiurus cinereus; assembly: GCA_011751065.1. Lineage (NCBI taxonomy): Eukaryota > Metazoa > Chordata > Mammalia > Chiroptera > Vespertilionidae > Lasiurus > Lasiurus cinereus. Next base: position 33,129,018 of record JAAGEH010000393.1, on the reverse strand, counting down.
GGTGGGGCTGGCCGGCCAACCACCCTAGGCCTTTCACCCTGGCTGGCTCTGCTCAATGGGCCCCCATTCAGGCAAGCCCACTGGATCCCACCCATGCATGAATTTGTGCACCAGACCTCTAGTTATAATATAAAAATCATCATCATAATAAAATAACCACTATCATTTTTAAGCACATACTATGTCCATGGTTAATGTTAAACACTTTTATTCACTGTGATCTTTGGAGAGAATGTGTCCTGTGAAAGGCCTGGGGCCCTAACAGAGGCTGGTTAGTATGAGTTTTTCTCTTTGGTCCCCACACAATCTCTTAAATTTATGAGAGGTCTTGGGTTAAAAATATGATGATGTAACTTAGTGTAGTAGTGTAATTTAGGTACAAAGGCTATTTCTGAATCACAGGGCAGTGACTAATTTGAGGATATTTGAGAGGTATGGTGAGGTCCCTTGTGCACACATACATACTTGCTTTCTAGGTAAGAGCCATGCCCACCCCTAATTAACTTATCTCCACAGAAGAAGGAATTCTCCACAGCTTGTGTTACCAAATTTGTCCTCAGGCTGCTGTGTTCGCTATCCCTCCTTAGGTTTTCAGGGCCTTTGTACCTACTACACAGGGCCCAGCCCTCCCCATCGGCATGGACCAACTCATCTGAAGTCCCAAATGGTCAGAGCCCACACCCTTCCATGGAGTAGTGTCCTTCCTCTCCAGTGAGTTCTGAGGTGGGAGGAGATGAAAGCAAGCTTGACTCCCATCTGATAATTCTGTGTTAGAGCTCATTAGGTTAGAGCAGTGGTAGGCAAATTGTGGCTCATGAGCCACATGTGGCTCTCGAGCCTCAGTTTGCCACTCTGTTGACTAATGAGTTTGCTGACCACTGGGATAGGGGCTTAATCACAAGGAACAACAACAATCTGTAATTATTGGAATCGAGAGTCTAGGTCAGTGGTCAGCAAACTTATTAGTCAAAAGAGCAGCAATTTGCCAACCACTGGGTTAGAGGAAAAGAACTTATTCTGAGCTCAACCTTTGGAACTAGTAATGGGGCTTTAATTGGAATAAAACAGCACTTTACAGACATTATCTAATTTAGTCACTAAAAACTTAAGAGGTAGAGTTCATTTTCCACCCTGAAGTAAACAAGGCTGAGAGACACCAATAATGTGCCCAAGGTTATTCAACTGGTGATATGTGGGGAAGTCATGACTGACTGATTCCACAGCCTTGCTAACAGCTAATAACTAAGCCCAGAAGAGGTGCTGGTAAGGCACTGCATGAGTAACAACCGAGGCTGGAGGCATAAAGAAAATAAAATCAACCTCTCCCCCTGCCTCCCCTCTCTCTGTCTCATTCTCTCTCACGCTCTTTGCATTTAGATTGAACTGACAATTACTGAGCATGCTATATCCTTTCCAGTGCATTCACTTGATTTCTCTCCTCATCTCTTTTGAGACATTACAGAGGGTGAAGCTGCATTCCTGAAGTCACCCAGCCATTAACTGGTGAAGCCAAGATTTACATTTGAGGCAAGATTTACAATCTTTAAGAGCAGATCTCAAAGATTCCTCTGAGGTCTGCTCTTAAAGATGTCTGCATAGTGCCAAGAATTCGATCTTTGAGTACTTGGTGATAGAGTATGCATTTAAGCTGGCATGAAAGTACATACAATCAACTAATACTAAGGATGCAACTATCAAACTTGTGGATTTTCTCTTCCATTCCTTAGCTCATTAATATCTCCAAAGTGTTCAGAGAGGAAAGACACATCTGCTCATTTTTGTTGTTCATAGAAACTTCTGGACCAAACGAAAAACATGTTAGAAGATACAATTATTGTTTAGAATGTGACTGGGAGAGATACTATGATCTTTTCTAATCACCTTTATTTTTCATTAGGAAACGCAAGGAGAAAGAAACAATTATTCACATGAGATTTGGACCCGAATAAGCAGTTCTGAGTTGGGCTTTGAAGCTAGAATGGGTTGCGATCCTCAGCTACCCCTCACTAGATGTTTGCTTTTTGGACAAGACAATCATTCAATGCTCAGTTTCTTTTCTGAAAAGGAGCATATTTACTTATGAAACTGCTATGAAGATTATGTACTCAGGGCAAAGAGCATAAGTAGTTGACAGCAGAACTGCCTAAGGCTGGCTAGCAAGCATGCTGACTCCAGGGCTTATCCTGGCCCTTTGTGTTTGGGTGAGCTCAATTTGCTGTTTTCAACCCTTCCCTAAAAAAATGGGTAGATGTAAAGCTTGAATTAATCAAGGTGAAGAGGCATTAAAGGCTCTAGTAAGAACTGTGATAGAGACAGTCACAGGTATTGGCTAAAATGAAATTTGGAATCAGGTTGGTGTTATTCCTCCATAATTTTTGTGCCTGCAAAAGCTGTGTTTACTCGGGAGGCATTGCCTCTTTGGGATGACCCGAAGGTGATCAGCGTTGCTTTTTTTGAGAGAGCAGCAAAGAAGAAAAATGCTGTCCTTAGCCTATGGTGCTGACTCACTCTCCACTCTGAACTTGCCTTATGTTCTTGATGGGGCAGACAGTTACACAAATAACCACAGCTTCAAGGACGTGCCCATTGGCCCAGACTGATGTCAGAGCCCTCCTCTTTAAGACTCCAGGGGCCAAGTCCAGATGGCCAGGGCTCCGGGCAGTCCCCAATTCCAGAACACAGTAATGTCCTCTCCTACCTGACCCACCCTCTGGGTTTAAAGGCCAGACCTGCCAAAAAGACCAGCCAATCCATCAATGACCTCTGGATTCCTAAATGGGTTCAGAGTCACACCCAAGAGACAAGGCACTTTTCCCTTCCAAAGTCAGAACGTGAGCTCACTGGCCACAGAGTGTGCCCTTGTGTCATTTCAATCAGGAAATTAAGGTAGCAGTCACCTTACTTAGCTATGTTTTCTATTTTCTTGCTCCTTTTGCTTCTAGATAAGGAAAAAACTCATGAATCATATGCATATATAATTCAAATGGCTGGACTGGAAATAAGTTAGCAAATGTTTGAGTACCATGGTCTTACAATCTCCATTATTGGGTATGATAATTCCTGTAGAGCAAACCCCAAGTCCAGGTGAAGACAAGAGTCCGAGAGAGAAACAGGGTTCATTATCAACACATGAGAGTCGTGATGTCCATTTGGTGGGAGAACCTTTTCCTCATTGGGCTCATCCTGAAAGCCGTTCCCCTCCCCCAGTACTTTAGGGGACATAAACTCCCTCTATGCCACCATAGCAAGGCCCAGGGAGACTACAGTCAGGAGTTGGCCACCTGAGAACCGTAGCCTTCACAGGGTGCCTCCCCTCTCCAGGGCTGCATGCACCTGTGCTCTGGGTTGTGGGAGACTTGGTACTTTAATAGGAAACTTAGTGCAAATATAGACACAAACATTAGGAGTTCTCTTGTAATAACAGGCAAAGAATAAAAAACAGCACTGCCAATGGGCCCTGGAAAGGTGGGCACCGTCAGACATTTGCCTTATGTTCTTGATGGGGCAGACAGTTATGCAAATAACCACAGCATGAAGGATAGCATGAGAAATAACAAAAATGCAAGTCCAGTTCTGAATAGAGCAGATTAATTCTGTTTGTAGGAACACAGATCTTTGGGAGGAGATAGGATGTTATCCGGGTTGCCAGGAACAGGCTGCATAGACAAAGCCCCAGAGAGGACAGCAAGGCCAAAGGGCAGGGAAATAACAGAAATGTTTGGAGAACAATGAAGTTTGTTAACTCTGCTGTCAGTATTGGGCTGGGAGTTGTGGTGGACACTAGAGATGGAAAAGGCATGTGTCATGCCTTTTAACATTTACAATGAAGTTGAGATAAGATATGTGTGAAGGAAACATGGCAATTCAGTGCTTTAATTACCTTATTAAAAAAGCACACAGCGTGGCGGGGGGCAGGGGGCGGGGAGACAGAGGGCGGGGACGGTCTACTGCCTTTGGAGTTGTAACAGTTGGAGGTCAGTCCAAAATGGCTGAGCCACGTAAGCTGCATGGAGAAGGCAGGGATAGGACTTCACCTGAAGGCTGGGCTGGGGTCAGAACCATGTCGCCAGGCACTGCAAGAGTAGGCAGAGGCTTTGCCTGACATTCTGGGGAGTGAGACATTCAGCGGTTCATGAGGAGTAGTATCTGGAAATAAAATTGTAGAGTGGAGTGAATGCAGAACCCAACCCTCCGGGAGAGCCAGGAGGAGGTGTCTGCAGTCCCTTAGCTGGGGGAGATGGCGGATGCTGTGCTTGCGTGGGAGGGTTTTGGTAGGAAGAGGCAGCATTAGGAGGTTCTTTGTGGCCAGAGAGACCAACAGGGAGACTGGAAACATGGCAGTGGGGAAAGAGAGATCAAGGTATCCTAGAAACACATTTCAATGAACATATTCTAAAAATGGTTGACAGGATATAGGAAACACATATAATTTATTAATTGTTTAGTGTGTGCTAGGCATAGGCACTGTATGAAATGCTAACTAAATGTGATAGAGGAGGTGGAAAAGATCCTTTAGTTTAACCATTTTCAGCTTTAAGACGAGCAGTTTTCACAGATTTTTTTGGATTTTCTTTAAAAAAAACACACATGTTAAGCCCAGCCAGTGTGGCTCAGTGGTTGAGCATTAACCTATGAACCAAAAGGTTACGGTTGGATTTCCAATGGGGGCACATGCCTGGGTTATAGGCTCGATTAATAGTAGGGAGCATGCAGGAGGCAGCCAATCAATGATTTTTTCTCATCATCATTGATGTTTCTATCGCTCCTTCTCCCTTCCTCTCTGAAATCAATAAAAATATTTTTTTTAAATATGCTAAATTCATCAACTAACACTAGCCCACACACCACAGGGTTTCAGGTTCTATCTATCTTCAGTTCAGCAGAAACAAGAAAAAAAATAAAAATCAGAGCTGATATGAGAGAAAATGTAGTAAAGCTGGGAAAGTTTTAAAATACATGCAGTTCTTTATCTAACAAGTCCAATAAATCCTCCTCAATATTAACTTCATACTTTGTGAAATGATTCTCTACCAACTTAAGCTGCTCAGCTTCAAGCCACTACCATCTCCAGTTCTGCAAAATTAAAATGAGTAAATAATCCTTCCTACAAGAAAATATCACCAAGCATTTAGAAAGGAATGTGGATTGAATTTTGAACATTGCTATTAAAATGTGGTCTGGTACTTGTTCCAGAAGTTATTTATAACTAAAGATGGCATAAAAATGGACAAGGATGGGCAAGCAAAATGCCTCACTGGGGAGTGCCTGGGGCCTACATTAATTTTGAGAACAAAAATTTCAGAAACAAATATTTCTTATTTCAAGCAATCTGGGCTTCACTGAACAAATTCCAGGGAACCTGTATTTATTGCCAATTCTATCACCAATACAAAACTGGAATGACAATAGAACCACTTACCATTTAGCAAGAATGCTGTTAAGATGCTGAATCTGAAGGGGAAATAAAGCTCACAATGGGAAAACACCTGACTTTACCAGAAAACAAGTCACTATGCATGTTGTCCACAAGTAGTCCTCATGAGAATAAAGCGGAATCCAGCTGAAGTTGGCAACATTCTCCAGAGTGGATAACACCAGCACTTGTGTGTTCATGGAATGTCAACTGAAACTCACATGAAAACTGTAACAAAAATGCCCCCTGGGTGCCCTGGCAAAGTTGTATCCCACACCACTGTGCCAACATGCCTCAACACATGACATGCTGGTATAAGCAACTTCTACCGCAAAACACTAAATGAAGAAGGGGTGTCCAAGATAATAAAAATCAAGTCACTATCTATCCTGAGATGAGACATGTTCTCCTTTCAGACAATGAGAAGTTGGTTATGTTTTGGGTTTCTTTTTTGTTTCAGCCACCAGAAAGCTCAGACCTAATTCCTAACTTTCCTCTTGGTATAGATGCTTTATTTCAACTTATATTTTAAATAATTCTGATATGCTACTAACTTTTTCTCATGGCTATATGTAGTCTTGGAAGTCATCTCAAAATCTCTGCTGAATGAGGTGCAAGCAGAAATTAAAAAAAAACACAATAATTTTCATCAAATTGTATCCTACCATTTGTGATGAATGAAACTTTGCTTCAAAAAAAAAATGGCGGCAGAATAGACAGATGTGTCCTGAGCCTTGTCCTGGGAAAGATAGAAAGAACATCTGAGGGTTACACGAGAAGTGTTTGTTGGAGAGAGACAACTACATAACTAGAAGAGAGACCATGGGAATACAAAAAAACAGCCCTCATATGAAAGAAAAGCAGGCATCACCAGAAAAGGAAGTAAACAAAATGGAGGCAAGCAACCTGTCAGAGAAAGAATTCAGAGAAATGGTCATAACGTAGCTGAAAAGAATTGAAGACAAATTCGACAATATGAGTAAGAACCAAGAGGAAATGAAGAAGAACCAAGAAGAAATGAAAAATGACACCAGTACTGTAAAGAACTAAATAGAAAGCATCAAGAGTAGACTACAGGAAGCAGAGGACCGCATCAGTGAGCTAGAAGGCAAGGTAGGAAAAAATACCCAAATAGAGCAGCTTCTAGAAAAAAAAAATTTAAAAGCAGGAGGAGAGCCTAAGGGAACTTTGAGACAACACAAAACAAAACAACATCTGCATAATAGGGGTTCCAGAAGGAGAGGAAACTGAGCAAGGAATAGAAAACCTGCTTGAAGTAATAATGACAGAAAACTTCCCTGATATAGGGAAGAAAAAACCCACACAAATCCAAGAAGCTCATAGAATCCCAAGCAAAATGAACCCCAAAAGACCCACACCACGGCACATTATAATTAAATTGGCAAACACCAACAACAAAGTAAGAATCTTAAAAGCGGCTAGAGAGAGGCGGAAAGTTGCCTACAAAGGAACCCCCATCAGACTAGCAACTGATTTTTCAACAGAAACTCATCAGGCCAGAAGGGAATGGAATGAAATATACAAAGTCAGGCAAAGGAGGGGTCTGAATCTAAGAATACTGTACCTAGCAAGCCTATCAATCGAAATTGAGGGTGATTTCAGGAGCTTAACAGACAAAAATGGACTAAGGGAATTTATTACCACCAAACCAGCAATGCAAGAAATCATAAAGGGTCTGCTATAAAAAAAAAAAAATAATAAGTGAAGAAGGAACACAGGGGTAAAGAATAAAATTGGTGACAAGTACCTATCAATAACTTTAAATGTAAATGGATTAAATGCCCCAATAAAAGACATAGGGTAATGGATTGGATAAGAAAACATTACCAATATCTCTGCTATCTACAAGAAACGCACCTCAGAAAAAAAGATGCACACAGACTGAGGGGAAGGGATGAAAAAAAAATTTTCAGGCAAATGGAAATGAAAAAAAAAAGCTGGGGTAGCAATATTTGTATCTGACAAATTAGATCTCAAAGTGAAGGACATAACAAGAGATAACGAAGGCCACTAAAGGAAGCAATCCAACAAGAAGAAATAACTCTGGTAAACATATATATACCAAACAGAAGAGCACCCAAATATATAAAAACACTTTTGGAGGATATCAAGGGAGAGATTGACAGTAATACAATCATAGTAGGAGACTTTAATACCCCACTATCACCATTGGACAAATGCTCTAAACAAAAAATCAGCAAAGAAACATCAATCCTAAATGATTCACTAGACTAGATAGAAGTAATTGGCATCTTCAGAATATTTCACCCCAAAGTCACAGAATATACAATCTTCTCAAGTGTATATGGACCATTTTCAAAGATAGACCATATGTTGGGTCATTGGCAAAGTCTCTTCAAATTCAAAAAGATAGAAATCATATCAAACATCTTCTCAGATCACAGTGACATAAAACTGGAAATCAACTACAATAAAAAACAGCACCCCCCCCAAAAAAAAACAACACACACATGGAGACTAAACAGCATGCTACTAAACAATGACTGGGTCACCAGAGAGATCAAGGAAGAAATAAAAAACATCATAGCAACAAATGACAATGAAAACACAACAATCCAAAATCTATGAAACACAGTGAAAGCAGTCTTGAGAGGGAAGTTCATAGCTCTAAAGCATACTGCAAAAAACAATGGTAATAAGTTACCTAACCCTACAACTCAAAGAATTAGAAAGAGAGCAACAAGAAAAGCCCAGTGTAAGCAGAAGGAAGGAAATAATAAAGATCAGAGAGGAGATAAACGACATAGAGACCAGAGAAACAATATAAAAAATCAACAAAACCAAGATCTGGTTCTTTGAAAGGATAAACAAGATTGATGAACCTCTAGCCAGGCTCACCAAGAAGCAAAGAGAGAGGACCCAAATAAACAAAATACAAAATGAAAGAGGTGAAATTACAACAGACCCCACCAAAATACAGAAGATTGTTAAAAAATACTATGAATAACTCTATTCCAACAAACTGGACAATGTGCAGGATATGGACATATTCCTAGAAAAATATAACCTTTCAAAACTCAATCAGGAAGAATCTAAACATCTCAATAGGCAATAACTATGGAAGAAATTGAAGCAGTCATCAAAAAACTTCAAGCAAACAAAAGCCCAGGGCCAGACG
>JAAGEH010000393.1:33045460-33120435 GCA_011751065.1 Lasiurus cinereus | reverse complement strand
AATTCAAGAGGAAGGAACACTTCCAAGTTCCTTCTATGGAGCTAGCATCACCCTAATACTAAACCCAGATAAAGAAAACACAATGAAAGAGAATTACAGGCCAATATCCCTCATGAACATAGATGCCAAAAACCTTAACAAAATTCTGCAACAATCCTGAGAAAGAAGATAAAAGTAGGTGGGATCTCAAGGCCATATTTCAAGCTGTATTACAAAGCCACTGTTCTCAAAACATCCTGAGACATATAGACCAATGGAATAGAACAGAGAATACAGATATTGACCCAAACCACTATGCTCAATTAATATTTGACAAAGGAGGAATGAACATACAATGAGTTAAGACAGTCTCTTCAATAAATGGTGTTGGGAAAATTGGACAGATACATACAAACCATAAAAATACTAGAGGAACTCAGTATACCAGCAGAGAAATCTTAGACATAATCATTGATACCGCCCCTAGGGCAATGGAAGCTAAAGAGAAAATAAACAAATGGGACTACATCAAAAAATAAAAAGCTTTTGCACAGCAAAAGAAACCATCAACAAAACAACAAGAAAGACCACTGTATGGGAGAACATATTTGCAAATGTTATCACTGATAAAGATTTAATCTCTAATATCTATAGGGAACTTACACAACTTAATAAAAGGAAGATAAATGATGCAATAAAAAAACGGGCAACGTACCTAAATAGAATCTTTTCAAAAGAAGACATAAGGAAGGCCAAGAGACACATGAAAACATGCTCAAAGTCACTAATTATCTGAGAGATACAAATCAAAAGGACAATGCGATACCATCTTACACCTGTCAGAATGGCAATCATCAACAAATCAACAAACAACAAGTGTTGGCGAGAATGCGGAGAAAAAGGAATCCTTGTGCACTGTTGGTGGGAATGCAGACTGGTGCAGCCACTGTGGAAAACAGTATGGCGTTTCCTCAAAAAACTAAAAATGGAACTCCCATTTGAACCAGTAGTCCCACTTCTAGGAATATATCCCATGAAACTACAAACACCACTCAGAAAGGATATACACACCCTTGTGTTCATAGCAGCACAATTCACCATAGCTAAGATTTGGAAACAGCCTAGGTGCCCATCAGTGAATGACTGGATCAGAAAACTATGGTACATCTACACAATGCAATACTATGCTGCCATAAAAAAGAAGGAAGTCTTACCATTTGTAACAGCATGGATGGACCTGGAGAGTATTATGTTAAGTGAAATAAGCCAGGCAATGAAAGAAAAATAGCACATGGTCTCACTCATTTATGGAAAATAAAGAACATTATAACCTGATGAAGAAAAAGAGACAGAAATACACCTAACAGACTGTCAAATTATAGCAAGAAGGCTGGGGAATGTTGGGGAGGGAGGGAAATAGATCAACCAAAGGACTTATATGCATGCATATATGCACACCAATGGACACAAGACATGGTGATGGGATGAGGGCATGCGTCAGAGGGTAGGGGAGGCTGGGGGAAGGTCAAAAGGGGGAAAAAAGGAAATATATGTTTTACTCTATGTAATACTTTAAACAATAAAAATATTTTTTAAAAAGAAACTTTGCTTTATTTTCTTTAGAAAAGTATACTGATAGTTCTTTTGAGCCCTTGGTACAGCTATCTGATTTAACCATTTTTTTTAATAGCCTCTCTTTTCAGAAAGGAGGTTTTTCAATTCCTCTCTTACTGTCTGCCCAGATGCTAGCCATTTGGAACTTTCCAAATAAGAAACTAAGTTTTCTGTGCCATTAGTTGGCCTAGTTCTGCCCTTGAATGCTGAGTTTGTGATTTATTCAGTATGTTTCTTTGTATATTTACTAAGATTTGGTATAAACATGTACTGAATCAACTCAGAAACATTGTCCCATTTATTCTTTATCTAATCAACATCAATCTAAAACAAAAATAGGAAAATGTCTGTTGCACTGTTCGGTGTGGTTCATTGTTTAGAGTGTTGGCCTACAGACCAGAGTTACAGGTTTGATTCCTGGTTAAGGGCATGTACCTAGGATGTGGGTCTCTTACCCAGCTTGAGCTTGAGCTAGGCTGTGTGCACCCATCAACTAATCCAGGTGTCTCTCTCACATCGATGTTTCTCTCTCTCTCTCTCTCTCTCTCTCTCTCTCTCTCTCTCTCTCTCTCTCCTTCCCTCCCTCCCTCCCTCCCTCCCTCCTTTTACTTCTCTCCCCCCCCTCCTTTCCACCCTCTCTCTAAAAAAAATCAATGGAAAAAATATCCTCGGGTGAGGATTAAAAATGAAACAAAATAAAATGTATGTTCATTTATTTTGAAAAGAAGTACAAAACTGGAAGCAACATTATTAAAATGATATCTTAAATTGTTCTTGGCAACAGTTAAGTTCATCTTTCATGTTCCTCCTCCAACATGCTCAGATCAGAATATGTACCTCAAGTTTTTCCAAACATGTTAAACTCACAGTGTGTGGCATATAGCAGACACTCAGGAAATAACTTGTTGAATAGGTGGGGGGAGGCTCCTTCCCGCCCTTGTACACCGTGTTGACTGATTCTCATTTGAAAAGCCTTTGGTCTCCTTGTCCATCTGGCAAATTCCATTTCATCCACAAACTGTGTTATAATTTGTATGTGTAGTTATCTTTCTGACAATAACTACTCAGGGTAGGTACTGCACCTTTTTCATCTTTGTGCCCCACACATGGGCTCGGATTATGGCAGGTTTATAATAAATATCTGTAGGTAGGTTGGTATGTAGGTAGGATAAGAGGAAGGGTGGAGGGCAGGAAGGGAGAAGGGACAAACATTTCTTTGTACTTCTCTTTAAGAAAAGAATCCATTGCATTTTACTAGCCACTCAAATACTGAGTTGCACTCAATAGAGGAAAATGCTTGCCTCCAACGTTTCCAAAACCACCCCTGCAAAAGCAGATTGAATTCCATGTTTCACTGAATCCATCCATTCATGATTAATTGGGTAGCTAAGCGCTTCCAATAATATGTGCAGCTGGGAATTCCTCCAGCTGTCATTAATTTTACTAAAGATTCAAATCCTCAGTATTTATCTGCTGAAATGAAGCCACTGTTACTCCAGTCAAAATCCAGTAATGAACTCTGCCTTTAGTATTGACAAACAACCGAGTAATTTACAAAAGCTATAAGAATGCTAACTCCAGTTGCATAATAAATTTGATGCTATTCAATCTCCTGTTTTCTCCCACTAACCAGGTTTTTAAAAAACATCCAGAAATATCCCATAAGTCAGTGACCCCTGAGACACAACATAAGGACAGTAACAACTGGTGATATCTTAACGACTGAAATGGAAGTAAACACATTTCTTTGGCTTTCAGCTTGTTTTGCTGGGTTGGACAAGAGGAACTACACTTGAAAGCTATGCAATATCTGGCAATGAAACATTCTGAAATGTAATGCAGACCTTCCCCAAAAGAGGAACTAGAATACTATCATTTCCCCCTCATAGTCTGCAATCAAATAATGAAGTGGGACCATGAGCCAGCTCATTTTGGCTGTCAGCCTCTCCGCTTGGCATGAGTGCTGGCCAGGATGCTGTGCCATTACATGTAATATAGGCCTGCAGATGAACCTAAAATATTCAACCCATTCTCCAAGGGAGGAGGAAACAGAAAGCTCAGCCACCATGACCAGACATTTCCCTCCCTAAAACTGGAGTTCTCATCAACCAGTTTCTTGTCACCCATTGTCACTCTATTTGCCAATATATGGTATTATCAATTCACAATTTCTCATATACTACAGATAATGCACACTGCATATTAGTCCATCTAACACACATTTTCCATATGTGCACTGTTCTTTCAAGCTGAAAATCCAACTCTGCAGACAGCAGCAGAAAAGAATCCATAAGCTAAAGGAATGGACAATTTGAATATCAAAGCCAAGTTTGCAGGTCTTGGGTAAACAACCTGCTCTCTTTAATTCAGGTCCCTAAAGAAAATAATAATGATACAAAATGGCCACAAATATTATGCCTTACAGGATAGAAGGGAATTGGGTTCAGTGTGCTCCTTTAAGTATCAGTTGCCTTACATGAGGGCAAGGTCTCTAGCTAACAGATGGTTATTCTTCACATCCCAGGGTAACATCACCGGCCTCAGCAAGGGAAAGATGACCAAGGGGACTCGATATCTGAAGAAGACCAACCAGAGAAACCAGAGTAAGGAAAGCTAGACATCAAGAATCATTTACTGGCCAGAAATGGAAATAGACCATTTCCTGTCTGAAATAATTTCTTACTGAAACTGTTCACAAAGTGAAAGAATACTGTAATCAATTTCTCGTGTCAAGTTCTTGTATCTGAATGGGTGTAAACCCTAATATAACCACATGCCCTTTAAGTAAAAAGGTGTTTAGCCAAAACTCTACTTCGGTTTCCGGTGAGCTCTGCATAAGCAGTTACCTCATTCTACCTTTTCACATGTGGGTGCACGCACACACACACTATCATCCACCTACCCAATAGCCTTCAAAATTTGTAAAATTTGGCTTTTCTCTGCAAAAACAGAGGGACCCTGTATCAAAAAGAACTACTCAGATGTGCTTTTATTCTTGGAAGTTCTCAATTCAAATGTGATTAATAGTGTAAAAAATCATTAAAAAGCAGCAGTTTACCAGCCTCTTTTTTAAATAAAAACTCCTATTTCATCATGAGTTTTTAAAATGAGAAGTAATTAAAGACATTGGTTGCCCCATGAATAAAAATCAAAGATTTATTGTTTTACCCTTTTACCAGGGTAAAAATAATTATCTTATGTATTATGATTTGTTTAAGTAACAATCATTATTGAGCATTAGTACCTCTAAAAACACTAAAAATAAACTGCTAGGGCAGAGGGTAAGAGCCTAAGAATAATCAGTCCATTTATAAAGCCACTGACTCCTTTCATGGCCAGAACTGCTCCTTCAGGGGTCAGCTACATTTTCAAGAAATGCCTGAGCCACTGTAATTGATGGTCAACAAGGGAAGATGAAATTGTCTGGTCTGTATCTTTTGCTGTCTTACTACTTCATCCACAGTCCTGCCAGTCACTGAAGGCCCTCTGAATTTCGATGGGTCTAAGCCAGGCTCCTGTCTGTTCCTCCAGCTTCATGTCTCACCACTCCCTGCTGTCGCCCACATGCTATGCTAAGAGCTTGAACCTCTCCGATCCCCTGAATACATCATGTAGACTCCTACCTTGATGTGTCTCTTTAATGCATTCATCCAAATTCCTCCTCATCCTGGAAGAGGTGGTTATCTCCAAGATGCTTTTCTGAGACACCCTAGGGGCTCCCTTAGCTTCCATTAAAATTGCTATGTTCATTTGTCATCACTGCATTTAGATTTTTAAGATAATTATCTCTCTGCATGTTTATTCCCCATTATGTTGTGCAGTCCTTAAAGGCAAAACCCATGATTTATTCATCTCTATCCAATGCCCTGCTCCTAACCCTAACCCAGGTTTAAGCTCAGTAACTGGTTTTATAAATTTTACTGAATGAGGGAACATGTACATGAGAACAGAAGGTAGGAAAAACAGCACAAGAGAACTAATATATGATCATATATTTTCATTAGGGATGTAGATGAGTTATAGCCTCAACAATTAAACAATGAAAATACAATTGTATTTTATGTTAATATTTCTCCTTGAATCAGGTCCTTAATATACTAGCCATCAAAGAAATAGATGTAAATGACAATTTCTTTTTCCTAGAGAAAAATATGCTATCTTTTAAAATAAATGTTTTTTTACATTAATTTTCCATCTTTTAATTTTAAATTTATGGGCAGCTCAAAAAGTAGAAGTGGGCTTGGCAGAGAAGGAAGGTCAAGGGATCAGGGGGTCAAAGTGCTATGATTCCTAGTTCAGTGTGGCAGATCTCCTGCCTAGTTTACCTGACTGCATCCAGTGCATATGAAAAAGTCTGTGTAGGTCGGGGGCGGGGGGGGGGGGGGGTGGGACTGAGCTGAGGCCATATAAAATAGACCTTTTCATTTTGGAATAATTTTAGATTTACAGAAAAGATGCAAAGTAGTCCAGAGAGTGCCCACAATCCTTTTACCCAGTTTCCCCTTCTCTGAACATCTTAAATACCCGTGATCATTTGTCAAAAGGAAGAAATGAACATTGGCATGTTACCATTAGCAAAATTCCAGTTTGCACCAGTTTTCTATTAATGTCCGTTTTTTCTGTTCCAGTATCCAATTCAGGACACCATATTGTATTCAGTCTATGCTTTTCTAAGTCGAATACTGACTTGATTGCAAATCAGAAAATATTGCTTAAAGATTGGTTAATGTTCTCAGCCACTTTTCAGGTCTCCTCATCTCCCATGTGACTGCTGGCTGGCAGCCTCCTTTCCTGGCCTCAGCGAGGAGAGCACAGCAGGTGCTGCCTGCTTCAATTGCCAGGCACAGCTGTCCGCCCATGTGGGCTAAGAATATTTCAACCAGGTCAGCACAGTTTCTAAATAAAAGAAACTGAGGTAGAGTAGCAATGCTGGCAAAGACGATACCACTAACAAAGAGCGTCCTGAGTTGGTTTCTCAAAGGGATCACATGTGGATCAAAAGTTCTCAAATATTCTTCAAGAGACTTTTGTCTGGAAGCTTAGTGTGGTGTGGTGACTTAGAAAAAATAGCTGCAGTCGGATAATATGAGGCTGAGATGAGCCTTTGCTGCTGTCAAAAATAAATAGGCAGGGAGGCTGGCAAGGAAGGACACAGCGGGAGGAGGAACAAAGGCACCAGGAGAGCCCGACTTCAGCAAAGGGGTTTTTCGAGGTCTATAGGGCATTACCAGCAGAAAAATAAGGAGCTCATTTGCTAATTTCCTTGTTCCCACTTCTATAAGATACAGAGTATTATATTTAGGAAGAGGTGATGAACTCGAGCACTTTGGAAAGTTTGAAAGCAGACACCATGCAGGGACTATTTTTAAGGCAAAAGGCAGCTCAACTTTTTGCTTGGCAACAAAGAAGAGAGGATTCTATTCCAGTTGGAACAGCAAGTTAAGGCCAATCATGATCTCTCACCAGGCCCTCCAAGGTGCCCTCCTCGCATCCTGTGTCCTGCCTGAGTTCAGGGATCTGCACTGCAAAGGGAAGCAAAGATCCTCAAGGAAGTGTGGGGAGGGCTCAGAAGAAAACAGATCAGGGCAAAGAAATCTGGATCGACTCAGCTGGAGAAAGAGAGCCAAGAAAATTCTAAACAGCACGCTTTAAGAATCTGAATGGCTTGAACGCAAGGGCTGGGGAGCAACAATTTTTCAGTGAGGACAGAGGAAAGGAAAACATGTCTCCTTGCAGCGTGAGAGATTTAAGTTGGACAGAAGAGGACAGTGGAATGTTACTTTATCCTGAAAAAAGAAGGAAATCCTGCTATTTGCAACAACCTGGATAACCTGGGGGACATTATGCTAAGTGAAATGAGCCAGTCACAGAAGGGCAAATACTGCATGACTCCACTTACTGGTACACGAGGTATCTAAAATAGTCAAACTCATGGTTGCAGGCAGTAGGAAGGTGGCTCAGAGGCTGGTGGGGAGGGGGAAATAGGAGATGTTGTTTAATGGGGAATAACAATTCAGTTATATGAAATGAATAAGTTATAAAGATCTGTTGTGTTACATAGTGCCTATGGTTTAAAATAATACTGTATTATGCACTTTAAAAACTGATGAGAGTAAAACATGTGTTAAGTGTTGCTACCACAGAAAAATTATACCACAAAGGGACATAAGGCCACTTTTGGAGATGACAGATATGTCTATTGCCTTGAGCATGGTGAGTGCTTCATGGGTATATGCTTATATCCAAATTCATCAAACTTCATACATTTTAAAAAAAACTGGCTTATAATCATTAGCTTTCCCAATCACCAGCATATTTTTTTAATTAAGTGGATATATTTAATTAAGTGAATATATATTTGTGTTTTTCTGATTAACAAGAAACCAACTATAGCTTCACTTTTAAACAAATACTTCAATAAGAAGATAGCTAGCATGCAGGAATACGAATACAATGTTAATATTTATAAAGCTTAGGTTTTGATCACATGCCCTTTAAATATCCAGAATAGGACATAGTTTTCTCCTATGAAAGAATGAAGATGACTTAAACCTGAAAGGCTTTCGGAAGACCCAGTAAAATCTGTTTGACTGTATCTCGGTGACTTTCCTATATATATGGGCTGCTGGAGGATATAAAACATAACTATAAAACAAACACCTGGAAGAACTCCAAGATGAAGTCAGGTCTGGAAATGTGCTGCCAATGAGTTTAATGAAGAATTGAGGATTAAGTGACATAAAATATCCTGTAAGACAGAGTGAGTGTTCAAAATATACTGGCTATAATAAAAAGGATGATGATCACTATTATTGTTATTATGAATATTAAATATACACAAAAGAAGAATATTTTCAATAATTGAAAAAAATATCTCAAAGAAATGAATGTTACTGTTTACCTTCCATTGTCTCCCCTCCAAACACACCATCCATGCCAGGAGAAAGACACTGGCAGAAGGCTGGCTGTGAACCTCAAGGCACTGACAATTAAAGGAGGTCTTTGTCTTAATTTCTCTCAATATAGTAGAGACAAATGTTATGAAACAAAAGTGAAAAGGGTTGGGGGAAAAAGAGTGCTACCAATTTCCACATTAAGAACACCCAACAGCCACCCTCAACCATATGTGCCCATTTGTTCTCTGCCAAAATACGTGGCTCGCCATTGTGGAGGCACAGCCAATGTTTGCAAGTTGCCATGAAAGCATATAGTTATTTTTTTAAACACAGCATTCATGCAGCATTGATTGAAGTTTATTATTTCATCCATTCAATCAACAAATATGCAGTAAGCACTCAACCACAGGCAGGCAACCATGGAAGTTGCAAAAATCCATATGATTTTGTCTTACCTCTCAAATTGCTCACAATTAGACAGAGAGAACAACAGACCTATTGTTAGCAAGAGACAAAAAACGGATGGCTCCTGAGGTCTGTTTCCTTCCCTCTTTCACTAGTTGAGCAGAAAGCTGGCTCAGCTCAACCGAAAATAAGCTGAGACCAATTGCTGGGCTTCAGAGGCCTTCTCCTGCTAATAAGGCCACTTCCCTCACAAGAGAGTTTCCACTGTTGCACAATTATATAGATGTGCCCTGACCACTGACCCTATAAATACATAGAGCATTCTCTCCAGGGCTGTGGCAATGTCTGACGCATGCACACATCCTCACCTGGCCTAAGCTGTGGGAGGGGAGTTCAAATGTTTATGTGCACGCTGCTCCATGTCTGCCTATTAATTGTTCTCCAAACAAAACCCATATTATATCTACACTATGTGGCACTGGCATTCCATGCAAGCGACCCTTTCCATAAAAGGCAGAATTGGCAATGGCAGCATGTCCAGACAATGCAAGAATCGTGTTAACTACATCTGTAGTTTACCAATCTGAATTTGGACATATTTTATGAAATTGTAAGTGTTTCTATCTGTACAAAATAGATTCAAATCATCACTGATTAAAGAGTTTTTTGAAATAGGAGAGTTGAATTCATCCTGTTCCCTGAAGTTCTGTTGCCACATGGAAGGTATGTTTTAGACCGGAGCTAATTGTAGAGTCGAGCTCTGAGGAGTGTGCCTAAAGCCTTGACCAGGGTAACCTCAGGGGGGTATAGTTCAAAGGAGGGACCTGCCCATTTCTGGACTGATCAGGAGCCATACAAGATAAACTTTCTGTATAGCCTTTTTAATGGCCCAGGATTTGGCAGAGAAAGATGGTCTGGAATGCATGAGAAGGCTTGGGACAAAACCTTACTTCAAAGTGAGAGATAGATTTATATTTATCATTACAGTCATCATTATTTTTAGGGTGAGACTACTTTGACAAGTGAGGCGCCCTGGGTGCAAAATGTAAGGAGGCATTCAGGATGGTATAAGTGCCAAGTCATCATGTGGGTGACCTGAGAGTGAGTGCCTCCTGACCTATCTGTCCTGGCTGTCTCTCTCTTAGGCACCACCCTCAGGGTCATGCAAGTGCAGAGAATGAGCACCTCCTTAAATTCTGTACCCTAGGCTTACTTGCCTTGCTGTTCACCTTCCCCCTCTGCCTCCTCCCACTGGGTGCCCCCCTTAATTTATCCATCAGTCCTCTATGCCCACTTTGAAGAACTGAGATCTAGAAGTGCATAAAGAAAACATTAAGACCAGGTCCAGCATAAAAAGAACACACCTTAAGTGAAAGTTTGTTTTCAAAAACTATCCAGACTGAATTTTTTCCCCTTATACAACTAAAAACCAGAATACACCCTGGTAAATTTAGACGAGACAAGACTGAATTCCTAACTAACTCATTTTTCTTCCCATCTATGACAAACACCCCAAAAATCCAGCTTTAGAGCCATTTTGCAATGGTTGTGATTTCCAAATTAAATACCTTGTAATTAGCTCCTCCTATATGTTTGGTAATCCTATTACAGCAACCCATTAAGTGTCACACCAATTTAGAAATTATCAGGTGTCAGAATGTGTTTTTCCTTTGTGAATACTAATTAATAGAAATAGAACAATTGTGAAAAGACTTCCTTTTATATTCCTTTTTCACTTTACCAGTCTAGAGTCTTTGTAGCAACCTCAGACATCTATCAGTCCAATGTAATTTAAAATTTGGTTCTCCTCTTACAAAAAGAAAAAAAAAAGAAATCCTATCTAAACATGGTGCTGTATTTTATGATCATAATCACAATTGACAAGCAAAACAGTTCTAAGTAAATGGTTGTGATGGGTTTTCAAGATTTGGAGAGTTACCCTTGGAATCCTTAGCTTTCACCATTTAAAAACACACTCAATTGGTTTAGGAAGCTGAAACAACTTCACATTATCTTCTGGAAACAAATCAGTTATGTCATAAACAAATCATGATTTTGCCAGGCCAGTGTTGCTCAGTGTTTGAACGCTGACCCATGAACCAGGAGGTCATGGTTTGTTTCCTGGTCAAGGACACATGCCCTGGTTGCAGGCTTGATCTCCAGTAGGGGACGTGCAGGAGGCAGCTGATTAATGGTTCTCTTTCATCATTGATGTTTCTATCTCTCTTTTCTTCTCTCTTCCTTTCTCTGAAATCAATAAAAAAAATTATGATTGTGGTAAATGCCAAATTATAAATATCAGAGGATTAAGCTTGGTTTAAAACAACATGAATGGTAGCAAATGAGCCACACTGATCTCCTCATGCCTCATTCTGGAGTGTATTCGTTTTATATTCCTTCTGTACAAATGACCACAAATTCATGGCTTAAGCCAAACTCAAATTCATTATTTTATAGTTCTGGAGGTCAGAATTTTAAAACAAGTCTTATTGGTCTAAAACCAAGGTGTTGGCAGGAATGCATTCCCTCTGGAGGCTCTGGGGATAATAATCCATTTCCTTGCCTTTTCCAGCTTCTAGAGGCCACAGTATTCCATGGCTCACAGACTCTTCCCTCAACATTCAAAGCAAGTCATGACTGTTTAAGTCCTTCTCATGCTGCCCACTCTCTGGTCATCTCTGGATTCCCTCTTCCACTTTCAAGGACCACAGCAATAACATTGGGTCCACTGGGATAAGGCAGGACAATATCAAGGCTAGCTGATAAACAAACTTGATTCTCCTTTGTCATCTATCTTGACACATTCACAGCTTCTGAGGACATCTTTGGGAGGTCAGTTTTCTGCTTCCCACAAGGAATTTATAATAAACTAGAGGCCCAGTACACAAAATTTCTGCACAGTAGGATCCCTAGCAGCTGCTGGTTGCCAGCCAGGGCCTTCCTTTGTTTTTCACCACCCCCTGGTGATCAGCGCACATCATAGTGAGTGGTCAAACTCCCCAGGAGATACTTTGTGCATATTAGGCTTTTATATATATAGATGTCCTCTACATGAGGTAGGGATTTATAAAATTCATGATAATTCAAGTGCTGGATCTTTGACATGTACAGTCTGGAGTTATCTGACAATCAGAACCTTAAAAAAAAAAGGTATTTCACAAGGCAGTTGAAAATTACAAATGTTATTTTCATACTATTAATTTGAGATCTTTTGAACTCCGTTTTAAAGTCGGCTTTATAAAAAGTATTGAGTTAATTCCTAAGGAGCAGATCTATACCCAAATCAATACCCAAGATTTGTTGATTCTGCCTATTGTAAAAAATTTCACATTGGAATTTATACACATTCAGATTTATGAGCCTGTGAAGATTGCTAGGCTGTGTTAAGGGGTGGGGCTTGCTTCCTCTCCAGTTGTACAATTCCTGGACCCCTTAGGAAACAGCAGCCTGGGCTCATTAAAGACCTCTTGAAGGGGTATGAGACAACACATGGGACTGTGGTGAAATGAAGAGCATGTGACCTGCCTAGAAGCATTTAAAATAATTTTTAGAAAATAATAACTATTCTCAACTAAATACAACTGAAGATCAAATTTGGCTGATAGGCTATAAGTTTGCTACCTCTGCTAGAGGCTATATCCATTCTGAGGGCAGTTCTGACTCCTACAATTCCTGGGGACCCACCATTACTGCTCTGCCTTTAGAGCTTTACCTCACATTGCCCCTCAATTCCTTCCTGTTCTTAAAGACTCTGATACCCCATCTTGTGTTTTCTATTTAGGTACCATATCTCTCACGCGGCAATCTGGTTTGTGATGCATTGTTGTCCATGCCCTGAATCTCTCCTGCACTTTGCTCCCCAGTGTTGGCAGGAATGAATAAGGAGGTTCCGGCATATATCTACTTTAGGAAGCTTCAGAATAGAGCCCCTTTCTGGAACATTTGAAGCTGGCATTTTTCCAGCCTAGGATGTTTCCATTCCTTATGATTCCATGAGGTGTCTGGTAGAGACAGGTACCCTTTAAATCTGGTAACCAAGATTACCATGTTTATTATTTTTCAAGAATTTCCAGACAATAACTCAGGATGAAACTTACTGAGGCATTTAAACAGAGCAGATCATTCCATTCTTTGTACTATTGGTGCACCTAATAGCTACCGCTTCTATTATGATTACACCTAGCTATTTATTCCACCTCCTCCATTTGTCTGTGATCTCTCTGAAGATATTCACTGGATTTTATACATCTTTTCATCCTCTGCACCCACTAAAGTGCCTTGCACATAACAGCCATTCAATAGTGTTTATTGAATGGGTGACATAAATAATTGCTTAGAAAGGTTACCAGCACTCTAAATAAGCTACTTGAAGCACTTCTATTATTTTCTGATTCCATAGCAGAGAATGAACAATAGAAGAATGCAGCTATTAACTAACACATTTTGTGTTTTTGGCAGTCACATGACAGAAGTAACTTAATACAGGTCATAATTTTATTTAAACATCTGAAACAATTTCTGAGCATCCTTTAAAAAATAAACACAGAGGGAAGTAGAGGGAGGTCAGGCAGAGAATAACCAAAGAATTTATATGCATAATCTATGGATAGAGACAATAGTATGGTGAAGCCTTGAGGGTGGCAGAGAGAACCAAGTGGAGGGGAGTAATTAGGGGGCAATGGGGGACATTTTCATTATAATATCTTCAACAATAAAGATAAAAATCTTAAAAAAAAAACCACAAAACACAAGCTCCTAAAGTTCAGGTACACCATACTTTTTAAAACTGTCTTAATATGGGTATTAAACCTGCAGGCTACATTTAAAATCCTACAAGGTTAATGATGTTGGTGCTAAATGAAGTCACTCATAGGAAAATATCCACTGTTCTGGAATTGTGGACATTTGCAGTATGAGAAACTTAGAATAGTTTTGAATATAGTTAGGCAACTGTGCATATTTTTTCTGAATTCAGAGCAGTGAGTGGATGGGTTGGTTGTAAGATTTGTGAATTTTTAACTTTCAGGACAGAAAAAAAGAGCGGGGAGAGTGGTGAGGAGGCTATAGTATTTCCAAGAGAAAGAGTGTGGAGGCTTGTGTCTGGGTAGCAACAGTGACGTAGGTGACACTCGGGATATACTTGGAAGATAGATCTGACAAGGGTTGCTGATAGATTGGATGTGGGATGTGAGAAAGAAGAGTTAAACCTGATTTCAAGGGGTATGACTAAAGCATCTGAAAGAATGGAGCTGCCCCTTGCTCAGATAAGAAAGAGGACAAGAAAAGCAGGTCTGGGGAGAACATCAGGAACTAGATTTGGATGTGATGAATAGGCAACCAGGTGGAGATAGTGAGTTGGCAGTAGGATACAGTAGTGTGGAATTCAGTGGCTAGGTCATGGCTGGAGTTATAATTACTGTGTATTGGGTGATTAAAGTACAATGAGTATTTAAGGCCTCAAGCCTGGATGAGATGAATAAGAGAATGTGTACTGATAGAAATAGATGCCTAAAGTTTGAGTTCTGCACCAATCCGAGATTTAGCAGGCAGAAGATGAGGAACCAGTCAAGGGATTTGAGAACTTGTGGCCAGAAAGACAGGAGGAAAACCAAGAGTATGTATATTCTTGAAACCAAGAGAAGAAAAATTGATTTTAAAAAAAAAAGAATGAATGATCGATTGTTTCAAACACTGCTGATCAGGCAAGCAAGAGCACTGGCTATTATAACACAGAAGTCATTGGTGACCTTGATAAGAAGCAGTTACAGTGAATTAAGAGGAGAAAATCCTGACTGGTGTAGACTCGCTAGTGAAAGGTGGAAGAGAAATAGAAAGCAGAGAATCTAACCATTCTTACAGAGAATCTTGCTATTAAAAGCAGGATCTTGCTAATAAAAGTAGGGCCCCCAAAGAATCTGTGAATAGAATTCAAAGAGTGCATGAATTTAGATTGAATAAGGATTACATCTCTTAGATGAATTGTGTCCTCCCAAAAAGATAGGTTGCAGTCCATCCCCCAGTAAATCAGAATGTGAACTTTTCTGGCAGTTTGGTCTTTACAGAGGTAATCAAGTTAAAATAAGGTCCTTAAAGTGGACCCCAAACCAATATAATTGTTGTCCTTATTAAAAGGGAAATTTGGATACAAAAGAAGACACATATTGTCCTAGCTGGTTTGGCTCAGCGGATGGAGTGTTGGCCTGCAGACTGAAGGGTCCCGGGTTTGATTCCAGTCAAGGGCACATGCCCAGGCTGTGTGTTCAGTCCACACTGTGGGGTATGCAGGAGGCAGCTGATCAATGATTCTCTCTCATCATTGGTGTTTCTATCTCTCCCTCTTTCTCCCTTCCTCTCTGAAATCAATAATTTTTTTCTAAAGCAGACATATAGAGAGAAGATGATGTGGAGAAACACAGGGAGAACAGCATTATGCTGCCCCAAGTCAAGGAACATCTGAGGCTACAGGAGCTGGAAAAGGCAAAGATCTTTCTCCTGCAGGCTTCAGAGGGAGCGTAACACTCTCCATAATTTAATTTCAGACTCTAGCCTCAGAACTGTGAGACAATATATTTCTGTTGTTTTAAGCCACCGAATTTGTGGCACTTTGTTAGGGCAGTCCCGAGAAACTAACATAGTGTTTAACAAGGTAAATTAAAAATCCCAGTGTCTCAACGCTAGCCTTAGTACATATTTCACACAATTTAGTAATCTATTAACAGGATTATATTCTCTGTTCTGTGGATACATGCCACCTCTTCAAAAAGACAGGAAAGCACTTGACAACATCTTGTATAATGATAGCTAGTACTTTGAGTTATGTACCATATGTTAAACATTGTGCTCTGTATTATTTTATATAAATCCCCATAATTCTGGATGTTGTTAGTGTTATTGTAATTATCATTCCCCTTCTACAGATAGAGAAACTGTAGCTCAAAAAGACCAAGCAATGTACTCAAGATCATACCATCACAAATCTGGGTCTGAGAAACTCCACGAACACTCTTTGAACCGATAAATCCTGCTGCCGCAATTCAGGTGTCCCCCACAGAGCGTGGCACTGTGTTGAGTAAAAAGTACGCTTATGACATTTGGGCTCTTTAAGTTGTAGTGACACTTGAAATCCAACTCTATATATTTTTAAATTATTTTTTAATTATGGGGTCATTATTAAAATAACTATATTGAGGTTGTTGCTATTTTTAAATGTATGGAGACAACTACCAGGACAGTCACCCCTAATACGTAGCAACCAAATACATGCACTTCAGTTATCAGGCTTAATGTAGGGACTGATTTGGAATATGAATCATGTAGTCTCATGCTACAGAATTTGAATTTGGGCCTTTGGCCCTGATGGGGACGTTATTCAGGGGGTTGTAGAGTCTTCCACTCCTACTCTAAATAGAGTTAGGAGGTGACTAAGGAGGAAGGGACAGCTACACTATATGAGTTTTGTAAGATGCAGAGAGGAAAACAGTTTTCTGCCCTTTAGGGAGAGAACAGCTGTTTTGTTCTTTCCCTAACTAAACACACAGATCCACTATGAATATGCCAAATATGCATATATTTGCTCCTTGTTTTCGGAGTAAAGCTATAAGTGATTGTGTGTGTGTGTGTGTGTGTGTGTGTGTGTGTGTGTGTGTGTGTGGTTAACAGAGATCTCTGTACCTTCCCAGAACTCACCTGGAGCAGTAGGAGTGGGTAAAAAATAAGTATTTGTTGATTGGCTGATTAACTAAGTAGGACTCAGAACCATTAGAACATCAAAATAGTGCCTTCATTTGCACAGTGTTGTACAGTGTAAAGCAAAGCTTCTTGTGCAGATGGAAGGAAAGTTCTCAAATTGAGAGGCTTGAGAATCAGAGATTTCAGTTTAAATACTTTGCTCTGCTATGTCTCAGCTGTGCCTTTGGGTAGATGACTAATTCCCTCATTCTCCATTTCTTCATTTGTAACCATGGGGCTACTGTTACATGTATTCCGCAAACTGTTTCTGGAGTAAAAGTGAGATGATGCATCAATGTACTTGGCATGGGGCTGAATCAATAGAAATTATCACATGGCCTGATGCAACATCTCTGAACATATGAAATTTGTGCTTTGATTTTGGTTTGTGTAGACTCCTATTTTATCATAAGAACAGCTTAATTAACACCTAGTTATTTGAACCTAGTGAAGCAAGTTATGTTAGTATTAATAAACTTTTGGAAACAATCATTTATAGTAGTTATAACAGATCAACTATTGATGAGTCCAAATGTGGATATAATTCACTGTTACTGTATGCAGATGCTGAGCTCAAGCATTCAAAGTACTCTGTATTTATAACATTTCACTACAAATTATCAAAATATGTCATGCCAATATGGTCATAAAACTGTTTTAATATTTGAAGAAAACGTATTAAGCTGTTATGTATTCATTTATTCAACTGAAATATCAGCTTTTCAAAAAGGTTTCCCTTAAAAGAATATGAAATACCTAGAAAAGAATACTGGTGCTGCCCAGTGGTTGGGCATTGACTTAGGAACCAGAAGGATATGGTTCGATTCACAATCAGGGTATATGCCTGGGTTGAAAGCTCAATCCCCAGTAGGATGTGTGCAGGAGGCGGCCAATCAATGATTCTCTATCATCATTGATTTTCTCTCTCTCTCTCTCCTCACTTCTCCTCTAAAATCAATAAAAAATATATTTAAAAATAAACTCTTATTTTCCTTTTGCTATATTTTTTGTATAAGTAAATCTACTCATTTTTCAAATTCCAAGACTAGTATGGATGGAGTTTTAGGTGCTAATACGTGCAGGAACTCCTGAGCCAGCTCTTAAAACACAAGACAAAACAAACAAGCATACAAACTATATCAACTTTACCTTAAGATTCTCAAGATTTGGGCAATTAAGCAATATAGTCTATAATGAATTGAAGTTGTGAATTAAAGTACAATTCCCGAATTCCTGTGTTATTTGCAACACAAATGGAAACAGTTTTGCAGAGTGCCAGAAAGCCCACATGAATTTTCCAAGAATGGAAGTTCAAACAGTATGAGGATAGCAAGTGATCCCTGACTGAGGAATCCTGGGAAGCAGCCAGCTCTGTTTATCACACAGAGGGCTCCAGCTTTCTTGCAATGAAAAGTCATCTTTAGGCTCTAAAGGACATTCTGGGATCAGAGTGCATTCTTCTTCTGCACACTTCTTTAGGGAATCTTAGCCAAAGACCTCAACCAAGGAAACATGACATGGGAGTCAGACCATCAAAGAGATTTCATGCAGTTAACTTTTCTTAAGTGGATCCCATTCCACAAAGGATAGGAAAAAGCTCTGGGTCCTGTTGTGAAATATTTTTGTTAAAAATGAATCATGTTTAATTTCAGCTCTGTGAATTAACTCTGCCTGGTATGTCCTGTGGTATTAGATTGCTTGGTCATTTGTGTATCACTGCCTCCTTCAGGAATGAAAACCAGCCTTCCTGGGAGCCTGTCTGACACTGAAAGTCCTCTCCGCCTTCTACCTGTCTCTCTCTCAGTTATAGAAGCCAGGAAGGCCCTACGCCCTGGACCACCTCTCATTAGGGAAGCAAGATGCCTATTATATCTTCAGGTATAAATCAGATTCTCTTCCTGCAGATTAATATGCTTTGATCTAATATGAACCAGAAAAACTGCCACTAAAAAACCTCTAAATGCCCTCCTATGTTTCAAAGATTATAAATGTTCTCTGGGCTCTCACAGCATAAATCACTGAAGATGCTTTAGTTGATTTATGGAGGTCATTTTATGAGAGTGCACTTGGTATCTTAGTATGTCTCAATGAATAAGATTTTCTTTGTAGGGATCAAAGGGAGGCCTTATTAGAGGAGACATGTGGTAGTCATGGGAGAGGCACAAATTAACTTTCAACCCAATTTCAGCAATGAATGAATTCCATTCCGCACTCATAGTTTCCCATTTGTAAACCACCAAAATTAACACATTTCAACACATTCTTATCAGAACAGGCCTTGTAAGTGACTAGGTTAGATAATGACCCATATACCAGGAAGTCTTTTTTCTTCCAAACCCCTCCCCCACCAATAAAAATGTATCTTTCTCCAGTCCCAGGATCATGTTCTACTGTTAGTATTAGAGTGTCGATTTATTTTGCCTTGATCATCCAGAATTCCTTATGAAAATGCCAAGACCTCTGGGAAGGGCACAACATTAAGCCTTTTTCAGTTCTCAACTCAGAGATCAACTTCCCAACGACCAGAGAGTTAGTGAAAAGCCTGGATATGAAAGAGAAGAGATCTGAGATGCCAGGGACCCCAAAAGGAAGGAAACCTTTCTGAGTTTATTTTAAATATTTTACGTATTTTTGCATACTACGGAGAAAATAAACAGAATATTCTGGAATGGTACCAGCTCAGAAGTCAGAATAAAAACCTGAAGGTCTTCACCCTGCCTGGTGTCGCTCAGTTGGGTCTGCATCATCTTGTAAACCTGCTGGTTTGTTTCCCAGTCAGGGCACATGCCTGGGTTGTGGTCTCAATCCCTGGTAGAGACCGTGCAACAGGCAGCCAATCAATGTTTTGCTCTCACATTGATATTTCCCTCACTCTCTCTAAAAATCAATAGGTCTTCTAAGGAACAAATGCATTATCTCTGCCTCTATAGTCTGGGGAATGCTATGCTAGGGATCATTCATGGTCTGCTTTTCTGTAGACAGTGGATATATAGGGACATGTGGAATTTACAATGAGCAATAGAATCTCGTGTCATGGTGCCACAATTGAGGACTGCTAAATGGCCACAGATGTGGTAGTCAAATTCCAAAATCTGACTTCCAATTGGCAAACAGGATCACCTCATTGCAAGGTGGGCAGACTTCTTAGAGAGGATCTAGTTCATTTTCCAATTTAAACATTGAATTCCATCCTATATAATAAAACCCTAATATGCAAATTGACCACCACTCCAACACTCAAAGATGGCTGCTCCCATGTGGACAAAAGATCGCCACCACAAGATGGCCAGCAGGGGAGGGCAGTTGTGGGCAATCAGGCCAGCAGGGGAGGGCAGTTGGGAGGAACCAAGTCAGCAGGGAGGGCAGTTGGGGGATCAGGCCTGTAGGGGAGGACAGTTAGGAGAAACCAGGCCTGCAGGGGAGGGCAGTTAGGGGCAGCCAGGCTAGCAAGGGAGGGCAGTTAGGGGTGACCGGGACAGCAGAAAAGGGCAATTTGGGGCGACCAGGCCGGCAGGGGAGGACAGTTAGGGGCAAACAAGCTAGCAGGGGAGATTTACTAAATTAAAAAAAAAAATCTGCCTCCCTGAGTTTTCACAGAACAAGCTTGATATATCTGATAGTTATCCAAATATCTAACTGAGCCCTTTTGTACCAGAAATGGAAATAAGCATACTGCCTTTGATTTAAAGAAATTTTAGCACTTTCTCATCAAATGTGAGTTAATAAGGACAGTAAAAGTCTTGTCCATGGTAATCTTGCAGAGTATGCAAATGTACTAACATGGCCTCCTGTACAACCATGTCAACTTTGACCCACAGACAAAGATATACAGAAAGTTCCTTAGCCCTTCCAAAAGATATTGAGATACTATTCAAACCATTCTAAACTGTTTACTTATTATTTTATAGATATATATTTGCATCTTCTTTTTGAAAGGATTATAAAATAGAACATTATGAAATCTTACCTTATGCAAAATTCATGCATGGGTAGGGTCCCTAGGCCTGGCCAGTGATCATGCCCGATTGGGCTGTTCAGCTGCCAGCCAAGGCCTCCCTTCCCTGGCTGTCAGCTGCCAGCTGCCCATCGGGGCCTCCCTTTGTTCCACACTGCCCTATGGTGGTCAGCACACGTCATAGCAAGCCATTGGTCTCTTGGTCAAACTCCCCATGGTGGTCTGCACACATCATAGTGAGTGACCGGTCTCTTGGTCAATTTACATGTTAGACTTTTGTGTATATAGATATAAAAGCCTAAGTGACTGGCCAACCATTTGACTGTCTGACCGGTAGCTATGACATGCACTGACCACCAGGGGGCAGATTCTCAACACAGGAGCTGCCAAGCTGCAGTGATGTGCAGCTGT
This sequence comes from Lasiurus cinereus, assembly GCA_011751065.1. Taxonomy (NCBI): domain Eukaryota; kingdom Metazoa; phylum Chordata; class Mammalia; order Chiroptera; family Vespertilionidae; genus Lasiurus; species Lasiurus cinereus. The sequence goes on along the minus strand of JAAGEH010000393.1, from coordinate 33,099,447 downwards.
AGTTCTTGGGTGACACGCCCAGAAACAGAGAGAAGGGAGGTGGATTCTGGGGTGCATTGCATGAGAACCACCCTCTCACTCTCCAGGACCCCTTAGGGGGGAATGTAGGAAAGCTGGTTTCAGCCCAGTCCACACAGGCCAGGCAGAGGCACCCCACCAGTACACGAATCTGTGCCCTGGAGCCTCTAGTATTCAAATAACTAGCCTCTGGCCCATTATATAAAAGTTCTACTCATTTGTGTCTTTTCAGAATGGTACTGTGTCTGAGTGAAGAGATGAGACTAGCAAGGAATGAAATCTGCTCCCTTGGTATGCATAGGCACAGGGTATCATTTATTGGTGCTTGGAAATTCACTCATCTTTAATTTTACTTCAAGTTGGATTTCTGTATGTAAGACCTTTCCCTGTCATTTCTGAGTTTTATCATAATGTCAGTGGGAATAAAAAGGTATTTCTAGCCGAGACCGGTTTGGCTCAGTGGATGGAGCACTGGCTTGCGGACTGAAAGGTCCCGGGTTTGATTCCAGTCGGGGGCACATCTCCACTATGGGGCGTGCAGGAGGTAGCTGATTGATATCTCTCTCTCATCAGTGTTTCTGACTTTCTATCTCTCTCCTTTCCTCTCTGTAAAAAATCAATAAAATATTTTTTTTTAAAAAAGGTATTTCTAAAAAGACATCTGAAGTATGACTAAGGTTGAATTATTGCTCTTTCTCTCCCCCACACATCTGGTGGAAGGAACAGAAATATGGCTGTAAACACAGCCATCGATGTCAACACCAGAGTAAAAATAATGGAAGGAGTCAAAGATTAGAATTAGCAATATTTTTCTGGTGAGAGGAGAGCTGGACTGCGAGCCGGGACACTTAGATTCTTTCTCAGCTCTGGTTTGAGATCTCCATAGTTCTCCTTTTAGCTCATCTCATAATATTTTTCCAGATTCTCCTAAGAAAAAATTTAAAAAGCTAGCATATACTGTTGTAAGAAATTAACCTTTTTTCCCCTGCCCTTCCTTGTTGGAGCCCTTTTCACTCAGTCTGCATCATCCATATTGCTTCAAGGGGAATTAGGACTGGCATCCAAATAGCAGAAATGCAGAAAAGTGAGCCTATACTCAGTTTTAACTTCTAAAATATATAGTTTTTTAAAACTTACATAAGAAATAATAGCTTTGAAAGCCAAAATGCTTATTTGAAAGTAGTGGGTTTGCTTGAGAGGAAAAAAGTGCCCTTAAGAATTAAAGGGAAATCTTCAGGGACAAGACCAAGGAAAGATGGTCACCTGAATTTTGAGAGTAAAAAGGAGGGATGGGTCCATGGGTCATGACATTAGAGGAGGTTTGTAGGGGACCTAAGGCAAGGGGGTTATGACTGAGGGTCCACCAAAAATAAGTGGAAATGGCTCAGGACTTTCCTTGAACAAATGATAGTCTGGAAGCCTCCATACAAAGCATCATCCATTACCATTTATATCATCACCATGGGTCCCTTAGGTTGAAGTCTTCTCTCTGGCAGGTGAGAAACTACCACTCCCAGGGCACCTCACCTGGGTGTTAGCTAACCAAAGTAACTAGCAGGGTCCAACAATTTGCTGAATCCCCTCCAAATTGCTCCATGTGAGTAACCGTTTTCTCAATGACACAGGACACTTATATGCAGGCTCCACTACCAAGAAAATATTGATAGGCCTAGACCAGTGGTTCTCAACCTTCCTAATGCCGTGACCCTTTAAGACAGCTCCTCATGTGGTGGTGACCCCCAACCATAAAATTATTTCCGTTGTTACTTCATAACTGTAATTTTGCTACTGTTATGAACTGTAATGTAAATATCTGATATGCAGGATGTATTTTCATTGTTACAAATTGAACATAATTAAAGCATAGTGATTAATCACAAAAACAATATGTAATTATATATTGTGAAATATTTATTTCTAATTACAAATAAATGAAATTTTGTCTTGAATCATGGTGTAGCATGGGTAACAGTCTTAATATAACAACAGTAAACTACATTGCTACATTTTGCTACACCGAGGAGCAGTGTGTTGGTTCCTAAGACCACGGGAAATAGGTGTTTTTTCCAGTAGTCTTAGGTGACCCCTGGGAAAGGGTCCTTCGACCCCCAAAGGGGTTGCGACCCACAGGTTGAGAACCACTGGCCTACACGATCTATATATATAAAAGCCTAAGTGATCAGCTGACTGGCCAACAGTCCAACTGGTAGCTATGATGCGCACTGACCACCAGGGGGTAGACGCTCAATGCAGGAGCTGCCAAGCTGTGGTGACTTGGCAGCTGTGGTTCTCGGGTGATGCACTGGAACCAAAGAGAAGTGAGCCTGATTCCATGGTGCATCACCCTCTTGCAATTTGGGACCCCCTCAGAGGAAGTCAGACTTCCAACTTTGCCCCAATCTCCACAGGTCAGGCCGAGGGACCCCACTGGTTAGTGCACAGGCCTCTAATATCATATAACTGCTCTTGGCAAAAGGGGAAAAAAACAAAAACAAATGTAAAGATTTAAGGCTTGGTCAGTGTGCCTCAGTGGTTGACCACCAAACTGAATTAGAAGGTCCTGGTTCAATTGCTGGTCAGGGCACTTGCCCAGGTTGCAGGCTCAATACCTAGTAGGGGGTGTGTAGGAGGCAGCCGATCAATGATTCTCTGTCATCATTGATGTTTATATCTGTCTTTCCTTCTCCCTTCCCTTCTCCGAAATCAATTATATCTATATCTAGATATCTAGATATCTAGATATCTATAAATATCTATATCTATATATCCAATTATCTTTAAAAACTTTATCTAGATATCTATATATAGGTATAGATAAAGATATCTAGATATCTAGATATAGATATAATTTTTAAAGATAATTGGGGAAAAAGTTTAAAAAGCAAATAAGAAAAAAAAAAAAACACCTCTCACTCACTCATTTAATTCATTTCTTAAAGTAAAAAAAGCCTAGCCTCTTAAATAGGATTGGCTGAGAAGTATACCAATTTCTGTATCAAATAATCTGTCTTACCTCAATAAATTATACTCTTGTTAGTTCTGAAATAGGTCCCACAAAAAAAAAATTGTTTCAGCTTAATCAAATTTGCCCAAGTAAGGATTCTTAATTTATCTACATGATTGGCAGTATTAATGCAGATATATATGCACAAGCAAAAAGCAAATCAATAAGCAAAGGAGTCCAGTTTTTTTTCCAGGAGGAATGGCTCTTTCTGGTTAAAGTGGCATTTACAAGCATTGTTCTGGGTCCTTACACATGCAAGTTGTGAGGGCACAAGGTGTTGACCTCAAACCAAACAGCATGACACAGGCCTTCCAAAATCTCAAGATCTATCCAGAAAGAAGCCTCTGCATTTGAGCAGGATTTAGACAGAAGGTGGCACCAGAAGAGAGAAACGGTAAGAACAAAGGTAAAAAAGTTAGTGGTAATGGAAAGTTTCAGCGCAACTGCTTTTCCAAAACTGGACTCCAGACTAAGAGGCCAGATTTCTGACCACTGTCTCCTTATGACTTGGGGCCAATCTGAATGTTGGGCGTGCCTTTGGGGCACTTGGAGCCTTGGGAGGAGGTACAGGCTGGAATTTAAGTCCCTCAGACTCAGCATTTACTAACTGCTGGGCTTCAGGCAAGATACTTATCCTACCTGAGCTTCAATGTCTTCATCTGTAAATACTGAATCCTTGAGGCAAAATCCTCAGTCAACTACAAAGTAGTAAAGAAGGCAAGAGGAAGTTAAGTGGCCTTAATTTTTTTAATTGGGGATAAAATAGCTTTGCCAAGTACTTGTGTTTCTACTGGGGATGTCATGATAAAGGTTCTTTTTTATTATTATTAATGTATTACATATGTACATATCTTCCCATTGCCCACCTCCCCCACCCCACTCCCATGCATGCTCTAATCCCCCCGTGTTGTGCGTCCATTGGTTATACTTATATGCATGCATACAAGTCCTTCAGTTTATCTCTTATCTACCCCACCTTGCCCTAGCCTTCCCACTGTAATTTGACAGTCTGTTTGATGCTTTACTGGCACTGTATCTATCTTTTTGTTCACCAGTTTATAATGTTCTTTATTATCCATAAATAAGTGAGATCATATATTTTTCTTTCATTGACTGGCTTATTTTCACTTAGCAAAATGCTCTCCAGGTCCATCCAGGTTGCTGCAAATGGTAAGAATTCCTTCTTTTTATGGCAGCATAGTATTTCATTGCGTAGATGTACCATGGTTTTCTGATCCAGTCCCCTGCTGATGGGCACCTAGGCTGTTTCCAAGTCTTAGCTATTGTAACTTGTGCTGCTATGAGCATAGGGGTGCATATATCCTTTCTGATTGGTGTTTCTAGTTTCTTGGAATATATTCCTAGGAGTGGGATTACTGGGTTGAATGGGAGTTTCATTTTTAGTTTTTTGAGGAAACTCCATACTGTTCTCCACAGTGGCTGCACCAGTCTGCATTCCCACCAGCAGTGCACGAGGGTTCTTTTTCTCTGCATCCTTGCCAAACACTTGTCATTTGTTAATTTGTTGATGATTGCCATTCTGACAGGTGTGAGATGGTACCACATTGTCGTTTTGATTTGCATCTCTCAGATAATTAGTGACTTTGAGCATGTTTTCATGTGTCTCGGCTTTCCTTATGTCTTCTTCTTCTTCTTTTTTAAATATATTCTATTGATTTTCCACAGAGAGGAAGGGAAAGGGAGAGAGAGCCAGAAACATCAATGAGAGAGAAACATCAATTAGCTGCCTCCTGCATGCCCCCCTCTGTGGATGTGCCCGCAACCAAGGTACATGCCCTTGATCAGAATCGAACCGGGGACCCTTCAGTATGCAGGCCGATGCTCCATTCACTGAGCTAAACCAGTTTGGCATCTTATGTCTTCTTTTGAAAAGATTCTACTTAGGTCTATTGCCCATTTTTTAATTGGATCATTTATCTTCCTTTTAGTAAGTTGTATAAGCTGTCTGTAGATGTTGGAGATTAAACCTTTATCCGTGATAACATTTGCAAATATGTTCTCACATACAGTGGGCTTTTTTGTTGTTTTGCTGTGAAAATGTTTTTTATTTTGATGTATAAATGAACTATTTCATTATTGTCCCATAACTGTGGCATTTTTCTGTCAGGCAGTTAAAATGGACTTAGGAAGGTGTCTCTCTTTTAAATTACCCCTGCTCTGGCTCGGTTCATTTTATATATTTCCTTGGAGGTATTAAACAGAAAGCTATTTTCTAAGTGCTACTTGCTCATCCAGAAGAATTCTTTGTCTCTTAAATAATAGCACGGGAGAGTCTAATATTCTCAGAATAAAGCTTCCTTTAGTCCACAACTTAAGTGTTTCCAAAAATAAAACACTAGCGATGTTTATAAATCCATTTCAAAGGATCTGGGTAATTAGTCATTAGTCACAGCATGCTTATAGAGGAAACCAATAGATTATTACACTGGGTTATTGTTAGCAAATGCCTATGTGAGCATTTCTGTATGCGCAATTTTGTGCCATGCATTGTGTAGGAGTTTTAAAAAAAACTGTAAGCACTGAACTATTCTCTTTAAAGTGATTCATTTGCTATTATGTGGATTTACCTCAATAAAAAAAGAGATAATTGTTAGATTAGTAGCTCCCTTCAAGAAAATTATGGTTATGTTCTGATCAAGATGAAAACTAACCTTCATTCACCCAACAAACATATCCTAGTGTGTGTTTCATTCTGGGTAGACAGGTTAGGGGCTAGCTGTGTCATATGGCAGATACAAATGCCTGGAATTGATGGAGACAAGATGAGTGTTGGCTTTTTGGAGGAGGTAGTTTTGGCCATGAAAGAGTACTAAGGGTATAAGTAAAAGGTAAAAAAAAGAGTGCTTTTAGAAAGAAAGAATTTTTTAAAAGCAACCCAAAAGGTGACCCTGAGCATGGCATAGATGCTTGTCAGTAAGGTATCCGCCTTGATTGTGATGCTCTTCTGTTTTGACTACAAGAAATGTTCTGTGGAATTCATCAAGCCATTTAATAGAGTTATTCACAAGATGGAAAATACAGGCTGTGGGATCATTTGATGGATTCACAAATGTCAGAAGATGCCTATTGATGTACCAAATGCCAGGCAGGAGAATCATCTCTAGTACTGGGTTGCTGATTCCGAAGTATGTCCTGCCCCAAAGGTCATTATCAGACACTTGGTTGAAAATATAAGTGGCATTGATGATCAGGCTTGCAGCTGATCATGACATTAGGAGAGGACATTCATACATTGGATGACAGATGGAAAATCCATAAAGAATTCATCTGATTGAAATGATGGCAAGATTGAACAAGATGAAACAAAATCTAAATAAATATACTTATTTCTGGGGGCGGGGAGAACTACCCAAATCCAGTTATGAGGGGCATGACATAAAAGTAGTACAGATAATAATTAAAAGGGGTTGTAGTGTTAGATATAAAATTAATATTTATGCCCGCCGGCATGGCTCATTCGTTGAGTGTCGACCTATGAACCAGGAGGTCATGATTCAATTCCCAGTCAGAGTATGTGCCGGGTTACAGACTCAATCCCCAGTGTGCAGGAGGCAACAGATCAGCGATTCTCTCTCATGACTTATGTTTCTATCTCTCTCTCATTCTCCCTTCCTCTCTGGAATCAATAAAAATATTTCTTAAAATAAATAAAAGTTAATACACTTTAGCACATTCCACCCCTGAAGCTCATGTGAGGTTTGGTTCTAGGTGCCTCGTGTTAGGAGGAGCAGTGTCAACCAGGAGGGCCTCCAGAAGACAACCAGGAGAGAAAGAGATTTTTGAGGACCATTTTAAGACACCGATTATGGATCATTTTGGAATGATAACACATAATAACCATGTACAAATATGTAAAGACTAGCAGATGAAAAGAGGGCAAGACAAAGGCTAATGGATAATCATTATAGAAACTGATTTTACCTATATTCAAGACTTTTCTGACAAAGTATGTGGAAAGGGAGTGAGCTTCCAGAAACTGTCTGTTACTAAAGGTGTGAAAACTGTCCCTAGGTGACATAAGAGGGATTAAAGAAGTAGAAAACCCTGGCCAGTGTGTATTATGAAAACCAGTAAAGCAAAGATATCCAAGATGGGGAGCAACTCTTCAAACAGCTGTCTTCAGAGCCCAAGGTCCAAAATCGCCAATAGTGGAAGAACCAATTTGTGGTGGAAGGGCCTCCCATTTTGCCATCTGTAACAGCTCTGCTCCCATAGGATTTTCCTCTTCTATAATCATTTTATGTGATATGCATGTGAGTGCAAGTTAGACACACGCATAGACACTCAAATTATGAATTTGGGGAACCTAAGCAAGTATAAGCAAGATGAGCCTAAGTTAGACTATACTACATGCCCCACTAAATGGAACCATTTTATCACATTACAGTTCAGAATTGCCTTTTGAATAAGTTTCAGAATCATCTTTACCCAGGAGGCAAAGTAGTGACAGAACCAAGCCCTGAAGTAGGAGGTTCTTCCAGTGTTGTGGACTAAATTGTGTGCCCCCACCCCAAATTCATATTTTGAAGCACTAAGCCGCAATGTGATTGATTTTTGGAGATAATGTCTATGGGAGATAATTATGGTTAAATGAGATCATAAGGGTAGAACCCTAATCTTATAGGTGCCCTGATAAGAAAAGGAAGAGACATCAGGCATACACACATATACAGAGGAAAAGCCATAGAGGACATAGTGAGAAGGAAGCCTTTTGCAAGCCAGGAAGAGAGTCCTCACAAGAAACCAAAACTGCTAGCACTTTGATCTTGAACTTCTAGCCTCCAAAACGGTGAGAAAATATATTCTGTGCTTAAGACCCCCGATCTGGGATATTTGGTTATGGCAGCCACACAGACAAGTATGCACATCAGGGCCTCTTATAGATCTTGCTTCTTCTCTGTGATCAATGAGTTGGGTGTTGTTGAATATCTTTACCTAATGTCTCAGTCATACACTGACACCAAGTTCAATTGAAAGTTCAACTAACAGAGAAACCCAGACAGCACACACCAAGAAATTTTCTGCACGTGTCTCAATGCATTTGTTTATTAAAATGATTTCCCAACTTTCTCACTAATATGCACGTTCATCAAAAGGAAAACCACATGAAATAAAAAAAATACTCAGGTTTTAAAGACAATTTTAGCCCAGGACAGATGACAGGTAGCTTTGTTGTAAATCAGCAGTCAGAAATAAATCAGAGCTTCAGGGTGTGTACTGACCAGCCACATACTCAGCAGGGCATTAGCCAAACGAGATGGAAAGGGGCAAGCATGGCAAACAGGGAGGAGAGAAAGAAGGAAAGAAATGACAGTTTCAGAGAGATGCTATTTCTCCCCCATGACTTTAGCAGAAACCATCCGTAGGTGAAGGGTACTTTATGGGAACGAAAGGGATCTCTTTTATAGATCCTTTATACAGAAATGACACTATGACTCTGGAAAACTGTGGTGATTCTGGGTCTTCCAGAAAAAAAAATCTGAGTAAATACTGGTGTCCTGTGCCACAAATCCTGTGTGTGACATGTGCTCACAGTCTGAGATCTGATTTCAGTCCAATCCCCCAAAGAGACCGGATGAAAACATGCTGTATGTAGCCAATGTGAAGAAAAGAGCAGTTGTGAGAAAAAGCAACCCAGCTAAAAAGAGCAAATTAAATTGGATTTGCAGAAGAGGCCTCTGTACTTGAGGCCCAGTTGGTCCTGTCACCCTGGCCCAGGAGTCTGCTAGGTGGGACCCCGGGGAAGGAGCTCTGTGAATGTGTAAAGAGAAGAAGTCTGAGGCTAGTCTTTAAACACATGCTGTTCCATCAATCTGCCGAGGCTGGGCTTGTGGCACTGCAGTGAGCAAAGAATCACCTGGGGTGCTTTGCTAAAGATAATGCTCTTGCTTCCCCTGCTGATCTGGAATGGGGTTCCAGAAACTGCATTCCTAACTGGCTTGCCAGATGATTCTGCTGCAGTGGCCTGGGGACCATATTTTGAGGCTTGATGCTGTAGGGGGTCTGAACCACACAAGACTAGACAAGTTTAGAGATGGTTTTTGAGGGACCTGAAAATGTCCACATACTTTCTAAAGGTGGACACACTTACTGCAGGGCTCCCTTTGTAAGGAGGTTCTCTGATTTGCAAAAAAGCTGTAAGGTCTTCTGGCTCTGGCAACAGAGGCTTCTAACTGGGAGCGAGTACTGCCAGCAACACTCCTTCTCTGAGCCTGCCCAGCACTTTCTGCAGGCACCTGCCCAAACGGAGCCCAGCAGAGAGATCGCTGAGATCAGATTTAATCACTGCTGCAAGAATGCCAATTTGTGGCTCACTGGGGCCTGGTTTACAGAAACGAGCAGCAGTAGCCTTCGAAAAAGAAAAAAGAAAAAAAAAGGCCACCAAAGGAGAGTATGGAAGTGGTCTATTGAGGAGTCTTCTCTTGGTTGGAGCTTCCAGAAAAGGCGAGGGCAACCCGATGCTCCACTCAGAGCTCACACCTCCAGGATACCAATGGCTCACTCAGAGGCTGTCTGGGGCCTTCAGTTTTTGGCATGCAAAAGCAATGTGGGTTCAAGTGATAGTGTCATTAGTGCACTATTTACCGCATTCAGATTGACTGCTTAAAAATCCCTTACAATGTAAAAAGAAAAGAACTCCTACCATTTGCAACAGCATGAATGGACCTGGAGAGCATTATGCTAAGCGAAATAAGCCAGTCAGAGAAAGATAAATATCACCTGATCTCACTCATTTGTGGAATATAATGAACAACATAAACTGATTAACAAAAACAGACCCAAAGATAGAGAAGCATCAATCAGACTGGCAAACCTGAGAGGGAAGGTAAGGGAAGGTGGAGGTAAAGGGGAGAAATCAACCAAAGGACTTGTATGCATGCATATAAGCCTAACCAATGGACACAGACATCAGGGGGGTGAGAGTGAGGGGTAGGGGAACAATGGGGGGATAAGGACACATATGTAATGCCTTAATCAATAAAGAAAATTTAAAAAAGAATGCAATGTAATTAGATAATAACCAAATAAATAAATAAATAAATAAATAAATAAATAAATAAATAAAGCCCTTACAAGAAGCTAGGCATGAACCTGCTGCCATTTCCATGTAGAGACTTGAATTTAAAAAGCCTTCTAGCCCACGCCAGCATTTCCTAAGTGAGCCTTTCTGTTTAGCTGCAGAACCAGAAGGTAGTGGAATCACCTAGCAGATGCTTGCGAAGTGCAACTTACATAATGGGTGCTGTGTAAGCAAAGGGCAGGCATTAAGCAGGCAACGCCACTCCCACTGCCATCTCTAATGTCCTTCTATGTGCTCCGACCCATGGGTCCCAAACACAGATTCAGAATGATGGGCCTAATGGAAGCAGCTATTCTCATACCCTCAGGGATTTGGAAAACATTTGTTCTCCTGCCCCTAGTCACAATGCAAAATGTGAACAAAATGGAGTAGAACCAGGAGACGTTCATTCTAAGACTTGAAGCTCTTCACTCCTTCAGCCTTTCTCTCTCTACCCCTTCTAATAGGCAAGCACATGTTTTCATATAATAAGTTTGAATTTGTGGAGTAAATGGCTGCAGTTTTTGAAGCAAGGCAAAAAACTGCCTTTCTCAGTTTTATCCATTCCTACAACACTTTCCACTCTTCTTTCCTTCTTTTTTTAAAATTTATTTTATTAATTTTAGAGAAAGAGGAAGGGAGAGAAATAGAGAGATAGAAACATTGGTGAGAGAGAAACATCAATTGGCTGCCTCCTGCAGGCCCCTTACTGGGGATCCAGGCAACAACCAGCCATGTACCCTGACAGGGAATTGAACCAGGGACCTCTTGATTCATGGATGGATGCTCAATCACTGAGCCACACCAGCCTGGCATATTCCTCTTTCCTATCTTTTTTGTCTTGTTCTTTGCCTCTCCTGCTTTTTCTTCTTTCCTCTGTCCTTTTCACCTTTTCCTGTCTCTTTCTCGATCTTTTGCCCCTACCTCTTCCTTTCCACCCTTCCTTCCACTCAACTAGCATTTATTTGATACTCCCTACCTGTAAGATAGTAGAAAAACAAAATGAAAAATGTCAGCCTGATCTAAAAAGATGCCACTCAGTCAACACATATTTTAAGAGCTCCTATGTTTCATGCACAATGAACTCAAGAGAGCAGTGATCCCTCTCCTCATGAGCCTGGTAACATACAGAGTGAAGTAAATGAACTACAGGGGACAGTACCTGAAGTTCAGACTAAGAAGTTATGGGAGACTTCTGGCCGGATATGGTGTTTGAGTCAAGCCTTGGATATAACAGTTAGCCTTGTGGGCAAAGGACAGAATACGTACAAAGACAAGAAGTCATGTAAGAGCATGTAACCCTCTTGGGTACCTACAAGTAGGTGATGTGGTCCAAGAGTGAGGGTGCCTACGGAATAGAGGGAGATCTCAGCACCGGTAAAGGTCCTGATGTTGCAAGAAAAGGAATCTACCATGTATTCTGCAGGCCATGGTGAACCAGTTAAGAATTTTAAATAGGTAACAAGATGAGATTTTCAGTAAAATAATAATAATAATTCTGAGAGCAAATCACTTCAAAGGGAAGGTTTTGAAAGGCACAGTAGCAGAGGGAGCAACCACTGAAGAGCTTATCTCAGTAATCCCAGTGGGAGGAGAACCAGGAGGAACATAAGAGATCTCTGCTCACATTCATATAGAGCTATATTTTTTACTGCTCCACGCTGGTCTCTAGAAGACACCCGAAGGCGCATTTTTAGTCTTATTCCAAGACGTGTAGACTTTCTGTACAGAGTCATATGACCTTTCCTGTCTTCATGAAGTTTGCCCTAAAGTTCTATATCAAAACTAATGACCCATGTTTCAGCCTCTGTAGAAAGCAGTTTGGCAGTTCCTCAAAAAGTTAAACATAGAATAATCATATGTCCCAGGAATTCTACTCTTAGATAGATACCCCCAAAGAATGGAAAACAGGTACTCAAATAAATACGTATACTAAAGTGTACCAGGCAGCAAAAGGTGGAAAGGGCCCAAATATCTATCAGTGGAATATTATTCAGCCATAAAAATGAAGTACTGATCTATATTACAACATGGATGATTCTCAAAAACATTATGCTAAGTGAAAGAAGCCACACACAAAAGGTCATGGACTCTGTGATTCCATTTGTATGAAATATCCAGAATAGATAAATCCATAGAAATAGAAAGCAGATTGGTGGATGCCAAGGGTGGGAGGAGAGGGGAGTGAGTATACTGCTTAAAGGTTACTGGGTTTTATTGTGAGCGATGAAAATGTTTTGAAATTAAGTAGAAGTGGTGGTTATACCCCCTTATGAATATACTAAATGCAACTGAAATATTCTCCTTAACATGGTTAATTCTTTTTTAAATATATCTTATTGATTTTTTACATAGAGAAAGGGAGAGGGATAGAGAGTTAGAAACATGAATTAAAGAGAAACATTGATCAGCTGCCTCCTGCACATTCCCTGCTGGGTATGTGCCAATAACCAAGGTACATACCCTTGACCGGAATCGAACCTGGGACCCTTGAGTTCGCAGGCCGAAGTTCTATCCACTGAGCCAAACTGTTTAGGGCAACATGGTTAATTTTATGCTACGTGAAATTCACCTAAATTTTTTTTAAATCTTTTTAACCTAAAAGCATAGTTTCACTCATCTCTTTCTCCAATCCTCTTTCCCAATAATCAATCTCCTGATGAGCTGAAGTGCTGCAAGGAGGGAACTGACCAGAGCAAGACCTCCAGTGCTGTCACACAGCCAAAGGTGACCACATTTTTTCGATTTCTCTGAAGGATGCTGAGAGGAGCCAGTAGAATCAGGGAGGTCTGTGAGAATGGGTTTCAGTTTGCTCCTTCGAATGGTGGAATGAGATATACCATAAATCGGGGTAACAGGATGAGATCCTCATGGGAAGAAAGCTTAGGCCCCAGTGCAGAAGCAGGTGCGAAGGCTCCAGTGAAAGTTGTTTGAGAGATGCTTGTAGATTGCAGTGTTTGGCTCCTGCTACGCTGTGCCTCTGTTTCTTCCTAACAGAAATGACTAATGAGGAAGCTGCAGTGCTGTGCACACGGAGGCTGATTAAAACTCCCTCCCCCAGTCTTAGAGAAGGAGGCATTCTGAGAGACCTCATCTAGTAAACAAAACAGCAAGACATTACTTAGGCGCCCTGAGAATTGAGCAAGGATTTTCTAGGGCTTGGAAAGCAGAAATGCATATTAGAAAGGCCTTGAGGCTTCTGGTAAGAAAAAAACACTGTAAACAATTCTTTGGTAACATTTTTACTTATTTTCTGACTCTGTACAAGGATCACCAATACTTAGACTAGAATATATATATATATAAGACTAAGTGGCTGACGGTCTGTCTGTCCGACCTTCCTATCAACCAACTGGCTGTACATATAACGTGCACTGGCAATTTAAAAATAAACATTGACTCATGCATGCATGATACACATAAAGCTTTCGCTGGAACCAATCGCATGCATGTTTTAATTTTATAATACTCACTAACCCCCCTGCCGGCCCGGTGCTTGAAATTCATGCATGGGAGGGGGGTCCCCTCAGCCCAGCCTGCACTCTATCTTCAATCCAAGACCCCTTGGGGGATGTCTGACTGCCGGTTTAGGCCTGATCCCAGGGTCGGGCCTAAACCGGCAGTCGGACATCCCTCTCACAATCCTGGACTGCTGGCTCCTAATTGCTCAACTGCCTGTCTGCCTGGTTGCCCTTGTCCCCCCACCAGCCTGGTCACCCCTAACTGGCCCCCCTCCCACCAGCCTGGTTGCCCCTAACTGTCCCCTACTGCCAGCCAGGTTGCCCACAACTGCCCCCCTCTGCTGGCCTTGTCATCCCTAACTGTTCCCCCTGCCAGCCTGGTCACCCCCAACTGTCCCCCCATTGGCCTGTCACCCTTCAATGGCCACCCCACCCAGCCTAATTGCCCCCAACTGCCTCCCCCTGCCAGTCTGGTTGTCCCCAACTGTACCACCACCCCTGCCGGCCTGGACACATCTAACTGACCCCTACAGTGGCCTCTTGCTGCCCCCCCTGCCAAATGGTCACCGCCAATTGCCCCCCCTGCCGACCTGGTCATCCCACACAGCCTACTGTTCAGTCGTTTGGTCATCCCTCACTAACCCCCCTGCTGGCCTGGTCACCCCACACAGCCTGCTTGTTCAGTTATTTGGTTGTCCCTCACTAACCCCCCTGCCAGCCTGGTCATAGGCAGCCAGCCATCTTTTGAGGGCATGAGGGTCATTTGCATATTATCTCTTTATTATATAGGATATTATATATACTATTTTGACATATAACTTTTTGCAGTAATGTAATTACTGTATAAATCTTTCTTCTAATTAATCTCCTTTAAATGAGCACAAATCTGTGCATTGGGCCACTAGTTAATTTATAAAACTGATGCTTTCCAAAAAAAATTCCATCTTTTTGTGAAACAAGTATGATATATTTGCACAGTAGCTCTGATGACCAGCCTTTACATGAGTCCCTGGGGATTTCAAAGGCACATTCCTAGTGAAAGGACCTATCATTGTTCTATTATCACAACTATGATCAAGCAAATCAGTGTGGCCCTGAAGTAATAAGTAATAGCTACAGCTTCACTACAATGTCTGACCTGCCTCTACAACCCTCAACCAGCCCCTCATTTTCAATCAGGGTAGCAGTGACCAATGGCTACTGAACTAGCCCATAGTTCTTTTCAGCATCACAAAAAATTAAGGCTATGAATTAATAGAGTAATTTTATTTAGGCAGAATTATTTCCATGGAATTTCTCATAGCCAGCTCATAAAAAACTGAGATGATTTGTTTAATAGTCTTATCCACGGGGAAATATCTGAAGAGTAGATTTTATAGACAAATGGTTGAAATGTTCATGGCCAGGTGCCAGAAAAACTAAAATATCTTTATTCAGCTTCAAATTATTATACTTTTCTGTCTGATTTCCTATAAATTTTTGTTGTTGTTGCTTCCATTTGGATTCCATTTAACATGAGAAGAGCTGTTTGTGTGGGGCTCACGCAAAGAACTGGCTTTGTTTGTGAAGTCACGAAAATTTCGGGTATGACCATCACAGACATAATGGCTCTGATAATGATAGAGTTGCTAAATTACGACCCAAACTTGGAAATAAAAGAAAGGACATTGCAAAGATCTTATTCCTAAGACAATGTCCCTGAAGATGTCCTTGCAAATGAGAACAAGTAAGTAGAAATGAAGCGAATATATGATGTTCAGATGGGATTATTTCTAAACAGAATGCCTTTCAGCATTTTCTGTGACAAGTCAGCAACTCTTTAAATGAGCCCCTTGCAATTTCAGAGCTGCACCTGGTTTAATTGACGACTTCCATCATTTCCTCAATAATTGGTGCAAACCAGTCCCATTTTACTATGCGTTGACAATATCAGTGCCACAGAAGCTCTGAGTGATCACTCCCATTCACTCATTGAATATTAATTTATGTGTCATCGTGCCATGTGTCTTTCTTATTCCTTTCACTTACCCTTGGATGGAGGGAAGGGAGACACAAAAGAACGGCATTATTTGATCCTTGTCCTTCAGCATCTTATATTTGCCGAGATGAGACACAGACATGTGAAAAAGCTGCAGAAGCCACAGGAAACTGTAGATGGTTAATGCCCAGGTGAGGGGATTGATGCTCCGGTGAGTCCAGAAGAGTTTGGGAAACACGGGAAAGGGCCTCATAGAAAAAGTGGAATAAGAATTAGATCTTGTGCAATGTGAAGTCTGTAAAGAGGGGTGGGCAGAGGTGGTAATGGTGTCCACAATACTTGCACCTGAGACTGAGCACTGCCTACTCCCAACTATAAGAGAACCACAGTGACTAGAGTGAGGTTATATGAAAATAGCTGTGATATGGCCATATGGATCACTGAAGCAAAATTTAAAAAAAAACCCACCTTAAATTATCTAAATATTTTTAGTATATCTCAAATTATTAATAATGGTCTACATTTTTATAAGATTGGTCAAGAACTGTTAAATTTCACCCTGGCCAGTTGGTTGATTTAATTCCTGATCAAGACACATACATGCCTGGGTTGTGGGCTTGATCCCTCGCAGGGGGGCATGTAGGAGGCAGCCAATCGATGTTTCACTCTCACATCAATGTTTCTCTCTCCCCTATCCCTTTCTCTCTCTAAAAAAAAATCAATTAAAATTTTCTTTTTAAAAAAAGAACTGTTAACTGTCAAATACACACACAAACTTGTACACAAATGTCCATAGCAGCCAAAAAGTAGAAACAACACAAAGAAATGAATAAAATGTGTAACATCCATACAATGGGGTATTACTTAGAAATAAAAAAAATGAAATGTTGATCCATACACAGATAAAGCCTGAAAACATATGTTAATTGAAAGAAGCCAGTCTTGGGGTAAGCACACAGGTAAGCAAGGCTATATGAGGGGACAGAGATGAATAAGAAAGATGTTCCTACTCCACAGTGCTTATCACACCAGAGAGAGATAGGACAAAGAGATGAGGACCCAAAAGAAATGAAAAAACTATAAGCTCTGTGCATTGTCACACTCTCTGGCTGATGAGGACAATAATTTGATCCAATACTTCTCAAAGCATCTACCTGAAAATCATCTTGGGTGTGTTTGCCAACAATGCAAATCCTCAGCCCCATCCCAAACAACCAAATCAAAGTTTCTAAGAGGAAGGTCCCAGAAACATACATATCTATTTAATGTTAACCCCATTCCATCCAACAAAATATAACCAATTTAAGACACCAAGATTGTCTGCAATAGATACAGCTGGTATAAATAAGTAGGCCAGCATTTCCCCAACCACATTCTGCAAAATACTAGTTCTTCAAATAGTGAATAGGTATTCCTTAGGCAAAAAGAAAAAGGTTCTGAGGTCAAATAAGTTTGGGATATCTTTGGGTTAAACAAAATTTCAGAATGCTAAGAGATTTTAGTGGCCTACTGTGTGCTCCAAATCTTTGAGAATGGGGGAGAGGAGGTCATTACCAAACTTATTTGACTAGGGGTCCAAATTTTTTAAACATATGTCAATGAGCATACCAAATTAATGGCTAGAAACTCTTATACTAAAATTAAGAGATAGAAGATACTCTGGAAAAACAGTATGATCTTTTCCTTCTTATAAGGAAAAGAAACATATATAAAAGAATAAAAACTTTAAAGAATAGTTTTCCTCCTGGTTACCCTATAAACAATATCCCAAATACCTTTTTTAGTAGTCTAGCTGTCACTTGGAATAATACTCATTTACTGAGGAAGGGGATGTTTAAAAACCATGTGAAGATTTCTTTGCTGAGAAGTTCCTCAACTCAGAGGCTAGGGAGCATGCACATTTCCTCTGTGGATTCCAGATTTGGCACAACGGTGTATAGAAGAATGAGCACAGGGACTAGAAGGGAGAGAGCTAGCACATCATTATCCTGCATCTAGTTCCTGGTCACTGGGAGTCCCAGCTCTCCAGAACAAAACTATTTCACAAACCTGGGATGAAGTCAGTAATTTTTGTAACTGGAATTAAGATCAACAGTTGGAGGACTGAGGCCTTCTAAACCACCACCTGCTTCTATCCTGTGCTCCCCTGGGTCAGTTCAAAAGGCATCAGAAGAAATGGCCTACTTTCCCAATCTCAGGAGCAGCACCATCCAAATAGTCAGTTACCCAAGCCAGAGTAGAGGTGTTAAGCCCAGACCCTTCTCCTTTGCTAAGCTAATTAGTTATAAAACCTGCTGCATTTATAACAAATATTGCTCACTTCACCTCCTCCTCTCTTTTCCCACTGCTGCTGCCCTAGTTGAGGTCTCCAACATCTAACACCTGTACAATTTCACCAGCTTTCTAATTGGACTCCCAGATGGCATTCTCCCTCTTCACAAATCCATCTTCCACACTGACCAATGTGTATCTAATAAGTTTAAAAATCCTTCAATAGCTCTCAATTACCTATGGCAAATAATCTCCCCAAAGTATGCTCTGCAGCACACTAATACAATGCTTGACTTAATTAAAAAAAAAAGTGGGGGGAGCGGGGACCCCTTTGAAATTGGAAGCTGGATGTCTTTATGTGCAGGTACAATGAAGAGGACCACCTATCCATATCTGATCTGTTCCCCAGTACAGCAAAAAGGCCCAATAATTTTTTTGGAGACCCAAGACCTGGAGGAAGGTCCAATGGGAAATGCCTTCAGAGTCTATCAATGTCCTTGGCTATGGGATATAAAAAGTCAACACAAAAGCTTATGGGAAATGGGCATTTTTTATATCTAGAGAGAAGGTATAGTTTATAGCCAGAGTCTGCTGAATAGCCTCAAGTTTCCTCCAGGAAGGCAATCTGGAACTTCAACACTCTCCTTCTTCCAATAGGTATGTGGAGGTGAGGCTTTACTTATAAGAACTGAAAATTCAGCCTCAGCTGGTTTGGCTCAGTGGATAAAGTGTTGGCTTGTGGACAAAAGGGTCCTAGGTTTGATTCTGGTCAAGGTGATGTACCTCGGTTGCAGGTTCCTCCCCAGCCCAGGCTCTGATTGGGGCTCATGCAGGAGGCAACCAATCAATGTGTTTCTCTCACATCGATGTTTCTCCTCATCTTTCCCTCTCTCTCCCCACTCTCTAAAAATCAATGGAAAAATATCCTTAAGTGAGGATTAAAACACAATACAATACAAGTGAAAATTTAGATAACCTAAGAATTAGGTAGATCACAACTGACAACATTCTGGCTAAGTTTCCAGAACAAGGTGTCTGAGTGTGCTCTCCCCATAATGTCCTCAAGATACTTTCTTACAAAACTAGTCTCTAAGTCAGACAAATCTTCAGTATTTGAATTGGCTGCTAGTTGCATTTTCAAAGCCAACTACTCTATGTAAATGCAACACTCAAATGAAAAATCTAACAACTAGTTGTACATCTTACAGCCAGAATATGTTTTAATTACTAGTAAAAGGGATATGAATCAAACACTCATAGAAGCTAAGTTATGCATTTCCTTGTCCTTATTCTACCTTATTTGTATTCTTCTCTCCTTTTCTTCCTTGTAAATTTTTTGGGGTGATTCACCCACACTAATTTTGAGTTGTGGCACAAACAACTTTTTGTTTTTAAATACATTTTATTGATTTTTTTACAGAGAGGAAGGGAGAGAAATAGAGAGTTAGAAACATCAATGAGAGAGAGACATTGATCAGCCGCCTCTTGGATGCCCCCTACTGGGGAAGTGCCTGCAACCAAGATACATGCCTCCAACTGGAATAGAACCTGGGACCTTTCAGTCTGCAGGCCGATGCTCTATCCACTGAGCCAAACCTGTTTCGGCACAAACAACTTTTTTGAAGCTAACTTTATATCAGTATATATTTTAAAACCAAGACAAAATAAAAATATGTTTATCAAAATACTATGTAGTCCTAATAAAATCCTGATAATTCCCATATCTTGCAGTTTGTATAGTTCTTTATATTATAGCTTTAATCCAAGGGGTTTAACAAACACATAAACACACACACACACACACACACACACACACACACACACACACCATTTGAGATGCCACAGCTGAAGAAAGCATCTTTAATAACAACCGGTAATTGTGTGCTTCAATTATAAGATCTACCATGGCCCTCTTAAAGCACCACACTCTGCACTAGTAATTAAGATAATAAAAATAATATTTTTAAAATCTCTGAAAAATAACATGTTATTTTATAACTATGCAAATTTTGGCAAAGAAAACATTCAAGCAGTGTTCATACAATACATATGCTAACTTAGCTTTAACACAGCTCCTTACACATAAAGACTCCTGTAAGACTTCTCTAGTGAGTGTTTGTGTACACCCGTGTATCAAGTACGCTCACTTTTCCAGAAGTAAACATTTGAACCTAAGAACTTTATCAAAATAAACCTCCACCGAGACTCAGAGCGATCATCATTTTGTTCCTTATCATCAAAACTGGCTCTCTGTTGAGGCACTGGCATGGGTCTGTAAGCAGAAGGACCAGCTCTTAGCTGCCTCTGACCTTGCAGACAATGCTCAAGGCAGGGAGAACATCTATTCCCCAAAGTTCTCCTTACCTTAAGAATCACAGTTTTCAGAGAGGTGAAGCGCATGAACACCAATCAACAAAGGAGAGAGCCTTCTGCACCAGGCACTAGAAGGATTGGAACTTCCCATCTCCCAGTGGTGAGTCATGTGTCCCTTCCTTAGCCAGCTGGTCCACCAGTCGAGGATTAGTGCTCCTTCTGAACTCAAGACTCTAGCATCTAGTCAGTATATGAATCTACTCCCTTCTACCATTTCATAAGCCCTAACAATGAGAAATAAGGGCCTTTATTATATCATTCCTAATATCAATACCAGTTTCCAGAATCCCATGAGTTATACTTGTTGTCCAAAAAGAGACTTTCAAAGTTTCTAACTGAAGTATAATGCACATGCAGAAACTTACACATATATGTGTACAGTTCAATGGATGTTCACAAATTTTACAGACCAGTCAAAACTGACTTTTTCATAGCAATATGGAAGGTCTGCTTAGCTTTACTAAAAATGGCAAAGCCTGAACTCCAAGCTACTACTTTCCATGGGCTTCCTATACCTTCCAAAACAAGTTCTGCTTCCAACACTGTAAAGAGACACTCTCTTAGCATTCCCGCCTGCACTCAGTCAATATATTTTTAAATAAGGAGGCTATCATCAAAACTGTAAAATTTAATGATGCAATCCTCCCACTGTTTCATGTGATGGAAATCATGATATGATGAAATCTGAAGGAGAATTCTTCTGGTCTGGACATGACAGTGAAGAACAGCTGAGCCACAAGTTGGTCTGATACATGCATTTTTATATCTGTTCATTATTTATATCTTTAGGCAGTCATGGAAGTTCACATAGATTAGCTTCTCAAGTTCTCTCCATAAAACTAACATTTAAATCTTTTATTTTCTCCCAATTCAAGAACTTTTTAAAGTATTCCAAATCTTAATTAACAAGAATAGTACAGGAATTAAAATCCAAGGCACCATTTACAGTGGAACCATCCTCACAAAAAACAAATAAGCAAACAAACAACAAAAAACAACACACATTTCCAATGGAAAAGGACCAGCACCAACTCCTTCAAGAGTATCACTAGCATCTTTGGAGGTGTGTTTTAAAAATGTCTTCAAATTGCATGGTTTTATTTACCAAGGTACTCAGGCAGGGCCCATCAATAATGTGGATGAAACCAGAAGCCATTTGCCTCTTCAGATTACCCTCTATCCTTCCCCACTCTATTCTTGTACTGTATGATTGACCAATGACTTCTGCTCTGTGGCTTCTGGTTGGCTTTGACTAATGGGGGCCCTAGCAGAGATAAGAGTAAGGGACAGAAATGAGATTGGGATATTTATTCTTTGCCTTCTTCCCCAAGGGAGAAAACCCATATCCTTACACAAGAAAGCCCATATCCTTACACAAGTTCTTAGGTAGACTTCTTGACAAGACTCCCACTTTCTGACATTCTCTAGCGTTCCTATAATTATGCCCGTTCCTGTCCCATTGGGTCTAGAGGTGGGAACAGCTCTGCAATGACTGGTATTATATCATCCCTTCTGGTTTCCTTATACTTACCAATACCTTTTCAATTTACTGAATCCTTACCAAGTATTCTAGTTTGAACATTGTATGTGGATATTTTCTTGGGTAGGAATTCTGATTGATACAATAACCTTCCTCTCAGAACTTATAGCTCCACATATTTTTAACAAATATTGCTGTCTTTTATATTTTTAAAAATATCCCTACTGAATCATGCAAATGTTTTCCTAAATTGCAAGCTCATGGAGAGGAATCAAGATGAGAAGGACAGAATAAAAACGGAACTTTGGTACTCTTGGCTAACGTCAAATGCAGCATTACCGGGCAACTGTCATCAAGATCTGCATACAAATAATAAGAACTTTTGCCTAAAACACAATATCTCTTTCTGACATTCTCTAGCGTTCCTTTAAGTTTTGTGGGTGTACTGTTAGTTAAATTCATCAAAAGTCAGGGGCTTCAAACTATATCAGAAAACAATATCAAACAAAAAAGCCTGAAAGAAATTGGGACTCTAATCTGGGTTCTGAGTAGGAAAAGGTTTCCTCATTTGGGTCAGAGAGCAATCTGTTCTCTTCTTCCTTCTTCTTCCTCCTTCTCCTCCTCCTCCTTTTTCTTTTATATATATTTTATTGATTTTTTACAGCGATGAAGGGAGAGGGCGAGAGTTAGAAACATCAATGAGAGAGAGAGAGACATCGATCAGCTGCCTCCTGCACGCCTCCTACTGGGGATGTGCCTGTAACCAAGGTACATGCCCCCAACCGGAATCGAACCTGGGACCTTTCAGTCTGCAGACTGACACTCTATCCACTGAGCCAAACCGGTTTCGGCTTGAACTGTGAACTTCTGATTCATAGATTGATGCTCAACCACTGAGACATCAGCTGGGTTGGCCTTTAAAAAAAATCTAATATCAACCTAGCCCTTATTAATCTGTGCAATTTTATTGCTCACTCTACTCTACAGTATCTTAACACTTTACAAAGGGCCCTGTGCCCTGTGATAACTAAGAAATGTTCTGTTCTCCCCTTCCTTATCAAATTCACCTTAATTTCACTCCTCTATTTTATGATTGAAAACGTGATCAAATGTGAAATAACTTGAGAATCTGATAAATAAGATCTTAATTCCATCCCTTGGATCAATAGAGCCAGTGAATCAAATAAGCCTCAAAACACTAAGCTCTGGATATCATTTGCAATTAAACAATATTAAGGTTTCAGTAATGACTCTGGAAATAAACAAATTTGTTTACCCACTAATTATTTTAGCATGATATTCATCATATTTTTTTAGCCTGATGATAAATATTTGCCTCCAATTCTTAACTACATTCAAACAATATTTAAGGGAATATTTGAGAGATTGGGCTAAAGTAGAGATCACTTCTTTCATCTTTGTGGCCTTTCACTTTATTATAGGGGAAAATTACATAGATCAGGCATAGTTACTCCTTTTAATGGTAATGAATGACTTTTTAAAAAATTATGAATGTCTTGCTCTGGCTGGGTGTTCAGTAGGTTATAGCACCATCCCCATATACCAAGGTAGTGGGTTTAATCTCTGGTCGGGGCACATACAAGAAGCAACCAATGAATGCATAAATGATGGATCAACTAAGTGATCTCTCTCTCTCTATCTCAAATCAATTTTTAAAAATGAATGTATCTTAGAATTTATTATATTATATTCCTACATTTTCTAATTGATTATTGTTTTTAGCATAGCCCAAAAGGTAATAATGATGAGCTGAAGAAAAACTATAAAGCAAAAGAACCTAAACATTCTTAATGATTAAGCATCACAACAATCATAAACAATTATCTAAACATATTTTTAGTCAGCACACTCCTAGTATACACTAAGACTTCTTATAACGAAGAAAAGAGAGAGATTATTTAAAGCAGACATACCTCTCCTTGATCATCAACAAGAGTTAGAAGCTTACTTCTCAGTAAGCTTTTGCTTTTGTGTGTGTGTGTGTGTGTGTGTGTGTGTGTGTGTGTGTGTTTCCTTAGAGATGAAACTCACATGTTTCCAGCTCCAATCTCTGTGAGCTAGAAGTATATGGTGGATATTGGCAAGCAAATGAGCAACTGACAAAGCATCCTTTTGACTTCTAGTGTTAAAAACCTTAAATAAAATCTCTCCCTTTTCAAACATCTAGTCCTCTCAAAGATGTGCACCACACATACCTTCCTCTTTCAAAGATTCTGAAAAGGCCAAACATCCAATTCAAAGTCCAAATACTAACACCTTACTTAGCATGCACAAGACACCATGGTAACTGATCATTTCAAAAAGCAAATGGCACTATGGTGGCATGTGTATCCCAAATGAAAAAATGCTTATCAGCAAATAAAACAGAATTTTGAATATAAAAACACCTTAGAAATTATCTAAATCAAGCCTTCTTCATTTTATAGGAGGAAAAATGAAAATTAGAGTGATTAAATAACTTGCCCAAGATAACTGCTAATAAATGGCAAAAAAACAAAAATTCCAACTCTTTAAATTATGGTCCACTGGTCATTTCTGAAACAAAATTCAACAGACTATTCACAAGGCCTTAGAAGATTAGTGGGATCTCTTACTTGTCAGCATCTACAATATTTTTTAGAAACTATTGTCAAAAACCAAGTGCTCTGAAAATAAACCAAAGAATTTGGAGGAAACACCAAAACCTGCAGAGCAATGAGCATGTTCAGTCCCCAAAGTATAAGTCTATTCATTATATGTGCAATAACAGCAGTAAACACTTACTTGTTTTAAGGGCTTTATAACATATTAACTAATTTAAACTTACAAACCACTAAAAATGTAGGTTCCATTATCATTGACACTTCAGTGATTTGGAAACCAAGGCATAGAAAATTAAGAAATGTACTCAGTGGCTACCAGCTAGGAAGTGAGGAGTCAGGCTTAATCTCTAGCAATCATGCACTGAGTCTCTGCTTTTAATCATAACACTGTTACACTACATTACTGTTTCATAACACAAAGTACCAAAAATAAATGACATTTTCTTGGTTGACAGACACATTCAGCAAAAGATAGAAATTTTATAGAGTTTAAGAAAGATTGAGAAACACCTTATCAGTCACCAAATTTTTCAATAAATCCGCTAATAGAGTAATAACATTAAAAGTCAGAATCTTTTTCCTATGTGATGCTCAAGCTAAAAAGAATCAGGACAGTAAGGAGTAATAGGAGTTTAAAAAGGACAAAATAAGAAAACTAAGTTATTCACAAACTATACAATCAAACTCCTGAATAATTGAGAGTTTCCGACATCCATGTTAGGATGTATCCCTTAGGTCATGTCCTCTGAACAGAAAGACTGAAAGCAAATTCAAAACGTCCTATTTTAAATTTAATGCTTTTCAATATCTCTGAGAACAGATGCTACAGGGGGAAAAAAAAAACACGCGTGAAGTACTAAAATTGCGGCACAATTTAAAATGAGAGAAAAATATTTTAAAAGAATAATATTTTAAAAGAATACATAAGTGGAAAGCAAGAACAAGCATTGGTTTATTTAGATCTCAAAAATGATCAGGTGCGGCATCTTCCTTTTGACATACCCGAAGATACTGTAACATGGCCACACAGTTTTATCTCAGACTCACTCCCTTCAAAATCTTAGAAAGGTCAAAGTCCATGGCATGAAAATCCACATCCCCCAATCCACTTGCCATTATTTTATATGAACTGCAAACCACTTGGAGTTTACATACCAAGCAGTGAGTGGCCTGCTAGGTCCCGTCCTCAGTAAGGGAGGTCACCTGCATCTACACCATGTGGCTTTGCCAGTGGGGCAGTTTAGAGTTGCTGCTGTTTTTAAAGGCCACAGGGCCTGCTGCAAACACATGAGAGGCACCTAAATCAACCTGGTTTAGATCAGAATACAGAGTCCATAGCTATACAGCTTTCTTAGTATAATTTTCTTTTTTGACTTATTTTATTTTTCTTACATTTCTTATGTGATTGCCTTTTAAGTAATTTACAATTTTCATTGCTATTAGGAAAGAAATCTTTTTTCTTTTTATTATATATTATTATTGGACTTTAGGAAATGTGATTTTCATATACTGATTTCAAATTTTTTTCAAACTTCTAAATTTTCTTTTTCAACCCTAATAATTTTAAGTAATTATCTTGAACTTCTTGGTATAATTTTTAATGCAGCTTCATGAATATCTGAGCCAATGGCTTGATAATTATTGTAAAGGACAAGTGGGAGAGGGAAAAGAGAGAACAAAAAATAACCAATCCAGTTATGTCTCCTTGTCCTCCTCAGGTAGCTAGGTAAGGGATATTACAAGGAGACGGTGCACAGAACCAATACGTAGAAATCAGATTCAAGCTAAACTATGATAGACAAGAAAGGACTAAGCCAATGAGAGGTCTTCCCACCTTCACCCTTAAAAGCATTTTTTTTTCTACAGTTATTGATGACCTTTCTGCAGAACAACGTGTTCCACAGAATAATGTAATGTTCACTGAGTCACAGGACCTGACCTACGGACTCACAGGACCATATTCTAAAATCCTGATGGACATCATATTCTCACAGGAAAAAGAACACCAGCAGGAAAGGAGATTCGGAAGGCCCTAAGGAAAGGTGGGATTGAGCCTAATACTTCCCTCTGTCACCTGAAAATGGGAATTACCACCAAAGTGGCAAGACTGATGATCTTGGAGAGGCAAATACATTGGTTCTGATCAGATTTAAGGAATTTCACTCGATGACAATTACATCTAGAAATTACTTCAATGTATATTTTAGAAAACAATCATTGCTAAGAATTGATGGATCAAAGAGAACTTTCTGTTCATTATTTATTCAGACTCTAGACAAACACCAAAATAATTCAGCTGAGTAAAACAAGTTGATTTTCTCAGTCAACTTTCCTACACAAACTACGAGCAGCATTTGCTTTTCCTCTCTGGTCTGTGATGCCAACACCCAGACCTTGGCTTTTTTTACAGGACAGGCCTCATTCCTTAGAAATCGGCCAGAAAGATTCACTCACCTTCTGATAGACTATAAAAACTTCTCATTTCCAAAATAAATCTAATTCTTACTATCCCTAAACACACAACACCTTCTGTCTGTAGCTCACCCTCCTCCCTAGCAAGCACAAGAACATATCTCCATATTTAAAATGATTTTATTGTAGCTTTGAAAGTAGGAAGCCTTTATTCTCTTGTGGATGTTTTGCCTTTCAACCCTCTTGGGTATCTTTCTTTATGTCAAAAGCAGTTAATTTTCCTCCTTCAAAATCTCCGTGGCAGAAATCTCCACTTAGTACTAACTATCAATTAGCAAAGCATGGAGCATGTCTATGTGTGTGAATGTATGAGGGTGTATACTGTGCACATGCCTGTGAGCACACAGACATTTAGGCAAACAAATAGGTGCACTGCTTACAGAAAATAATTAGTTTCAATAATTAACATATATTTATCCTTAAAATAATGTATAGTTACATATAAATTTAAATATGTGCTTTTATATATACATGCTACAGTTTATAAAATTTATCTTCATTTTAAATTTTATATCTATCCTAGAGGCCCAGTGTACGAAATTCGTGCAAGGAAGATGTATCCCTCAGCCCAGCCTGCACCCTCTCCAATCTGGGATCCCTCTCACAATCCAGGATTGCTAGTTCCCAACTGCTTGCCTGTCTGTCTTTCTGATTGCCCCTAACTGATTCTGCCTGCCAGCCTGATCACCCCCTAACCACTCCCCTGATAGCCTGATTGATGCCTAACTGCTCCCCTGCCAGCCTGTTTTTCCCCAACTGCCCTCCCTTGCAGGCCTGGTCCCTCCCAACTACCCTCCCCTGCTGGCCATCTTGTGGCAGCCATCTTGTGTCCACATGGGGGCAGTTATTTTTGAGCACATGGAGGCAGCCATCTTGTGTGTTGGAGTGATGGTCAACCTGCATATTACTCTTTTATTGGATAGGATAGAGGCCTGGTGCATGGGAGGGGACCAGCTGGTTTGCCCTGACGGGTGTCCTGGATCAGGGTGGGGATTCCTTTGGGTCATGGGACAGTCTGGGCAAGGGGCCTGTGGTAATTTGCAGGCCGGCCATGCCCTCTGGCAACCCAAGTGGAGGTCCTGGTATCTAGGATTTATTTATCTTCTACAATTGAAACTTTGTAGCCTTAAGCAGAGGCCAAGGCAAGCCAGGGCTGCGGAAACTTGGCTTCCTCCATGGCCGAGGGCAACTCAGGCCTCCTGCTCTCTCCAGCTCCATGGTTGCCGCCATTTTTGTTGGGATTTATCTTCTGTATTTGAAACTTTGTAGCCTTGAGCGGAGGCCTCAGCTGACTAGGGCAGATGGAAAGCTTGGCTTCCTCCATTGCCAAGGGATACCCAAGCCTCCTGCTCTCTCCCTGGTCGCAGCCATCTTGGTTGGGTTAATTTGCATACTCACTACTGATTGGCTAGTGGGTGTGGCCTGTGGGTATAGTGGAGGTATGGTCAATTTGCATATTACTCTTTTATTAGATAGGAAGATTTCTAACAGTTTAATATAGTATGGTTTCTTTTCTAGGATTGAAAACACCTAAAAATGTATTTCCCTCTCTAGTAAAAGCTCTGAATTATGAACTGTTCATTTTTTTCACTGAAATTGACCAGAATTCTCCCTCCAAATACTTTAGAATTTAAGCATTTGGAAGTGGAAGCAATTATAATGGAGAAATCAACTACCAATTCTATGTGCAGATAACATTGGCTTCACTTTACAGAATACTCTAAGATTCTGTATTTCATTTAAATTGCTCAAAATCCCAGAGATTCCATGTAGGAGCTTTAAATTTTGCAAAGCATCTCCTATGCAAGCCAGTCTAGTACTAGGATGCTCAATATTCTATCAAGTGAAAACAACATTTCACAGAACTGCAATGACATATTTACATATATGTGCATGGAGAGTTTGAAAGCATATACAGCAATACTAGTGGCCTGGTGCACAAAATTCATACACAGAGGGGGTGTCCCTCAGCCCAGCCTGCACCCTCTCCAATTTGAAAATGTCCTACTGCCAGTTTACAGGGATTGGGCCTAAACTGGCAGTCAGACATCCCTCTTGCAATCTGGGACTGCTGACTCCTAACCGCTCACTTGCTTTCCTGCCTGATTGCCCCTAACCACTCTGCCTGCTGGCCTGCTCATCCCCACTTGCGCCCCTGCTGGCCTTCTTGCAATCACCTGCTCTCCCCACTGGCCTCCTCACCCCCAATTACCTCCCTGCTGGCCTGCTCACCCCAAACTACCCCCCCTCGCTGGCCTGATCACCCTCAACTGCCCTTTCCTCTTGGCCTCTAACCACCTCTAACTCAGCCCCACTACCATGGCTTTGTCCAGAAGAACATCCAGAAGGTCTCCTGGAAGGTCTCCCAGTCTAATTAGCATATTACCCTTTTATTAGTATAGATAGAGGCCTGGAGCACAAGTGGGGGCCGGCTGATTTTCCCTGAAGGGTGTCCTGAGTCAGGGTGGGGATTCCCTTGGGACATAGGACAGCCTGGGCAAAGGGTCTGTGGTGGTTTGAAGGCCAGCCACACCCCCATGGCATGAAGGTTCCCACTGGGAGGGGCATGGCCAGCCTGGGTGAGGGGCTGAGGGCCGTTTTCAGGCTGGCCACACCCTCCAGTGACCCAGGACCCCAGCCCCTCCTTGAGCAGAGGCCAGAGCGGGCAGGAAGCTGGCTTACTCCATCACCAGGGGGCAACCCAAATCTCCTGCTTGCTCCAGCTCCATTGCCACTACCATCTTTGTTGAGTTAATTTGCATGC
This sequence comes from Lasiurus cinereus, assembly GCA_011751065.1. Lineage (NCBI taxonomy): Eukaryota > Metazoa > Chordata > Mammalia > Chiroptera > Vespertilionidae > Lasiurus > Lasiurus cinereus. Next base: position 33,069,942 of record JAAGEH010000393.1, on the reverse strand, counting down.
TCAATCCTGATTGGCTGGTGGGCATGGTGGAGGGATGGTCAATTTGCATGTTTCTCTTTTACTAGTGTAGATGTTATGTGTGATTATGTCTGGGAGAAGTTAGGTAACTTTTCCTACTTATCTGCTTTTTCCATTTATCCCTCTGAGAACATCCCTCCTATTATCTGCGTAATGAATCTACTGAATAAAAAAAAAGAAGTCTATTCTGATAATGATTCCATAAATGTCAAAATACACAATGAAACCATTTATAAAACATGTATACCAAGGAGCAGATCTATCAAAATCTAATATGGCTCAAATAAAACATACATGATGAATTCTGGGGGCTCAGTCAGTGAAAATCATCTTGGCCACCAAGACCTGTGCGAAGACTCAGAGTGGGTGGTAGAAGCAAAATAGGAAACCCTCCCAGAAGACAATGTAGTGATATTCTGTGTGTATGATCAACTGTAATTGCCTGGTCCCAATATAGACTCATTCAGCAGCACACACGCCATTGTCCATGACAAGGTAACAGAAGGAGTATGGAACACATGAAATCTCTTGTCCCCTTATAGGACCTTGCTGTGGAGCCCTGGAGTATCTTATAAACTTTCTTATAATTCTGAATGATTATGACACTTATCTACCCTCCTGGAAACCAGAGCAGAAGTCAATGGATTTCTTCAAAAGGTTCCACAGAATCAAAGAATCTAAAATGCCCAGACTCAAGTGTGTTCCATCCAGCATGGCTCTTGTTCCCCTCTCTTTATATATAGAGTTCATGAAATGCAAAGGTTACAAGCAAAAATCTAGAGTACAGGGAGTATATATCTACCTCTGAACCAGACTCTTGAGAAAAACCTCGCTCACATCATTGTCCCCAATTCTTTCTTATACTGCGGGGGTGTAAGGTGTTAACAGTGGATAATATTGGTTTATTCTTATTCAGAATACAATAGTTCCTAGGCAAGATAATCTATGTAAACACACTAAGTGTCATCACTTGTCACATGTTAAACCCCACGCACCCCACAAAGACATTTCAACAGCACAGGGTGGTAGGACATATGTAATGTCTCCCCAACCCTCTGAGGAAAGTGCCATACTCAGCTTTTAGTGCCTGTATATCCTTGGGCTGCAGCTGGCCGTCTGAGAAAGCCTCTCCACACCTAACCACCAGACCTGTTCCGAGAGCTCTGCTTCCACCTGGGCAGACCCCACACTTACAGCCATAAATGCATTGGCACTGAGAAAGACTGCTGAGGATGCGGCTCTCCAGGTGTGGTTTTTTTTGTCACTTCACCAGGTCAGCTATTTAGGCCTAGTCTTCTCCATTGGCTTGATGCTTTGTTCACACCATCTTGGGTAACACATCACATTATTCGTCCTTATAAAAACAAATAAACTCAAATAAGCATTGAGAGTCAGTTCACCCTTCGGAGCACTTCTGCCTTCCCCTCTCGGGTACCTGACACACTTTCCATCCCTCCCTTCCAAGAGACTCACATACTTTCAATGGAGGAGTTGCCAGATGCCTTGCTTCATTCGTTGGGGTTCCCACCTGCCTCAACCCTGCAGATGTGCACAGCTCGGAGGACCTCAGCGTGCAGGCCCGCCACTGAGTCACCGGGAACACAGCACTGCGGTCCCTAGCACAACCCACCATCAACTGCTGCCACTGAGTGAAGTCCTGTGCTCTTCACTGCCCACCCTACAGAGAAACTGGGCCATCCCATGAGGCTGGACCAAAAGGAGAAAAATGTTTTCCTACTTATAATGGCTCCCTCTGACCCAGTACATTGGAAACTCACACAGTCCTGGAGAATGAGATGCTGGAGACTTTAGTTCCTAGCAGACTGTTCATAGCAGCTGGCTTCTAAAATGACCAGTTATTCTGAAAGAACTCCAACCAATCCACTTACGTGCAAGGCACCGCACAATGGTCGAAAATAAAAAGTTACAGTTCAGTAAGACATCACATGTGTCGTATAACTTGGTGTGGAAGGAAGGGGCATGAGGAATCATCAGGCCTCCTGAAGAACACGGCCAGGGAAGCCGGCTTCCTAAACTCCTGGAATTGTGTTTTCCATTCTCCCACCCACCCACAAGGATGGACCTTGTCTATTTCAGCCACCACTGCTTCAGGCCACAGTCCCTTGCAGTAAACTGACAGCCTGCTCATGGATGAGCACGTTGGGGAACACGCAGAGAGACTTTGCGGAAACAGAGTTAGAGTTAGAGCTAACACGCAGACAGGCAGAAAACATGGAATGCCTCATCAGGACAGAGAATTGCCATCTATCACGATTGCACAACATTTCATACATACGTCTGCAGTGACGTATTTCCTAGGAGTTTGTTGTTGTTATAATCTATTTATTTGGTGGCTGAGCCCCAGAACCTTATATAACACATCCCTGTCTCAAAGGTAGCAACAAGCACGGCACTGCACTCAGTTACAATCCAGACTCCCCACAGCAGGTCCCATTAGCCACCTGAAATCATTACACGTGGCCAGGTTTCTATATAATTGGTTAAAAATAAACAATTGCCACTAGCAACAGTGAAAGAAATATTCAGTAATCAGCTTTACCCTGCATTCAAAAGCTAGCATTCTTATGGTATGATTTTAGGGATTTCAGAAAAGCATTCCCATCCTGATTTTAATAGATTGCATGAGCCTGACCTGTGGAGGGAAAGGAGCCCAGTTTTCTGAGCCAAAACGCACGTAAGCATCCTTGGGTTTTCCAGGGTAGAGCACAGGAACACTACCCTCTGCCTCCGCGCTGGGTGTTGTACCACTACAACCTTGCATCTGATTTCCTTAACAAAGAAGCAGCAGATCTGCACCACTTGTTTAGTCAGAAAGCACACAATACAGCTACAGCTGAGGAACTTCCATTCATGCTTGCTCAATAAACAATGTGTATTACATAATGAATGAACCTTTTCTATGAACCCTGCTATTGGAAAACATAGGCACTTTCCGCAGAGTTTAAGCCAGTCTAAGCAGTTACCCCTGGTGAAATCAAACGCGGACCAAGTAATATACAAATCTGAACAGCATACACTCTTAGATGCCTTTGCTATCACCTTAACTTCTTTTTTGCCTGACAAGAAATTATATAATAATCATTTCCATCAACTCTAAACTATACAGAGAACATTGACAGCATAGCCAGCAAGAACCCAAAAGATGTGAGCTTTCAGCTCCATGTTCCCTGCGTTGCCTAAGAAATGGGGGAATGCCGGGGGGGGGGGGGGGGTTCAGTGGGAGGAGGGAGAGGAGGGAAGAGGGAATCAGCTAGCTATGAAAATACTTACAGCCTCCGAGTCTTCAATGCCATGCAGGTACAAATTGTCATACATGGAGGTCTGATAATCCAGAGCACCTCTTTCAAGGCAAAAACAAAACTGCCACAGAAGCCACAGCTAGAGCTAAAAGATAGAAAAGGCCTGGGTGAAGAACTGTGCCTGCCTTATCAATTCCTGTGGCTTTACCAGGCAAGATGCTATTCATTCACATCACACGGGGTGAGCTTATCCCCAGAGGCAGTTCAGACCTGGCATTTTATCTGCCTTCACAATACAGAGCATAGAAAAGCAAAACCCTTCCTCAACCACAGACTGGTGACTGAGCTAGGAAAGTGGCCTCTGATTGGCTCGGCTTGCCTGCTTCAGTCAGCTGAAGAGCGTTCCCTGGGAGAGTGGAGGGTGGCTGGAGCATCCTCCCCAGCAAAGAGCTGCTTCCTGTTTCGCCTGTACAGTGTGGCCCTGCAACACACACTTGTCAACATCGAAAAGGCTGCGTGGAATGTTTGGAAAGGCAGACTATTGGGTACTCTGAGCACAACGGCTCATCTTCTTAATTAAATTCACAATCAGAGGAAGGTAGGGGAGCAAAGGAGAGATTTTATTTTCCAGAGAATATTGTGTAAAGATAGGCAAACAGATATTAATCTCCATGCAACATCTGTACTTAACAGATGCAATTTCAGTCAAAGGGGCAATAAATCACTTAAATTTTTTTAAAAAGCAACAAGGTAGAAAAAAAAAGATAAACAGATGGTAAGATTTCTTGTGGGAATTTCAACTGTAAAAGTTTTCAATATTCTCACTGAAAAGTTTTCAATATTCTCTGCCTCATTGGCAAGAAGATACCTCTGTAACCCAACCAGTGAAAGTTGAAAAAAGAAGCCAAAATCTCTCAAAAGTCTTTATTTAGATGTAAAAATTTTAATGTCTCTTTAGTTTAATTTTTTTAACCGTCTTTAAGTAACAGCCAATATTTTAGCGTAAGTCTTTCATCCTCTTTCCAATGTTTAGTCCTTTAATCCTCCTCAAACAGCACTGATCTTTCCCCAAAAACCCAAACAGAGAAGTTCTCCTCCATTCCTCCACTCCCACCACACTGCAGCCCAGTTTGACGCAGGATAAGTCCCATATGAAAGCTCACCTACACACTTAAAGCTTTCTGGTCGACCAATAAGGTACTGCAGCTTTGACATAGGAGAGCTAGAGAGCTCACTCTAGAAGAAGCCAGCAACATTTGGCAAAAAGAAGTTGGTAAGGGGCAAACAACATAATCTAGAGAAGCTGAATGACTCATTGGGATAAGCAATGACCCAGAAACTCAAAGGCTCTGAGTGCAGAATCAGTTTCACCACTGATTGGTTGGATGACTCTGGACCAATCACCACATTAAGGACTTTAGTTTCTTCACCTGCCAAAATGAGGTTAGAAGTAACTCAGAGAAAGAACTTTGCAAATCTAAAGTGCAACATAAACACTTATCAAGGACAACCCTGCTTTGTCAGCTGGAAGGCATTGGCTGCCGTTCATGGGAGCTCAGCACAGGAGTAGCTGGCTGGCCCTGGACCTAGGAAATGAGGCCTGTCTTCCCAGCCGCTATCTCTGAAAAGCCTCACTCTTAAAGAAACAAACCTGAGTCACAAAAAGCCAGACCAGACCTACAACTGTTGAGCAGAGCACAGTACTTCCAGGTCTGCACTGACTAGTAATGTCTTTCGATCACAGTTGCACACCTGTGTGTACGAATGGCACTCGTACTTAGTCACTTTCAAATATAAACAATGGCAGGGGGATTCAATTGTTCTTCAGAACCCCCAAATGATAGGGTTCATATAGGATGCCATCTGTGCTTACACAGAGGGAGAATGGCAGAAGAGAATGTGTACAACAGGCAGGACACCATAGGACAGTGGTCGGCAAACTCATTATTCAACAGAGTCAAATATCAACAGTACAATGATTGAAATTTCTTTTGAGAGACAAATTTTTTAAACTTCAACTTCCTCTAATGCCACTTCTTCAAAACAGACTTGCCCAGGCCGTGGTATTTTGTGGAAGAGCCACACTCAAGGGGCCAAAGAGCCATATGTGGCTTGCCATAGGAGAAAGCCCATTGCCAGCTCTACCTGTTGACAACTGTGTGTCCTGGAGCAAGTCACCTACCAGGCTGACCCCCAGCTCTCCCCTCCATAATCCAAGAGGACTGGGTCAAAGGATTTGTAAACTCAAATCCCTGTATCTTATTCTGTCATTTTAATTAACTCTATAACTATATAGTCTTGCAATATTTTAGCTAGAATCTACAGAAAATTGAGGCAAGACAGTCTTTTTTCTTCTTAGGTTTTCCAGATCATCTCTTTACCAACTTAATTGAGAGTATAGTTATTTCCTGAGTACCTTTAAATAGAAATCTAAGTTAGGGTGGGAGAGAGAGGCTATCCACTTCCATAATTCACCCAGAGGAGAGAAACTGCTCCCTACTGGGAAAATTGGACATGACTCAAGTCCTCTCCTGCGCTTCCCTGCCTCAGAGTGTTCCCTACAGCTAATGTGAGGATCTAAAGAAAGTTTTTAAAGGACAGGGCTCATTTTGTGATAGATTAATGCATGCAATAAGCTAGTCTAACTCAGGGTGGGATGTCAGGAAGAAAACACTTGATCAAGCCCAGCAGCCTCTGGCTACTCCCTGCAGCCCTACATCCAGCCCCTCAAGCACCAAGAACAGATGTGAAGCAGGGCAGGCTAGCTCTATCGGTTCCCCAGAAGCTTAGAAAAATGCTGGAATCAGAATCATAAATTGTTAGAGGTGGGACAACCCCAGAGTTACCTAATCCAGCTCTCATTTTAATACCCAGAATGGTTACATTACTGTACTCAAAGCCATAATTTTCTACAGTTGAGTGTTCCTTCCCACTCCTTTCTTGATGGGGTGTTCAAGATAAGGGAGGAGGAACAGTGGACATGTTCCCAGGAAGAATTTGGTAAAACAAAAGAAAGTCACTTTGGTGGTTAAAAAATAAAAACTTTTTTAAAATCACTCTTTTCATTCTAAAATTGTCTAATCACAAGTTGTTTGGTCACATACAAGCTGACAACTAAAAATCAACTCATAGATTGAGGAGTCTGCCCCTAGGGCTTGGATCTACACAGAATAAGCACTGCACCTGTAAGTCACCCACAGATTTCAAATCCTCACTCAGGCGGCTCCCAAAGTCCCAGAGAAACCCTCATGAGAGACTCAGACTGGATTCCCCAGTGAAACTCTGAGGAGTTCCTAGAAAAATAAATTCAAAACTCCAGGAAGATCTTGAATTGACCATCTCGGTCCCAAGATTCTCTGAACTAAGAGCTAGCGGAGAAGTAGTGCAAGACCCTGGGAGCTTTCTGGGCCTGTTTCAGATCACAAGCCACCAGCTTTGGGTCAAAGGGCCTTGGGATTCCAGCAGGTCTAAATTCCAAGAGTCCACTTTCAGGGGTATCATACTTAACTGTAGCAAGAGGTGAAAAGTAATCACAGGACTGGCAGCCTCTTAGTTTGACTTTTAAGAGTCCTCCAGTTAAGTAATTGGTTGAGAGGATGGCCCACTTAGCCTACCTGAGGTTACAATGAGGTTCATTGTGTGTTGGTGTTTGCCACTAACCCCTCTGTCTCTCATCCTTGATGAGCCTCCAAAAATCACACATAGCCCCGAAAAGGCTGCCTCCCATTTTGAGATTGCTTGATGACTACGTTTCTCACCCACTTCTTCCAAGTCATCTCTCATGATGATCAACAGTTCAAAGTAAAAAAAAAAAAAAAGAAAAAGAAAAAGAAAAGAAAGACCCCATGATAAGGGCACGGCTTGTATGATTCTGTTATAAATTTCACATGATTTTTGGTGGGGAGGTTGTTCTTGCAAGCTGACAAATGCCTCAACTGAGCTCAGTCAGTGGAGGAAATGGTATGGTACTCAACGAATCAGGAAAGCTCTCTTCTGTATCTCAGGGAACATAATATGAGTTAGTTTTTGTTTGTTTCAAACCTAAGGACATGGAGTTCCTCTCCCTCACCTGGGCTGGGCTTTATGGTACAGCAAGCCCGTAACATTTCAGTGCGATGTAAAGGACAAGCATATCTCTTTTCTATTTGTTTGGAAAGGGGGAGAAGAGGAAGAAAAAAGCCAAGAGTGAGATCTGAGTTTTAAACAGCCATGATCAAGACAACCGGTGTAGATTTGGAAGCTAAAAGAAATTTTGCTATCCAATTTTCCACCCACGTTTTCCCTGAATGTAACTTTTCTAAGCCAGTATAGTTATATGTTCTACAGTAGGACTCTGAGACGTCAGGGAAGAAACAAAAGGGATCGTGTTTGACTCTCATTGGCTCTATGAATTAGAACACAAGCCCAAAGTCTTAACTTGCCAATTCAGTTAGGGGCACTACTTTGCTTTTTGTTATTGTTTAAATTTTTGTGAAGTGACCACAGTGTGCTATGTTATTTTCTCCCTCTTTGGCTCTGTAAGAGCTAATCCACTCACTCCTTTGCCTCTAGAAATCTGTGTGGCATGGTGAGCATGAATATTGTAACCTGTTTCCTTCCTGCTGTGCAGGCGGCAGCAGGGCAGACAAAGGAATGAAAACAAAACAGAACAAAGAACTACAGACAATTGATTCCCATTTTAGTAGTCCTCCGAGGTTGAATTTAAACCTCACTACCTTGGCAGGCCTGTCCTGATTCTCTCTGAGCCTCATCTGTAACATGGAAATAATATTAACTCCAGACGTAATGAGTTAATAAATGAAATGTACACAGAAATTTCCTGGTACTTAGAAAGCAGAAAGAATAGGCACTTTTTAAAGGGAAGTACTATGGAATCAGGACCGCCTACATCACCCAGCTCCAAGGACCCACACACACTACAATTTGTGTGAATGGTATTCCTGGGGCAGTGTAACAGGAATACTATGCAGCAGGATGGTTAAGGGCAGGGGATCTGGAGCCAGACTGCCCACACATCCCTGTTGTGTCACTTCCCAGCTGGATAACCCTTGGCAAGCGACTCTGCCTTCATTTCCTTATTTATAAAATGAGGACTAGCCCAAGATTATTGTACAGACGAAAAGCCTTGATAAAAGAAAATGCTCAGAACGGTGCCTGGCATAAGCTCAATGCTGCACAGCATCAGTTGCTTCTTATCTTTGGGTCCAGCCTGAAGCCCTGATAACTTTGCCTTTGAGGTGGATTCTTAGTACTTGCCCTTGATATTGGCCTGGTCCTCTCAATGCCGACCAGCATCCTGCTTCCTGATGCCCTACTTAGCTTCGTGCCAGCCTCCTCCTGGTCGCCTACCTGCTTCATCTGGCCAGGCTGATTGCTCCTTATGCTGAAACTGGCGTGCAAGCCCAGGGGACTATGGCCTGACAACACCTCTACCCTTAGGCCACCCCGCTGAACCCTGTGTGCCCTGGGTTCCCACCCCCAACCTCCCACCGGCCTTCCCAATGGCCTGATCCCTTGTCAAACTACAATTCATCTTTTTCTTTTTTCAGACTACAATTATGAACTCCTCACCCCACCAGCCACTCCCGAACTGCTCCAACCTGCCACAAACCATTGCCAAGAAATAGTCCTCATGAAAATCCTACAACACATGCTACTATTGGTTCTTACCAAGGAGGCAAGAGGAGAGTAAGAAAGCCAGAGAGAAACACGGACAGGGATAAAGAAGCATTCAAAAGCCCAAGACATTCAAAGAAGAATGAATATATGGACTAGCTCCCCGCTTCCCTGCTATTCTTGATGGCTCCAGAAAAAAATAATACTTCATAATTCATAAAAGAGTGGGTGTAGGTAAGGTAAAAAAAATTCCCCTGGCCTATTCAACTTGCCAGAAAATGACAGATCCCTCCTCGTGATTGACAGATTACTCAGTAATCTCTCGATATTTGAAATTTCTGTTTTTTTTAAAAAAAGGCCTGTTTTTTAAAAAAAAATTCTTGGCGAAAACATTCCATATAGCCAAATTTTTCACTAACACTATACATTTATTTTCCACTCTTTTCCAAAATGAATGGAGGAAGCTGGTCCAGCTGATCTCCTCTGCTGCCTTTACATCATTCAGCACTAATTTAACAATTACAGCTTTCAGTTGCCGACTGCTCTGCACAATTTTAGAGACTGGGAACTTGAAGATCACCAAGACATGACTGCATGCCCTGGAAGCCAACAGAAGGGTGGTGTGGTAGCAATACTGGATGTCCCTAAGAAAGAAATTGAACCCAGGTGATGGCTGCCATCAAAGCGCTCAATTTTGAGAAGCTCCTATGAGAGCTGGAGAGTAATTTGGTTCTTTTATCTGCAAAGTCTCTGCAGAGGTGAGGAGCAAGAAACAGGGGAGGAAGGGATGGGTTTCACTCATGAATGGGGCAGAAATGAGTCAGCCAACAATTTCTTACATGGCCTTGCCGAACCACTTCCTAGGGTTCCCAATTTGCTGCAAAGAGTAAACAGCTCAGTTTGTTTTTTATGTAAAATTTGTCAAATTTTCTTTTGCTACTGCTTTTAGATAGAAATTCATGTTTTTCCTAGGAAGGGGGAATTTTCCTCTTTGATTTACCAACAGATGCATTAGGTCACCTAATAAACATCCATAAATGCTTACTGAGTCCCTACTACCACCTCCAAACAAAAACCCGATGGTGTTGGCTCCCATTTGACATCTTTGAAGGCTTCCCTATTGCTCTTACGATAAAGACCCAAATCTTTAGCATGGTCTAGTCACAGTCTCAACATTTCTCTTCTCGTATCTCTCCCTTTTTTGTTAGTTTGGGTGTTTTTTCTTTTTAAGTAATTTTTTATTTTCCAATTATAATTGACCTACAATATTATATTCATTTCAGGTGTACAACTCTATGGCTAGACATTTATATAACTTATGAAGTGATCACCCCGATGAATCCAGTACCCATCTGATACCTAATGCAGTTATTATAATATTACTGACTATATATATTCCCTATGCTCTATTTGTTGTGTTGAGTGAAATAAGTCAAACACAAGTGCCAGATGATTTCACTTATATTTGAAATTCACAAATAAACAAACAAGCAGAACAGAAACAGATTAATAGAGACAGAGAACATTTTTAATTTTTGGATAATTTTTGGATAAATTTAAATAATTTATTGGAGTGACATTGGTTAATAAAATTACATAGGTTTCAGGTTTACAATTCTATAACACATCATTTGTACACTGTATTGTGTGTTCACCACCCCAAGGCAAGTCCCCTTCCATCAACATGTATCCCCTTTTTCCCCTCTTCTACCTTACCCCACCCACGATACAGAGAACATATTGATGTCTGCCAAATGGCAGTGGGTTAGGGGAATGGGTGGAGGGATTAAGTACAAACGGTAGTTACAGAACAGTTGCATCTCTCATTTTGCATCCTGGTCCTTTCACCTTCTCCCCTAAGCCAGCCTGGCCTTCCTAGACACATTACACTCTCTCCCATCACCGAACTCTGTCTATTCTGAGCCCTTGCTTGAACCTGACACTTTCCCCCCACCCCATAAACATGCATTAGTGAGATTGGTGAATTAATATCTGCTTCCAGAATGTGAGTTCTATGGAAAGAAGAATCACTATTATATTCCCACTGCCAAGCACAATGCCTTGTATATAGACAGCTTTCAATAAATATGTGAATAACTCATAAGGGCCCAACACTCCTTGCCTATCTTTGCACTGGGGCTGCCAAACAGGGCAGTGGCTGACAATAACAACAAAAATATTCCCCAAATGAAATGTGGATTATTTTAGAGCTAAGAAAACCAGAACATGAATATCCCAAGGGGGTCCTCACCAAATTGTCTTCATGCCCTGACTAAGAGAGAGTGGTCCTGTTCAGATTCAGTTTCTTACAAATTAAAAATGTTTTGTTTTAACAATGTCTCTTTTGCAAAGAAAACATAATTTATAATGTGTGATGGATTATTCTTTTTTTTTTTTTTGGTGGTTATGGTGCACACTGCTGAGCTTTAATATGTATATTTTTATTGATTTCAGAGAGGAAGAGAGTGAGAAAGAGAAAAACATCAATGATGAGAAACATTGATCAGCTGCCTCCCTTTTGGGGATCAAGGCCACAATCTGGGCATGTGCCCTTGGTCAGAATCAAACCTGGGACCCTTCAGTCCACAGGCTGATATTCTATCCACTGAGCCAAATCAGGTAGGGCACACACTGCTGAGCTTTGACATCTCTATTATTCTATGTGGCTGAGATGACTAAAAGCCCTAATATCCATTCACCATTCTCTTATTTTAGCCATAAATCTATTCCACACCCAAGTTTAACAAAGAATATGAGTCTCTGATTAGGAAATACATTTCACAGCCTCCCTTGTAGCTAGATAAGACCCTGTTCTTTCCAAAAGAATGTGAGTGAAAGTAATGTTTCTAACTTACACATCACATCCATGAAAGAATACTGATTGCCCACCACATGGTCTCTTACCTATTCCTTTGGATGTGGTGCTAATGAACCAATTTCCATCATACGTATGAATGAAGAGTAATTAGGTTAAAGAAATTTGAGTGGCTAAGTGAACTGTAGAGAAGTCTACTATTCTGTCCTAGAAGAGTCTATTCTGCTCTTGTATAGGTGAAAGAGAAAGACCCTTCCATCTTATTTAGGCATTTTTACTTAGGGACCTCTTTGTTGAAGCAGCTTATGCTAACTAATACCAGCTGCAAAAATAATTAAAATATAGAGTTCATTAGAGCAGGAACAATGCAACCAGAAAAATATGTCCAGAGGTAAGCACTGAACTCAGAAAAATGCACCTCACTGGTTTGTCACTTCTTAATGTTCTTTCCCAAAAAGCTCACAAAATCAAGATGGTAATCAGTTATAGCAAATAAAGTCAGAACTTTGTTAAGTAAATATTAAGTCTTAATAAGACTGTTTATTTTCTGAAAATCAAAGATTGGGACAAAAACAAAATGTTGGTAAGCTAAACACATTATCAATTGCCAATTTTTATACCATATTTTCAAAGCTCAAATACATTCAAAGAAAATGCTCAAGCCTATTCAGTTTTTTAATTAAAGTAGACCATTACAAAAAGAAAAATATTCTCCATCTTTTAGCAAAGTCCATAAGGATTTGCGCATGAAGATTTGGATTTTTAATATATAATTTCTCTTAATTCCAATCTGTTTGGTCATTTCTTTTTCAGCACTGGATAGAAAATTAGTTGGAGCCCTAACTCCAAAGCCTTTTTCCCAAGAGGCACAAACAGAAACAGGCTGAGTTACTTTATCTAAATTCTAATATTCAGAAGTGATTCTTGCATCAAATATTCAAGAAAAATAGCAACCATCTCCATAAAAAATAGCATACCTTTGGGGACAAATAATAAAAATGCTGCACATTAGTATTGATGAAAAATAGAGAATGTAAAAAATTTCTCAATAATCTCTTATAAATCCAAAAGCATAAACAAAGCATAGCGACTTTAGTAACACACACACACACACACACACAGCTTTGAAAAGTTTGGCAATTCATTTCTCTTAATAACAAAGTAACTTCTCAAATACTTAAGAAAGATAGATCGAAAATTAAAATACCAATATTAAAATAAATTTTTAGGTGTCATGTACTTTACAGCATCTCAAACTCACTGCATTTCTGAGCTTTGTGTAGCAGGGTAAACCATAAATACTACTTGATCCTCTTCTCTTGTGCACATTATAAATCTATTTTCTTTTAAATTGGGAAAGGAATTTTCAAAAAACAGTTGTTTAAAACAAATTATTTCTAAAGCCCCTCTAAGTTACTCTTTCAGCATCAAATTAGCTCTAAATATATATAAAACACTACAAAATAGTAAACTAGTAAGATCTCAGTAGGGAAATAATGTAAAATCCTAATGTTCCCTCAGCTCCTCTAACTGTGCATGTGAACCTATGGATCAGAAGAACATGAAACAACTATCTTAACATAATTTGGATGTTTGTACACACAATGAAAGAGGGTAGAGTGGGAACTGGGTGGAAGGAGCTATGGGGGGAAAAAAGAGGAACAATTGTAATAATCTGAACAATAAAGATTTATTTTAAAAAAATAAAGAACAGACTGTTATGCTCTTGTTTCCTCTTTTTGTAGAAAGCCTTTTTTTATTCTATAAATTTTTTATTATTGATAGTATTACAGATGTCTCCCATTCTCTTCCCCCTTTTGCCCCTCCTCCCAGCTCCTACACAGCTACCCCAGGTCTTCACCATCCTATTACCCATGTCCATAAGCTATGTATATAAGTATATAAGTTCTTTGGTGTATTTCTTCTCATCTCCTCATTGCCACATTGAAATATGTCAGTCTGTTCCATGCCTCCATGCTTTGGGTCTTATTTTTTTGGTCAATTCATTTTGTTCATTAGATTCCACAAATAAGTGAGATCATATAATATTTCTTTCTCAGATTGGCTTATTTTACTTAGCATAATATTCTCCACGCAATCCATGCTGTCCTAAAGGGTACAAGATTCCCCTTTTTCACAGCTGCAAACTATTCCCTTGTATAAATGTCCCACAGCTTTTTTATCCATTCATCTACTGCTGGGCACTTGGGCTGTCCAAATATTCACTATTGTAAATAATACTGCTATAAACATAGGGGAAAGTCTTATGAAGATGACATCTTGGGCTGGGATTGTCAACAATGGTAGAAGAGCAGCTCACTGGCAGAGTTTTTTTATAATCTACTTACACTTTGAAAAGTCAAGTGTAAGCTTTTAATATTTTCTCAGTAGAGGTTCTACCATCTATATTTTCTAAAAATTCCACTCTCTTTTTAGTAGGCAAAAGAATGAGAAGCTACTAGGCTAAGACTGCAACAGTTAAATATTACACAGTAGGTGTATGAATACCTTAGGCAAATGATGAAGAGTATTATGTCCTAAACTTTCATTTTATTCTGTGATGCTGACCTTACATCCATAAAGCAACTTATTCACCCTGTGAAATCTACTTTTACCAGGTGACATAGCATTGCCCATATCTCTTAATCTCATTTCTAAGAACAATTTTGTTTCACTTGAAAAGAAAATAATCTAAATACTGATGTACCTTTTGTTTTTATAGCTAGCACTTGGCGGAAGTATTTATACAGTAGACAGGATAAGTATCTGGTCTGAATTTCCAAAATGGTACCTCTTCCAACTCAAAGAGATCTTCTGCCTGTATTCCATGGGCCAGGGATAAGTATTCATATTGCTTACTGATTTATGATGGTATTTACCCAAATATGAAATCCTAGCTAACTTTTGGACCCACCCCCAATCCTATTCCCATCTCTAACAACCAATGACTCCCTTGAGCCTTACTAAGCATCATACATGAGGTTAATACCTATTGATGCTGGTGTCACATAGCTTAGCATACTTGTCAACCTGAATAACGTGTCCTTGTCTCCCTCTCAGAGCTAACACCATAATGGGGGGCAATGTAGGAGAGGTGGGAGAAGATTTGATGTTAGAAATAAAAGTTCCCACCATATCAACTCTAGTAAATCCCATTTGGCCGGAATACACTAGTAGAAGAACAGCCTGAGTACAATGAGCCTCTTTTAACATTCCATGGATCTGAGTGTCACCATGAGCCTACCCCTACTGGGGATCACAAATTGAATAATTATAAGTCATCAACACCAGGAGGTCTGCCACAGTTTCTCAGAGATTGTTTCTTTCCCTCTCAGGTGCTGAAAGTGGTCATCGCCTACCACCACAGAGAGACCATTCTGGAAGGCAGAGATGGAAGGTGGGCACCAACATCAGTACTGAGAACCACGTGGTCAGGTCAGAATGGAATGAGTAAACTCATCTGTAAGTGGAAAACTCACTCCAATTTTCCAACAAGAAAAGTAAGGGACAGAGTTTCAAAATTAGGAAAAATCTGAGTCCAAATGAATTATTTTATCTGGTCTGCAGATAAATCTCCCAAAGTATCTATGCATTACTATGACAAATGTTACCTTGGGCTCTTGGTACAAATGAATTGACAATGATGGATAGGCTATTTGAACTTCAAAACTTAAACCTTTAATGGCAATGAATATTCTTTGTGGTTTATTACTGCAGCTCAAGGCAGGTGCTTCAATCTCTAGGCTTGAATTCAGAGCAGCTAAGTGAACACTGTGCTTCATTCATTCTGTTCATCTGTCTCCAGGGGCCACTATGCTGCTTTTGGATTGTTTCTGCCATGGACCTCATCCTCAGAAAATTTACAGGACAGAAAAGCTTGGAGGCCACTGAGGATAAGTTGTGATGATGCACCCTAACACCTTTCACTGATGTTTTGAACTAAGTGAAAGAAAAAAGCATTAACAAGTTTAGCAAACTTGGTGCCTAGATTAGCAAACCAGGACACATGCACAAAAGTGCAATCACAAGGTCACACATTCACAGCTAGGCATTTAGCTGTGTGTCACTGTAAATCACCATGCTAGCACTTCCCCCTCCTCTTCATTATTTTTATTTTTCTAAATTTAGTGCCATTATAAATGCTGTTAACTCAGATAATTTAGTTCCTATGCACAAGGAGAGTGAATCTCAGTTTGGATGAGTTCCACCAATCTAAATGTCTTCCCTTTTGTATATTCCCATTACCAATAACAAACATCTCAGTCACTAGGTATCATTTTCTGGTGTTCATTCTCTCTCTCTCTCTCTTTTTTTTTTTTTGCAAGGGAGAGGGATAGAGAGTTAGAAACATCAGTGAAAGAGAAACATCGATCAGCTGCCTCCTGCACACTCCCTACTGAATATGTGCCCACAACCAAGGTACATGCCCTTGACCGTAATAGAACCTGGGACCCTTGAGTCCCCAGGCTGATGCTCTATCCACTTCCAATCCAACTAGGGCTGGTGTTCATTCTTGAAGATTTATATATCTGCATAAATTGGCAGTTCCAACCAGTCTTCATATACAGTATATTCATTAAAGTTTGTACCATTCCTTTTGAAAATTTGATTCAAGGCAACAATTTATTTTTTGTTCCATGAAATAAATTTTATACTCCCTTTTTATTACCAAATAATTTATTACCAAATGAAATAATTTTTTAAAGACCTTAAGTTTTAAATGAGGACACACTATTAAATTAAGTAAAATTTCCAAAACTTGCTTAGAAATCAAAGTAAAGTAAAATCTTAATGGTAAGTTGTTGCAAGTGATTGGCTGTAAATTAATGTTACTGGTATTTTTCAAAGAAAAATCAAAGTGGACAACAATAGTAAACCCAGGCTATCTACCAAGGACATGGCTCTCTCATGTCTCTCAGTTACTCATATTTTCTTGCTCTCTGACTCCACAAGCTCTCCAGACCCTAAGCACCTCTCATTTTATCTAAGACCTTACACCCTAGTGGGATCTAAAATCCTTCTTTTCCATTCTATACCAGAGTGGGTAAATAGTGTGACTAAAAAAATATTTACACTGGAGGCTGGGAATTCCAAAAACAGGGTGCCAGCACATATGGTGTCTCATGAGAGTACTCTTCCTGTTTGCATGTGGCCATGTTCTTGCCATGTCTTTACATGGTGGAGAGTAAGCCTTGGTGCCTCTTCCTCTTATACTTGTAAGGGCACTAATCCCATTATGCGACTCTACCTTCATGGCCTCACCTAAACCTACTTACTTGCCAAAGGCCCACCTCCAAATACCATCACTTTGGGAATTAGGGTTTCAACATATAAAATTGGGTGTGGCCCTAACCCATTTGGCTTAGCGGATAGAGCATCAGCCTACAGACTGAAAGGTCCCAGGTTCGATTCTGGTCAAGGGCATGTACCTTGGTTGTGGGCATATCCCCAGTAGGGGGTATGCAGGAGACAGCTGATGGATGTTTCTCTCTCATCGATGTTTCTAACTCTCTATCCCTCTCACTTCCTCTCTGTAAAAAAAATCAACAAAATATATTTTAAAAATTAAAAATAAGGGAGAAAAATGGCGGCGGAATAGACAGACGTGTTTGGAGCTTTGTCGCTGGGCAGAGGGGGAGAGGGCAGCTGAGAGTCGCACTGGGAGTGTTTATTGGCAAGTTAAGAGTCAGTTATCCTCCAGGAGAAGGTGAGGGACTGCTGGACGGGCCTCTCCTGACCAGGCAGCCCCACTGCCCAGGGGGTTTTTGTCTGCCGGAGCCACCAGCACGAATGCAGAGACTGCGCCATCTTGCAAAGGGAGATGGATGTCTGCGGTGGTCTGAAAGCTGCAGCTGAAGCACTCACAGAACAGGGGGGGGAGGGGAGACCCAGAATACCACTCTCCACTCTGCGCAGACACACGGACTCACAGGAGATCCACAAGGTACACGGAAAGGTCAGATTTCACCTAGGATAAGGTGAAGTCTCCTGTCCTGCAGAACAGAGACGCGCACACTGTGGGAACTGGGCTGCGGGAAAGCTGCTTCTGGAGAGGTCTGCAGACGTGGGGCAGGGTGTGATCCCTAAGTGTGGAAGCGGACAACTGGAGTTGTTGACAGAGGAGAGCTCCAGAAAACAACTAGGGGAGCTCTAGAAAACAACTCGTTTTGATCTGAGGCAGAAAGACAGCCTGGGAGTTGTTGCAGTGCCCGGCTGCAAAATCCCCACAAACCGATTTTGAGAACCACAGAGTAGCAAGATCTGAGCACAGCCTAGAGAGGTCCTGTGCTTAGTCTCAGAGGTCAATTCTGAAACACTGCCACCCAGTGGATGACGTACAAATTGACTGTCACATAACCACAAAAGAATAGAGATTAAGACCTCAGCAGTGGAGGTCTACTGGGAAACAGGAGTGCCAAACAGAATAATAATGGAAGTGAATGACCATTCTATTTTTCTTTATTTTTTAAAAAAAATTTTATTTTATTTTATTTTATTTTTATTTTTCATTGTGGCATATTTTAATTAAAAAACTATTTTTTTCTTACCTCCTCAATTGTTTTTACGTTTTTAATTATTACATTTTTGTTTTCAACTAGTATTATTATTACTACTATTTTAACTTTTTGGTAAAAAACAAGTGTCATTTTGGTTTCCCTTTTATTACTTAGGGATTAGAGTTCTACATTCTATTTTCATTTTTCCTTTAGCATAATTTTACTCTATCTCAACTCTACCTTTATGCCAACACTTTCCTCCTAACTTTCCCCATTTTGTTGTCTTGTTTCCCTTTCCCTTTTCCAACTTTAGATTCTCCCTATTCTTTCTCTTTACCTGGTTAAAATTTCAACCCACTTATATATCTAATTTCAAATCTCCTACCCCAAGTCCATACAAACCTCTCTCTTCTTGTCTTCACTATTCAAAAAGTTGTTTTTCTCTATGTCCTTTTGTTGCTGTTTGCCTGAACGGTGATTATATCCATTTTTTGTACTTTTTTGTGAGATTGTTTTAGCTTATTCTACTTGTTTTATTTTGCCTTTTTGTTTGCTTTGTTTTGGTTTGTATTTTACCTCTCTTTTACCTCGCCTCCCTCAATACCAGTTGTTATTTGTAGTTTGTATTAATATCCAGGTACTGGTTCCTGGCATTTGTTGGGATTAGTAACTGTTCTATTGGTGTTTTCTCCTGACATCTATATTTTGTTCCCCTTTTCTCTCTTATCCTCTTTCTTTTCTCTCTGACTTTTTTTCTCTTTCTCTTTGCTTCTTCTTCTTCTCCTCTTTATTTTTTTAATTTAATTTAATTTGTTATTTTTTGTTGTTCATTTTTTTTTCTCCCTCTCCCAATGTGATTTTGGCACTTCTTTCTTTTCTTTCTTTCTCATTTTCCTATTCTTCTTTCTCTACTTACCCCTAATTTGTCTTTCATTGGTGGTCACCTTATTTGTGATTATTAACATCATGAATACATTTCTGTTCAGTGCCTTGTGTGTTGTACTTGGTCGTGTTGTAATTTGTGCCTTGAATCAACGTAGGAGAGAAAACTACATAACCAGACACCCGGAGAAGAAAGACCATGGGCAGAAGAAGAAACAGCCCGCATACAACAGAAAGGCAGGTATCACCAGAAAAGGAAGTAACGAAATAGAAGCAGAAATAAGCCTGCCAGAGAAAGAGTTCAGAGAAATGATCATAAGGTGGATGAAAAGAATGGAAGACAAAATCAACAATGTGAGTAAGAGCCAAGAGGAAATGAAGAAGACCCAAGAGAAAATGAAGAAGCAAGAAGAAATGCAAGAAGAAATGAAAAATGACATCACTGCTATAAAGAAATCAATAGAAAGCATCAAAAGTAGACTAGAAGAAGCAGAGGACCACATCAGTGAGCTAGAAGACACAGTAGGAAAAAATACCCAAATACAGCCACTACTAGAAAAAAAATTAAAAAGCAAGAGGAGAGCCTAAGGGAACTTTGGGATAACACGAAACAAAACAACATCCTCATAATTGGGGTTCCAGAAAGAGTGAATACTGAGCAAGGATTAGCGAACCTGTTTGAAGAAATAATGACAGAAAATTTCCCCAATATAGGAAAGAAAAAACCCACACAAATCCAAGAAGCTCACAGAGTCCCAAGCAAAATAAACCCCAAAAAACCGATACCAAGGCACATTGTAATTAAATTGGCAAACACCAACGACAAAATAAGAATCTTAAAAACAGAAAGTTACCTACAAAGGAACCCCTGTAAGACTAGCTACTGATTTCTCAACAGAAACTCATCAGGCCAGAAGGGAATGGAATGAAATATATAAAGTCATGCAAAGGAAGGGTCTGAATCCAAGAATACTGTACCCTGCAAGGCTTTCAATCAAAATTAAGGTGAAATCAGAAGCTTCACAGACAAAAAAGGACTAAGGGAATATATTACCACCAAACCAGCAATGCAAGAAATGTTAAAGGATCTGCTGTAATAAAAAGAAATAGGAAGCAAAGAAGGAACTCGGAGGTAAAGACTAAAAATGGCGACAGATAAGTACCTATCAATAATAACTTTAAATGTAAATGGATTAAATGCTCCAATCAAAAGACATAGGGTAACCGATTAGATAAGAAAACATGATCCATATATCTGCTGTCTACAAGAAACCCACTTCAGGAGAAGAGATGTACACAGATTGAGGGTGAAGAGATGGAAGACAGTATTTCAGGCAAATGGAAATTAAAAAAAAGCTGGGGTTGCAATACCTATATCTGACAAATTATATCTCAAAGTGAAGGACATAACAAGAGATAAAAAAGGCCACTTCATAATACTAAAGGGAACAATCCAACAAGAAGAAATAACTCTGGTAAACATATACGCACCCAATATAGGAGCACCTAAATACATTAAAAAAAAAAAAAAACTCCTGGAGGATATTAAGGGAGAGATTGACAGCAACACAATCATAGTAGGAGACTTTAATACCCCACTGTCACCACTGGACAAATCCTCTAAACAAAAAAATCAGCAAAGAAACATCAATCCTAAATGACTCACTGGACCAGATGAAATTAATTGACATCTTCAGAACATTTCACCCCAAAGCCACAGAATATACATTCTTCTCCAGTGCACATGGGTCATATTCAAAGATAGATCATATGTTGGGTCATAAGAAAAGTCTCTTCAAATTCAAGAAGATAGAAATCATATCAAGCATTTTCTCAGACCACAGTGGCATAAAACTGGAAATCAACTACAATAAAAACAATAGAAAGAAATCAAACACATGGAGACTAAACAGCATGCTATTAAACAACGACTGGGTAACCAGAGAGATCAAGGAAGAAATAAAAACATCATGGCAACAAATGACAATGACAACACAATACAAAATTTATGGGACACAGTGAAAGCAGTCTTGAGAGGGAAGTTCATAGCCCTACAAGCCTACTGCAAAAAACAGGAAACAATGGTAATAAATTACCTAACCCTACAATGTAAAGAGCCAGAAAGAGAGCAACAAGAAAAGCCCAGTGTAAGCAGAAGGAAGGAAATAGTAAAGATCAGAGCGGAGATAAACAACATGGAGACCAAAGAAACAATTCAAAAGATCAACAAGCCGAAACCGGTTTGGCTCAGTGGATAGAAAGTCGGCTTGCGAACTGAAAGGTCCCGGGTTCGATTCCGGTTGGGGGCATGTACCTTGCTTGCGGGCACATCTCCACTGTGGGACGTGCAGGAGGCGGCTGATCGATGTCTCTCTCTCATCGATGTTTCTGACTTTCTATCTCTCTCCCTTCATCTCTGTAAATAATCAATAAAAAAAAAAAGAAAAAAGAAAAAAGATCAACAAAACCAAGAGCTGGTTCTTTGAAAGGATAAACAAGATTGATGGACCTCTAGCCAGGCTCACCAAGAAGCAAAGAGAGAAGACCCAAATAAACAAAATCAGAAATGAAAGAGGAGAAATAACAACAGACCCTGCCAAAATACAAAAGATTGTTAAAAAATACTATGAACAACTCTATTCCAACAAATTGGACAACCTGCAAGACATGGACATATTCCTAGAAAAATATAACCTTCCAAAACTCAATCAGGAAGAATCTAAACATCTCAATAGTCAAATAACTATGGAAGAAATTGAAGCAGTCATCAAAAAGCTTCCAGCAAATAAAAGCCCGGGACGAGATGGCTACACAGGAGAGTTTTACCAAACATTCAAGGAAGAATTAAAACCTATCCTCCTCAGACTATTCAAAAATATTCAAGAAGGAACACTTCCAAATACCTAGTGTCACCCTAATACCAAAACCAGATAAAGACAACACAATGAAAGAGAATTATAGGCCAATATCTCTCATGAACATAGATGCAAAAATCCTCAACAAAATTCTAGCAAATCGGATCCAGCAGTACATTCGATAGATCATACACCATGACCAAGTAGGATTCATCCCAGGAATGCAGGGATGGTACAATATCCGCAAATCAATAACCGTGATACATCACATAAACAAATTGAGAGATAAATATCACATAGTCATATCAATTGATGCAGAAAAAGCATTTGACAAAATCCAACACCCTTTCTTGATAAAAACTTAGCAAAGTGGGAATAGAAGGATCATACCTCAACATCATAAAAGCCATATATGATAAACCCACAGATAACATCATACTCAAAGGGCAAAAACTAAAACCATTTCCCCTAAGAACAGGAACAAGACAGGGATTCCCACTCTCACCTCTCCTGTTTGACATAGTACTGGAAGTATTAGCCATTGCAATTAGACAAGAAGAAGAAATAAAAGGCATCCAAATTGGAAAAGAAGAAGTAAAGCTGTCCTTATTTGCAGATGACATGATACTGTACATAAAAAACCCGAAGGACTCCATCCCAAAACTAATTGACTTAATAAATGAATTTGGCAATGTAGCAGGATACAAAATTAATGCCAAGAAATCTGTGGCATTTCTATACTCTAATAGTGAAATTACAGAAAGAGAGACTCAAAAAGCAATCACATTTACCATTGCACCAAAAAAATTAAGATACCTAGGAATAAACCTAACTAAAGAGGTAAAAGACCTATATGTAAGAAACTACAGGACACTGAAAAAAGAGATAGAGGAAGATGTTAACAGATGGAAGAGCATACCATGCTCATGGATTGGGAGAATCAACATCATTAAAATGTCCATACTCCCCAAAGCAATCTATAGATTCAATGCACTACCCATTAAAATACCAGCGACATATTTCACAGACCTAGAAAGAATTCTTCATAGATTCATCTGGAACAAAAAAAGACCACGAATAGCCACAGCAATTCTGAGAAAGAAGAATAAAGTAGGTGGGATCTCAATACCAGATTTCAAGCTATACTAAAAAGCAACTGTTCTCAAAACAGCCTGGTACTGGCACAAGAACAGACATATAGACCAATGGAATAGAATAGAGAACACAGATATCCACCCAAACCACTATGCTCAACTAATATTTGACAAAGGAGGCATGAACATACAATGGAGCCAAGGTAGCCTCTTCAATAAATGGTGTTGAGAAAATTGGACAGATACATGCAAAAAATTGAAACTGGACCACCAACTTACACCAAATACAAAAATAAACTCAAAATGGATACAGGACTTAAACATTAGAAGGGAAACCATAAAAATACTAGAGGAATCCACAGGCAGCACAATCTCAGACATATGCCGAAAGAACTTCTTCACTGATACTGCTCCAAAGGCAATGGAAGCTAAAGAAAAAATAAACAAAAGGGACTACATCAAAATAAAAAGCTTTAGCACAGCAAAAGAAACCATCAACAAAACAACAAGAAAGACCACTGTATGGGAGAACATATTTGCAAATGTTATCACTGATAAAGGTTTAATCTCCAACTTCTACAGCCAACTTATACAACTTAATAAAAGAAAGATAAATGATCCAATAAAAAAATGGACAACGGACCTAAATAGAACCTTTTCGAAAGATGACAGAAGGAAGGCTAAGAGACACATGATCAAAGTCACTAATTATCCAAGAGATGCAAATCAAAACGACAATGCGATACCATCTTACACCTGTCAGAATGGCAATCATCAACAAATCAACAAATGACAAGTGTTGTTGAGGATGTGGAGAAAAAGGAACCATTGTGCACTGTTGGTGGGAATGCAGACTGGTACAGCCACTGTGGAGAACCGTATGGAGTTCCCTCAAAAAACTAAAAATGGATCTCCCATGTGACATTTGACCCAGCAATCCCACTCTTAGGAATTTATCCTAAGAAATCACAAACACCAATCAGAAAGGACTTATGCACCCCTATGTTCATAGCAGCACAATTTACAATAGCTACAATTTGGAAACAGCCTCGGTGCCCGTCAGCAGATGAGTGGATCAGAAAACTGTGGTACATCTACACAATGGAATTCTATGCTGCCATTAAAAAGAAGGAATTCTTACCATTTGCAGCAATCTGGTTGGAACTGGAGAGCCTTATGCTTAGTGAAATAAGCCAGTCAATGAAGGAGAAGCACCACATGATCTCACTCATTTGTGGATAATAAAGAACATTGTAAACTGATTAACAAAAGGATAGATACAGAGGCAGTAAAGCATCAAACAGACTGTCAAATTATAGCAGGAAGATTAATGAGAGGTGGGGGTAGATAAGAGATCAATCAAAGGACTTGTATGCATGCAGATAAGCAAAACTAATGAACATAGACACTGGGGGGTTGGAGTATGCCTGGGAGGGAGGGGGGCA